>JAENHJ010000132.1:0-600000 GCA_025330945.1 Mucuna pruriens
TGTTTTTGGGATTTTGCTCATCCAACTGAGAAAGCTTATCAGTTCATTGTCTCTTCCATATTACTCAACAACAATATTTCAACCTCTTTTGCATTTTCTCCTTTAATTCTTCTCTCTCATATTAATTTCTGTATGCCTTAGAATACTCCTGTACTCCTTGTCTCAATGGAGACACAACTTTACCTTCCACATTCAAAGTCCTCTGAATAATATTTTTTTTTTAAATCATTTTACCATGGATTTTTTTTCGTTATCATTTAAATATTGCTTAAACTTTTAATTCGTTCTAGTTATTGTAATTATGCTCATATACAACAATTGTTCTTATAAGCATTGGACAGATATATTTCTGAAAATGCACCTTTTATAACATGTAATGGGATGGCATCGGCTAGAACTGCATCTGCAAACAAATTAAGAAACTTGAATGAGTAACGTGCATTAGTCAAGCAAATTGAAAGTCAATTTATCCGATTTATTAGTTACAAAATTAAAATCTATCTAACAAAATCCGGACTTTGCTAAAAATAAAAAATAAAAATTCATATCTCTTGGTCCTAAATTTTTTTATTCATCCAGGTTTACAATTTTCTAATCTCGTTTAACATATTCCAAATAAGATTAGTAAATATCTTATGTGATCTCTAATATTTTTTCAATATTTTTTTCTTAAAGTCAAATATTTATCTCTCTTCAATTTTCACCCTCTTTAATTCTTAAATTTACTTGTCAAGTTTTATCATTTTTCTTAAAACAAACATCAAGAATCAAACCTATATTACATAATAACTCTCTTTATTAGATGTGCGCATCGTCTTTGTGACCCTTAAAACTCTTATAATATTTCTCCGAAAAAAATAATTATGCAACTTTGAGCCTTCCTTTTATAACTAGATATTTCCTCTCATTTCTTAAAATAGTGTTCATAATTTAAAAATTATAAGTCAAAAAATTAAATAATAATATTAATGATTCTTTCAAAAATAAATAATTTATAAAGATAAAATTAACAAAAAACTAAAAGCGTGTAAAGTAATATTTAAAAAACTAAAACATATTTTATCCTCAAATTTAACATGCATGACTGATTTAATTTTATACCTATTTACTTATTAATATACATTAAAAAGATGATTTATTGAATTTCTATTAAATGAGATATATGAAGTCATATTCATGGATAAGTAAGTAGTATTCATTTAAATATTTATGCCTCGGAACAAAGTTGATATCTATAAATATAATTCGTCATCTTCATATATTTCAGATGTATCTCTACTTACCTTCTGTTCCTACAAATTAAGACATTTTTGGATTATTGATCCATTTATAATGAAAGATTTCAAAACTTAGTAGAAAGTCTTTATTGGGTCATGTTGCTTACCTCATTTACTAAACTATATATCAGTAAATTCTTTCTGAACTTAATTTAGAAAATGTTAAGCATATTGGCACTATAAGTTCAAAAGAGAGTGAGAATAATTGATTAAGGTGGAAAAGACATCTATAGATTATATTAAATGATGTTTCGGTTATTTTCAATTCCGAAGCTAATATAGAAGAATTTGAGTCAAACGAAAATGTAGAGTACTACTTTCAAAAAACAAATTATTTTTGGACTTTTTATTTGTATTTATCTATTATTCTGTTGTTATTTTTTTGTCATTTTATATTGAAAGTGTGTGAAACTTTAGCAAATTAATATTTTTATTATTTTTTATGCTTTGGAGATCATTGTTAATTACTATTTAAATGTGTCTATATTGTCACTTTATTTAATATTTTTAATTTGAAACTTATAAAATCTTGTATAAAACTACCAAAGTCTGGCAATATGGATCAACTCTAATTAGTTTTTAATATTTCAATTTGTAAAACGTCTCTATTTTTACAACAAAAGAAGGATATCGATATTTTCAGTAAAGCTTCACTATATACTATGCATTCTATTGAACGGATTCCAACTTTAATTTTTATTACTACGTACTCCATTTCATATCTATTAATGTTCAAGTTAATGCAAAATTGATTATATTTAAAATATAAATATTTTATTTAATTAAAATATTCTTATTTAATATTTTATTATTTGTGATAAATTGCTATTATAGTAATTATTAAATATGTGAGAGAGAAATTATTAATGATATTTTCATTTGTAAAACTTCAATAATCTTAAAATAAAATAAAATTAAAGCATCAATATATACATGAAACAAAAAGACAATAGAATTAAAGTTGTATAATAAAGGATCGATGCCATGTATAAGTTAAAATATTTAAGTCTGGTACTTAAACCTGTAGTAGAAAAAATACCAATAGCTTTCTGATGAGTAACTGCTTCATCATGGTAGATTAAAATGCATTTATTATAAAATTGGCAAACTTTCATTCTTTCAGAAAATAAAATATGGTACTTGTGGAATGTTTAAAGAAGGAAATTAGAAAATTTAGAATAGAACTGAAATGTTTTTTTTTTTAATATTTTTAGCGTTGTTCTTTCACTAGAATGTATATTTTACTTTTTAGTAATTAACTTGTGTAATAAAGACTTACTAATAAATTCAGCATAAGTTATCAATATAAAATTTTAATTATAATCAGAGAAACGCTACCTAACAATTGGGTCTAAGTTTTGTTTAAATTTATTAATCAACATGTAAAAGTTTATTTGATTTTATTTAATAAAAATAATATATTTATTACTATTTGGATTAATTTATTCAACTTGTCTATACAGATTTTTTGTATACACAAAGAAATTTCCGGTTAACAGTTAGAGACTACTCAAGCTGGAAAAGATCACCCAACAAAATCCAGTTGATCTAATATAATCTTTTATCGTATAAATGGTTATATCAATTTTTTTTGGTTGGGAGGAACTAACTATATCCATCATTTGCCCAAAATGGGTAGTTTATACAAGTATTTGTCATGTTCCTAAATATGTTTTTTTAATTTTTATATATTCAATATAATTTTCATTTGATTGATCTCTAAAATTTATTTTGTTCATTTTTATTCTGGTAAACTTTTTTAAAATAATTTCTGGTGATAACATGGCATGCATGCATTAAAAAATCTTTTTCTAAGATAGCATATGATATAATATTATGATTGAATACATGTTTCATCAGTAATAGCATTATTGATTTTTCAAAATTAAACTCTTATAGGAATTCAAATTAACAAAATAAAAAAAAAAAAAAATCTATTCAAAAAGCAGTTAAGCCATATTTATTTTATCTAACTTCTAATTAAATGACTTGTAACCTAGTTATAACATTCTCTATTTAAAAAAAAAAACTAAAAATAGATTTTATCCTAAAATTTAACGAGTTTTAAATTTCATATCTATTTATTTAAATGTTTAAATATTGTATCTCATTATACATAGTAAATTCTAACAAAATTTATTCTGATTTTAAATTTTATATCAATATATTTATTAATGAGAAAATAGGTAATGTGAGGTAAAAATAATTTTATCTTATAATTTAATCATAATTATAATAAATTTGTTAATTTTATAATAAATACTTTTAAAATAAAATGATTGTATAAAATAATTTTATTTTGTTAATCAATAAATAATTTAAGATGTTATATATAATTATATAATTTGTGATTAAATGAAAGTGTACAATAGATTAAATATTAACATTATGCTCGTATTTTGGAAATCATATATAACAGTTAAATTTTATGAGAATAAATTTTGTCTAAAATCTATAAATTTAAATAGTAAGTTTGTAAAACTTTAATTTATAATAGTTATGAAGAAGTTACATTAATACAATTTATAGTATGATTTGTTTGTGGTTGAGGGATTGATGATGTCACTGGTTGCATGCGCATGCATGTAAGAAACAATTTTCATTGTCCTTTCAGAAAATATAGGACATAATATAGAGAATTAATGTTGTTGAATTGATGGGTGTGAGAGCAGGAGTTGTATCAGAGGCAACCCAACTGGGAATGGTACGATAATACATAGGAAAGCTGAGAGCAGTTGTTGGACAACAACAAGAGGCTGACATCATATCCAACACCTTGTTTCTGATTTTCGCCATTATTGCCATTACCTACTCTGAGTCAGATTTTAGCCCCTAACACAGCCCTTTCCTTTCTATGTAACTCCTTTAATTGGGACCATTGAGAAAAAGTAACGCAGATATTCAATGGTCACTTATCTTGAGCAGTTAATTCCATCATATCAATCTTCCCAACTATGACATTAGCTTCATTGATGTCTATAGAATCCTCACCCAGCAGGTCATTTTCTATACTATAACTTAATCCACTAATTGAATACTACTACTATTAACTTAATTGTGTAAATTACCATTGCTCATGTTAGTTTACTTTATATAATTTCAGGGTTTGTAGACTGGGTCATATGTAATGCCCTTCTTCAGTGTGTGTGTGTCTAAATCCTTCCACATACGTTTTTCTGGGATTATGCACATCCAACTGAGAGACCTTATCAGTTCCTTCTCTCTTCTATACTACACTCACACACTACTAACAATGTTTCAACCTCTTTTGCTTTTATTCCTCTTATTTCTACCTCACTTCAATGTATATGCCTTAGAATACTCCTTCTACTCTTACCATAAAATTGTTTCATTATAAAATCTCACATTAACAAAGTATAATCCTTTGACCCCATTTGTAAGAATTTATTTATAGTTTAGGGAGAGATCGAGAAGCTTTCAGGATTACCATATGGTACTCTAAATAGTAATTTTGTTAAAATAATTTTAATTTAAATTTTAATAGATTTTATGGTTTAAATACATTTTAAACTTTTTTTAATTAGTTGCAGTTGTAGAAATTATGCTCACACAAGAATTGTTTTTATAAGCATTATGAATGACTTTTAAATAAATATGTTTTTGATCCTTTTGACATTATAAAAATCAATTTAATCCATAAAATTAGTTCCAATCTAATATTAAAAGCATAATCCTAATTTTGAAAATCTCCTTAATTTAATCTCTGGCATTGTGTATTCCTGTCAATTTAATCCCAACAGCTACGGACTGAATTTACATTTTAGTAACTTTAGAAACCAAATTAACTAATAATTCAAATTTCATTAACCAAATTACAAAATATACTTTTCATGGTATAAAAAAACCAAATTAACGTTTTACCTAAAAAGAATTATAATGTAACATTTCAATCATGTATTTATTTTACAAACATCTTTTGTCACATCAGAAACATAATACTAGACCTATTAAGCATAACCTGTAACTAGAGGTATAAATACAGTGAGTTATTTGTGAGCTCTAGATATACACAAAATGATCTGCTCACAAGCTATTCAAGCTAAACTCATTAAATACTACATTTTATTTATTTAGTTAAATATATAAACTTAAACTTGAAATTAAACAAGTCAAATTCAAAACCATACAAGTGAATATTAACTACTTACAGATAAGTCATCTATTTAAATTGACAATAAAAATTTTATTAATTTTTGTTATCTATATATTCATTATAAAAAAATATGTAAATTTATTAAGAAAAGTTAAAACTAAATTAAAAAAAAATTATAATAGTAAAAAGATATAAATTTTTTATTTACTGAATTATAAAAATATAATAGTCTAAAATATTTGAATTTCACCTGCTGCATATTAAACATATATTTTTATATATAAATTATCTTTTAATATTAAAATATTTACTAAATATTAAATTCATAAAGCTAAAAAATAATTTAAAAATCATAAAAACAAAAATACTTAAATTATAAATAAGTTAACCAAATCAAATTTAAGTTTTATTTATTTTTAAATAAATCATGCTCAAACTTTCAATTAAACTCCTTCAATCCAATTTTTTTTTCAAACAAGCACACAAGGGTTAAAGTTATCCCACTCAATCAAAAAGGCAAAAACTTAAAAGCATATCAACTTGCCAAAACACGATTCACTCAGCCCAATAAGATTATTTATCTACACCTGCCACCATAAATCATCAAAAAATAGAAGAAACAAAAATCATCCACAGCAAATATAAGCTATACAAATCAATAACCTCATTAAATCCGCCCAAGTCAAAATTCTGAAATTGTTTGTCTAAATCATTTTTCTCATTTTTTTCTCCTCTAGCTGGTAAGGATTTTGAATAATTTTTATTTTTTGTTTCCACTACTTCACTCAAAATTACTATCAAAATCGAGACTGTAGAAGAATCAACCTCCCAGTCTCTATTCCCATCACCTCCAAAAAAAAAAACATAACATGACACTGACAAGGCTAAGAAATTTGGCTGTGTAGATTATGTGTAAGTACAGTTTTAACTACTGCTTCTCCCCATAGCATCACCACCATTTGGGAGCTGAGACTAAATGAAAGATTCTGTTGGACCTTCATCTTTAGTTGTTTCTTCCAAGGTGATAGCTTTAAAATTAGCGGCCAGGTTATTATATCTTGATCCACCGGGAGACATTGAACCAGAATCAGCCCGAAGCATAGCAGAAGGCACCCATCTCATCCATTCATTGTGTCTCCTCAGCTTGTCACCCTGCAGTCAAAGTTCATAAACATTATAATTATAATTAGATTAAATTCAGACATACCTTGCTGCTTCATCATCTACCAACTCAAGTGATATATGAAACAATTACACATGAAAAATACTATAACATGAGACCGAGCTTACCTGCACTTCCACAACAGTGGAAGCTCTCAGAGAATCCAGTATCAACTGAATGTTGCTTGTCAAACTTCTAACCTGCAAAAAGAAATTCCATACAGCAAAAAAACAAACCTAAGGTGCTAAGTATTTGTGAAAATTTACCAGTCATATAAAAAAAAGCATAATCGGAGTTTCAATATATTGCAAAAAACAAATCAGGAACAAAATGTTACTAATCAAATCAGAACTATTAGTTTACCATAACAACCATTGCATCATGAGCTCTGGAGTAGGGATGTTGATTAAGGGTACAATATGGTTTGGTTAAAAATACAAATAGAATTAGACTATTAAATACAACTTCGAATTGGAACAATGGAATATTGACAAAGATACCAGGAGATTTTGCATAGGAGAAAACTGATTTTTTTTTTTCTATTTCAACTGCCTCGCTTCCACCATTTACAGAAGAATAATAACTAACATACTTTATTTCTATCAAGAATAAAGAAAAAAGAAAATGCAATGTACAACCACGGGTCTCCAATGGTTTCTACCCTATGGTATGTTTGGATGATCGGCTTGGGAGGAAAATGTAAGGGAAGGTTATTTTTTATTAATGAAAATTAATAAAGGACAATTGAAATGTCACACAATAATCTTTCTTTTTAAGAAATTCTTGAAAAAGAGAATGGTAACTCTACAAAATCAACATTTCATTGACCTCTAAACTCCATTCAAACATGGGTAATGTGCAGGATAACTTTCACACACTTCTAATCACATTCCGTAACCTTTCTCTCTCATATCTTTCTTACAAAAGATACTGAGTGCACAAATACAAACAAGTTCAGGGAAAAATATCAACAATAACAAAAATTTAAAAGTATTAATAAATATATTTTATAAGTGATCAATGTTTTATACACCAGATTCAAAGTGACAAAATAGGAAGATGAACACAATAATACAGGTGACTTTTCAGAAAATCAAATTTCATCACTTGCCACCAATGATTGCATGCCCCATATAACTGATCAGCTGATAATACATTCCTAAATATTTTCATTTGGAAAATAATTATATTCAAATAAGAAGCCAGTGACCTAAAAGAAGAAATTCCTTTTGATGTTGATAATTCACTTCATAATGGAAATAATATCACCCAATGTTATCAAAATCACAAGAAAGATCCTAAAAGCGCATGAACTCTGTGCTAAATCAGAAAAATCACTGATCACACAATTTACAATCAAAGGTTTGTTTCACGGCATGGAGAGCCCTCCAAAACACAGAAGCTAGAGTGATTTTACAATCTTACTCATGATTTTCACAACATTGCTGCTTAATGATAATCAGTAAGAAAAATTTTCCATTCTTTGAGATCTTTTCAATCTCCTAAATGTATTTTCACTCTAAAAACATCTTTAATTTTTTATGATACAGTAAACTAATATCCAAACTCAAAAAATTAATGCAGTAAGTGTGTCCTTTATTTTTCTATATGACATCATAAACTAACATCTGAACACTGGCAAAATATATTGTGTTTTTTCCTTTATTTTTCTTGATGATACAATAACTAACACATCTTAACTCTAGCAAAACTAACACTATCTACTAATATTGACCCACTAGTTGCAATAGACCATTCTAGTACTATTGCATCATGCATGTTTTAAAATAGCATATCAATAGCATAAATCACTCTATTACATATCCTGCAAGCTTGAACAAATACCAAATCTAACACTCACTACTGACCAGTTCTTTCAAGGATTCCACCATCCATACTGGCGGCAATACATATACTCAATATATGTAGACATAAGGCAAAGGAAAACAAAATTGTTGCAGCATACTTACGAAAACTATAAAATAAAATAAACTAATCCCAAAAACTAAATTGGATGAAGAGCAAACTTGATATCCAAAGCTCACTGAACACATAGCCACCCTAAACAGTTCTATCCATCATACACACACCAGTGCTATAGTGTGTATTCAACTGGGAAAGTTCAACACAATGAATAATTAAAAAAATTAAATCCAACGCTCTTAAGTGCAATATTTGAAAAGAATTACAACTAAAACAGTTACAAACAACACATATCAAACTTCTATATCTAGGATTTACATCAATCAAGACACAAAAAAAATATGTCAAAAGTCATTATTAGGGAAAAAAGGTCGAATTTTCTCATTTCTACTGGCCCTCTGAAGCAGCATTACTTTCATAATGACACGATATGTAAAATAATGAACTTTAAAGAGAGAAATATGTCTTCCCAATAAGAGATACAGTCAAAGTAGTCATCAATGTGTAAAAGTGCACCAAAGTCCAAAACATAGATGCTAAATAAGTTATATAAGGAAGAAACCTTCAATGGCAACAATCTCAAGAAAACTGCTAGAAAATTACTACTGCAAATAAAAGATCTACTATATCATACAACTAAGAAGTTTAACTTTAAAAGGTTCTACATAACAGATCCAGGAAGTATTGCTTAACCAAATGCAAATAACTTACTCGAGGAAGTCTGCTATCAAAGTAACAGAAACCCAACCCTGTTCATCCATTTGAGACCTTAAAAACTGATCTCTCACTAAATTAGCATCACTGCAAAAAAACAAATCATAAATGAATAGAGAATTCAATTGTCAAAAATTTATTGACAGACTAAATAATATACACAATAGATTAAATTTACCTAAAGTAGTATTCAATTTGGTGGACTATCATATTGGAGAGAGGAGACTCTGCAGCAGAGAAGTACGTTGTGGGAGGAGGACTTGGAGTGAAGAATGACATACCCGGAAAATGTTCCACCGTTGGTTGGTAGTAATAGAACTCTAAATTGGAAATAGAAAATCATTAGATTTTGTTTTAAACAAACACATTTTAGAAAGAAGAAATAAACTAACCAGAAAAACCCATGGGGTTAGCAAATAGTCCAATGGGCTGATGGCGCACAAATGCAGCAGTACTAGGTGACAGGTGCCTCAGTAATCCTCTTGGAGGCATCCTTGGTTGATGTGCATAAACATCCCTAGTATTCACATAATTTCCACGATCATGATCACGCCTGCTACCACAGCTATTATGATAGGCACCATCTCCTCGTGGATGAGGCCCAAAATTACCCCCTACGAGAGGAACCCGATATTCATTCATCACAGGTATAAAACCCCCAACTATTGGTCTTACATCCCAGTTATTGTTCCGGTAATGATCTCTTGGAGCGGCGTCAGGGACCCCTGCTACCATATTACCATAGCTAACTGGTGGGAGCTGGTATACAGGAAAAGGTGGGGGTGGGGGTGGCGGTGGTGGGGGAGGGTTCGAGAAGTTGCTCTGTGAATGATCAGATCCAATGCTGCTGCCACCTACCCGCTTCATTGCTCTTGATCTATTAGACACATAATTCGTTGCCAAATTAGCTTTTGCATTGGTAGTAACTTGTTTCTGAGGAGACTGTAAAGTCATTGGCGCCTACAAAACAATAAGAAGGTCACGCAAACAGATAATACTCACTGTAGATTTAAAATCCTTTCTTACCAAGATTTACCTTCTTTGATAATGCAAATGTTGTCATAGACTCAAGCTCACTATAGAATCCACGTCCTGACCGCCAGCAACACACTTTTTAAAATTTTCAAGCACACTCTTTGCTTTTGATTAAAATTTATTTAAAAATATAAAATTATGAGAAAGATTTATTAAATACAAAATGAGACCCACAAAAATTTGTGATTTTCAAAAATTTCAGTGTGTTATTGCTGTTTCTCTGAATCATAAACCTAAGTCTATAGAAATACAATCTGCAGTGGCAAAGCAGCCACAATATCGACCAGAATAAGTTTAATAGATTAGACAACAAAGAACAGGAGATTCTTCTTGCTTAAAAGAACAATAAACTAAACAGAGAATTAGGGCTCGTAGTTGAACCAAACCTGGGAAGTGGAGAGTGATCCATCGGCAACAGTCTTGGAGGCCGATTCAGCTGGCAATTTAGCAGAAGCTTTGGTGGATTCAGACAAAGCGGGCCATGATTCAGTGCCCATTACAGGCCCAGTCTTTGAGGGCTTATTCCAAACGGGCTTCTTAGAACGATCCACATTGCCCTCAGGACCATCAGAGCTATCTACAACAGTCACAACACCAACCGTATTAGAACTCTCCACCAGCGGCAAAGCCGAAGCCACCCTCGGAAAACACTCAGACGGTGGCGCTGAATTTGTCCAACTCTTCATAATGACTAGATTGGGCATATTTCCCGTTGGCGGCTGAATCTATGAATATCGTGCAGAGTTGTTCATATATTGGACAATCTTTCACTTTAACCGTTTCATGCCTAGGCTGTGCCTGTACACAAAACGTAGCAAGGTTCAGATTATAAGTAAGAAAAGGAAAAGATTGCTGTAATGAAAGAAATTTACCCCTATATCTTCCCACTGTTCAAAGCCAACGCAACAGGAATCATCCATTACAAAGTCGTTATTTTGATCATAAGCAGACTTCAAAGTATGGAAGCGAGTCCGAAGAACATCTAGATGCTTCCTCAATTGATTATTATTGAAGTTAAGGTCTGTTTGCCTGTTAAACTCATCCCGAATGTGGTTCCATGTTTTCTTGTCAAAAACATTGTTTGGTCTGTTCCCCAGATGAATCTGCTTTACAACCAGGTCTGCAAATATCTTGTCAAGGGATGCTGTCCATCTTGTCCTTGACCGCTCTTGCTTAGGTTGATTACTGGCTTCAAGTTCCATCTACACCTGCACAAATGCTTGTAATTCAACAATTTACCCAATAACATTCTCATAAAAGCACCTCTTGCACTGATCCCACTAAAATTTAAGAAAAAGTATAAGGACCTATTGGCTCAGAAGCTTATACTTAACCAACCCAAGTGACAGATGAACAATTTCATTTTCACAAAAGTGTCACAACTATCCAGTAGAGCACCATGACAAGAGAGGAATCGAAAGTAAATAAACAAAACTTGCCAACAATTTTTGTTAAAAAGAAAGGAAAAATTAGAAAAACTCTGTTTTTATAAAGGAAAACAGTAGAGACTAATAATAAGTCAGCCATGGAGGATTCTAGAGTCTAACTATGTGTAGGAATAAGTGAGGACTTAAACCCCACTAGCATCACTACAGCATCAGTTTAACAATAGCTACACTAAGCTAATTGAGGAAGAAAAGGAGGAAAGTAAAAATATCTCATATTTCACATCCTTTTGTCATTAATAATTTTTTCCTTTTGCCTTTTTTTCCTAGCTTTATTTTTTAAATTATGAATCACCATAGTCTATGAAGAAAAAATGGAAAGAAAATGACACATGTACGATATAACATAGAAAGACCTCCAACAGCTGATATATTATGTAAATAGATAATAAATGTATTAACATTGAAAAGAACAACATAGACAAACCAGTAAATGCTAAACCAAGGAGTGAAAGGGAAAGGAACCATTCCAATACTACTCAATTATCAACTAAACTCATGCTGAGCATCCTCCTTTATAACAAGGAATTCCAATCACTCTGCATTTCAAGGCTTGAGCTTAGAAAAGCAATACAGATAACTACTTAACTAGCAGCTGACTAAACTAGTTAGAAAATAGAATACAGTAATTGAAGCACTACACTACCTGTCTTAATTGGGAAAAAAGAAGGAAATAAATGATATTCACAAAGATTTAGTCAAATTTCCATCACACAACCCATAAGAATGGAATCCCTTATTCATGGCCTATGATCAACAAGAGATTCTTGCATAGACCAATAAGGACCCATGCAAACAACAGTTCTCTTGTTGCCTGGAGTTCATGGTTCCTAGATGTAAGCAGCTATCAGATACTCTGATATCAAAAATCTTGTCACAGTTGTTTGTTATTCTATTAATCTATTCTATGACATGTATAGTAAAAAAATTATACAATTTCTATTTTACCGAAAGGGATAAAAGATGTGCACATAACAAATACAACAAAAACAAGCTAATTTTCACCTTGAATTAATTTCTGATCCAAACAATTCGATTGCTGTATGCACATGACACAAACTCAGCCCCTCTGCATGTTTTGTATCAGAAAAGGGCAGTGTAAATACCAACACCAAAAACTGAATCAAAATAAAGATTTTATCCATATTTCTAATATCTCACGGCAAAATACAAAATAAAAATGGAATATAAATTTTATAGAGATTCCATCAAAGGTAAAACCAAGGTTTTAAAAAATGGTTTGAGGCTACAATTTTGGCTGCAATGTCAAGGTTTCTAGTCGCGAAAAAAACAGGATTCTTTTGGACCCAGGTTTCTGGTCGGGAAACGACAAGGATATTTTGGACTCAGATTTATGGTTGCCAAAATGACAAGGATTTTTTTGGACTCTGGTTTAGGGTCACAAAAACAACAAGGATTTTGTTGGACTCTGATTTATGGTCACGAAAACAACAAGGATTTCGTTGGACTCTGTAACCGCATTACGATTGCAATTATGGACACATTTATCCAGAATTTCCTGCAATGTCAAGGATCACAACAAAACTGCAATCCTAGCAACTGCAATTTAAAGTCTCGGCTAAAACCAATCCAAAAATACAACTAGGAATAAGAATGATCGGCACTGCATGCAAACAGGTACATGGAATGGAACATAAACAGCAAGATTGACATTGCCAACAATATCAACAGAAAATTGAATTGAACAATGGTTCTGCTTGCCAACACACACATTCAAGCCCGAGTTCTTAAGTCTTAAGTCTTACCACACATTAAAAACCCTTTACTGATATTAAGAATAGGTTAACTCAAGCCCGTGTGTTCTCTCTGATACAAATAAAAAACATCATAAGTAGAGATAGCAAAAACCCTTCAAAAGGTGATTGGATCAGTGATAAAGCAAAATGACAATGCCTCTAAACAAAATTACTGATACTCGCCATAGTAAAAAGGTGAAAATCAAATAGAAATTAAAACCCTAAGAGTGAAAATTTTGATAAAGGAACAATGAGGATCGATGAATGATTGTAACTGACCTGCTCTGAAATTTCGTAAGCAAAGAGAGAGTTGTGAAATTGAAATGCTGAATCCTCTTTCCCAAATTAAACTCTGTATCTGCTGCACACACTCAATCGAATCGGTGAACCAAGTGCATTTTCAATATTTTAGATTTTCAAAACAGGAATGGAATATTAATCAATTATAAATTATAATATACAGAAGGAAACGTGTCATGATTTCATTGGCTGCTTTCACAGTTTCGTCTATGTGTGTTCGTTGCTGCCACTTTTCCATACTATTTAAGGTAATTATCGTCATCTGTATGAACTTGTTTGAGTACCAAAATTGAAGAAGAAATTATTATTTTCTTTCCATTTTTTCTTCCTTGGGTTAATAATATCTTTTACCTTTTTTTCCTCTTTATATACGAATCTGTCACATAAGATATTTCTTGCATTTTACTTCCATTTAACGTGTTTTTTGATATTTTATTTTCTCCTTCACGTTCAGAAAATTAAATTATTAGGCCCAGTTAATTCAATTTGAGTTTGTTATATATAGGAAAAGTTAGATGAGTATTAGGCCCATTTAATAGTATATATATTTTTATTTATAATAATACATATTTATTATATTAAGCAAGAATAAATTAAAGAGACGGTATCTTTAAGATTAAGAAAAATATAAAAATAATTTATTTGAATCAAAACATATTATTTTTCTTGATATATTAGGTTAAGACTCAAAATTTAATCAAAGATAAATTAGTATGATTAAAAGTTTTATAGTCTATTTTTAGTCATTGTAAAAAAAAGTTTGTTTTTAGATATTGATATTTTTTAATATATTTTTTTACTCTTTATAATATAAATAATTTCAAATTAAGATAATTAAATTATTTTTATATGTGTTTTAATTAAGTAATATATTTATTATTTTATATAAATAAAATAATTATATATAATTTATTTTTATTATGAACAATAATTATTATTACTTTTAGTATTTTTCTTACTTTTTAATTAATTAATTAACTTTTAAACTTTTATTTTTTATAAAAAATAATTAAATTATGCTTATAATTTTAATATATTATTTCTTATAATTTAGTTTTAATATATTATTCCTTATAGTTTAATTTTAATATCTTACTTTTTATATATTATTTTTTTATATTTTAATTTATTAATTTTAACTTATTGTAATATAATTCATTTTTTAGTATATCTTAAATGGTAATTTTTCTTTAAAGATAAAAGTAAATTAAAATGTAATATATTAAAAATTTTATATTATAATCAGTAAAAATTAATGAAATTAAAATGCAAAAAAATAAAATAATATATTAAACTTAAATTATAAATATATAAATAATTTATTAAAAATAACTTAATAATTGAAATGAAAAAAAAATTATTAAAACAATAGAATTACTATTCATAATATATTAAAATAAGTTATAAAATTAAATTATATATAATTACCTTAGTTATATAAAATAATAAATATATCACTTAATTGATTTGTATTCTTAAAAATAATTTAATTGTTTTAATTTAAAACATTATTTATTTGTTATCTTAATTATCTTAATAATATTATTATTTTTTGACAAGTTAGCAAAACGAGTAGCTTCGATTTATTAACCAAAACGTGAAAATCAAACCATTATGATCTATATTTCTTTTGAATTACTATTTCTGAAATCTAATTTGACCTTATGTAAGAGCATCATACATTGGACCAAATTAACGTTAATTAAAAATAAATAAAAAATTTTAAAAAATTATAGATTAAAAATAAAAAATAATACTTATTTAAAATTAACTTACATGAATGAAATTAAATTATTTAATCATTATTTGAATAGTTTTTTTTATATAATCGTAGTATGTTTTAATAATACAAATATTAAGTTATTAGTATACAAACATAAAATTTTAAGAATTTGAAGTTAAGTTATAAAAAATAAAAAAATTATTGAAGTTAAAATCTAATTTACACCTAAATGAACATTAAAAAAGTCTCATGTGAACTTATGTTTATATTTGTTATCATTCGAAAAACATTTTACTGAAATATTGAATGAAAAAGAAACAACAAGCAAATATAGTTCAATAATTAGTTATTATGAGCATAATTAAGCAGTGTTTAGTAGTGTGTAATAATGTGCAATGGCAAGTAACGACTACAATAGTGACAACCAACGAGCATGCGAGTGATGCTAACATGTAAAGTAGCAATGTTTCACAATTTTATCGTTTTGAGTTTGGGTTGTGTAGAGGAGCAACATATTGTATGTACCATTGACTTACTTAGTACTTACTAAGTTATTTTCTTATCCTGAGCTATGATAAACGACCATATTAATGTCAATGTGTTTTTTTTTTTAAATTTCATTGTTTTTAACACATATAACGTCAAATTTACCATTTGTCCTTTAAGTTTAATGCAATTCAGACCTGTGAGGAAAAAGAAGAAAATATACAAAATTTTGGGATTTTTGACTACCAAAGAGAAAATTCTAAATTATTTGCTTATTTTGCATTTATTTTATTCTTAAATTGATTCCTTTCCAAACTCTTGAAACTCTGTTTGTCTATACTACACAATAATTTTTTAAAACTGGTAATCACTTACCTAGTCATTGTAAGTATGATATTTAGACTCAAGTTCTTGTCACCACTACAATAAGATAACACATCTAGCTGTTTACTTATTAGAATATTGACTTACTACATGCTACTATCTATTAAAGTTTTTTATTTTTTATTTTTCTTTTGGGACAGTCCAACAATTTATGCGTCAGTCTAACCTTGACCTAATGAGCTAGTTAAGTTGACTTATTTAGGCCACTCTTTTAATAATCCAACAAAGTCTAATTAACGTACTATTTAGATAAGCCCAGATTTTTTTTTCTAACTTTGAATATGATTAGCTATGTTAGTACTAAACCAATTAGAGTTAGCTATAAGGACTAAAAAAATACTAAAAAAATGATTAAAGATATAAAAATAACAAAAAAAAAATATTATGACTAAAACTAGATAAAATTATATTTACAAGGATGTAAAATATATTTAAACCTTTAATTTATTTAAATGAAGATACTTTTTATTTGATATAAAGTAATTTTCATTTAAATTAAATTAAAATAATAATATTTATAAAGTATAAGAATTTATAAAAGTAAAATAAAATTTAATATAAAAAAGGTTACATAATTTAATAAAAAGATAATAATTCATAAAAATACTTCAATTAGATAATAAAAACTCAAATTTAAAATATAAAAATAGATAAACAAAGGATATCAATTCCAAATCATGAATTTTTGTGTGTAATCAAACACAACAAAACACAGTCCAGATCAAACACATTAGTTGAAAGGAAAAAATATAAATCAAGAACGCATTCAACAACTATATATATTAGGTAAAATATCATGTGACTCTGTTTGTATAGTGATTTTAACTATTTTATAACATATCTGATTAGTTTATAAATATATTTCATCAAGGTAAAAATATTTGATAAAATATGTTTATCATACTGAAAAGGAAATAAATCGATAAACATAAGTATTCAATAAGAAATTTTGTACAAAATAATCTATTAAAGTAATCATATAGGTCCAAATAAAATTAATGGGAGTAATTAAATGAAACAACTTTTCCAAAAAAATAAAAATAAAACAAATTGTAAAAAAATACAAACATTGAACGTTACACACTATTCATATATAAAATATTATTTTATATAATAAAATAGTATTATATTAGATGCGTTTAAATAATTAAGTGAGATTGATTGTCAAACCAATTAAGTTTGAAACAATGATTTCACTATGTTATCAGTTTTTATTTTTTATTTTATATTTTGAAATAATAATAATAATTTAAAAAGTTTAACAAGTGAAATAAATGTTGTAGTCCCTAAGAATCCAAAATGAATGGTCCATGTAACTGGACTGGACAGTTACCAAACCTTGAGTAGCCGGTATATGGATCAACTCACATTAATCATCTGTTGGGCTTAGATATTTTGATAGGTTGATTTTGTACCTGAAAGAAAGATTTGCTATTTTATTTTTTATATATTACCAAAATTCTTCTATGGTTGATGTATACTTCAAAAAGTGTATTTCATGATTAATGCTAATGAGTGTTTCCTGAAATTTGTTAAAAATTTAGTATTTTTTTTAAATTGTGTTAAATATTATATGCTATTAGATTTTTTAGCATTACCAGTTCAGTCCAACAAAAAAACTTGCCATTGTTTGAGTATATATATGAACATCAATCACTTTGTTTATTTTTACTGTAAGGTGCAAACTGTGGCGTGTAGATATTCCTAAGATATTTTGTAAATGTGGAACAGTGATTGCAATATGATCTCTAATTGCCTTTAAGCAATCAATCTGAGACTTCTAGAATGTTATATATCTCACCACCTAATTCTATTAGGTGAAAACTAGGACAAGATCTAATTTTAGGTCATCATTATATATTTATATATGCTTGTTTTGCATCTATGTCTATGACTGGGTGACTACTTGTTTTGCATATTAGTAAGAATATTTAGGAGAGAATAATTTGTATTGTTTACTTCAAATCTGAAGTCACAATAAAAAAATTAAAATGATGAGTTCGGACATGTTGGATATGTACTTGTATGAGAAAAAAATAAAAAAAATGAAATATTTTTTTTTTATAAATTAAAAGTAGTTTATACATAAATTAAAAATCAGTTCTAAAAAAATTTATATGAATTTTTTTTACAAATTAACTTATATATAAGTTAATTTTAATTTGTGAAAATTTTATTTTATTTTTTCTTGATATTTTTCTTTCTAACGTGTTTATGTAGAAGTTTATTTAAATAAATTTTTAAACAAGAGTTGAATTGAAAAAAATTTAAAAATAATATCAATGAATGAACAAGTGATGATTTAAAAAAGAAAGAGAAAGAAAATATTTTAATAAAAGAAAAAAAAAAAAGAAAAGAAGGAGATCCTCTTTAGTTTGGTTAAAGGAGAGGCGAAGAATTTCCTGTTATAGTTAAGAAGGAAAGAAAATGAATAATAATAATAATATATAAAATAAAAATAAAAAATAAATTTGTTTGCGCACTAAAAAAATTTATAAATATTTTTTCTAAGTCTATCAATAATAAAAATAAAATAAAATAAAAATAAAATATAAAGATTTTAGTACTTTTAATTTTACATAGTATTTAAATTTTACTTTCATATAAAATTTAAAATAAAATGAAATATTTTCTTATTATGGAAAAAGATACTTAATTGATTGAAAAGTATAAAAGATAAATTGATAAGTAAGAATTTGTTTGGATAAATTTTTTCATAAATATTTATAAAAATAAAAAATAAAAAATTTGAAATAAATTTTTTCATAATATCAAATTAATTTATATATAAATAAAAAATATATTTTTAAAAAAGTTAATATGAAATTATTTTTATGAATTAATTTATGCATAAAATAATTTTAGTTTATAGAAAATATTATTTTATTTTTTCTTTCATTTTTTTTTTCTATAAACTTACCAAAAAATTTAATCATTCTTGCTACAAATTAATTAGCTTTCAACAGAATAATAAATTATTGTTGAATTTTGTGTAAAATTTGCGTGGAGGCCCCACATTCTTGAATTTCAATGCGCGTTTCGTGAAATTCCCCGAACTTCCAAAACGTCAATCCTTTGTCTCTTTTCTGACGACTCACAGTGTACGTACAAATTTCTATTTCTATTTCTATTCCCCGTGGCTATACATTTTCAAAAGTAATGTTTTTGACAAGAAATTGATGTGAAACTAAGGGGAGAAGATTGGAATCAAATTTCATGACACACGTGAATATAAAAAAAAAAGCTATGCAATGATTCAATTGCAAGCAAACTTTAATTTTGGTGGGACATCAACCAATTCCTAATTACATCATTTAATAAAGCTTAAATCAGTTATTAGCATCTTTTGCCTTTTTTCTTTTAATCTTTTAGCCAGGAGAAAAGATAAAATTAAAGAGTGATGATTTAACAAAAAAAAAAAAAAAAAGCGTGTGATTTCATGTCTACGGGATATATAGTTTATCAAGCATGCTAGGGCTTATCCGAAAACAAGAACCGAAAGAGGGAGAAAAAAGATAGAACTAAAATGAATCGAAAAATCATGGGAAAAAAAAGGTATTTTTTTCTTTTTTCTTTTGAATGATTTTATCAACTTTTCACATTTGGTCAATTACTCCTTCCAAATCAAACGATTACTGCCACTATTAGTGGCTTAAAACAAATATGATATGAGAGGTATTTAGATATTTATGAGGGGACATTACTTTTTAATTGTGATTAAACTACACTAATAAAGAGTGTTTAATATTATATCACAGAATATTTTTTTAATATAAGATTAAATTGCTTGTACAAAAATTCGTTGTCACAACTAGAAAATATATATGTAAGACTTGTCGAACGGTAATCTTGAATATAAACTAGTTCTTACTCTTAAAAGAAACTTGGAAGAAGTTACATAGAAGATGGTGTTAGACCTAACTTAAGGGTTGATTCCAAAACTAATAATAATTGGTGCATCTGTTTGTTATTCTAATAGTGAAACGCCATGCCCACGTGAGCACTCACCGATTCATTGTTCCTAGATATTTATATGCCACCATCAATGTAGCTCATGATAAAGAAATTCTCAAGTGTTATTGTTGTGCAAGTAAGAAAAATCCATTCTACTGCATAATTAGAATTTTCTTCAAACTTATTTCTCTTCTCTTGAAGAACATCAACTAAAGTTTTAGGGGCCATTCACTAATCCTTGTCGATCGGTTCTTACTTACTTTGTCCTTTCCTTTTGTTTTATATTATCCACGTAGCACCTTGTTTATTTCTCCACTGGATACGGTCACCATCAGGTTTTTGCTCAATTATTATTCCAAATTCTCGAAAAAATGATGTTTTAAAAGAAAAAAAAATCCGAGACTAAAAAGATAAGTATGAATTTATTGGGCAGAAAAACGGGGTCAAATGCTCAATTTTCCGTTCGTTAGAAGATGGTAATTGGATTCGAATATAATATTTACAAATGAAATAAAAAGAATTATTTTTAAGATAATTTAATTTTTTTCATTTCTTATCCCTGATTCTTTTAATAAAACTTATTCCAAACATTATCATTCATTTGTGTTAATATCCTATGATGAAGAATAAAGTTAATATTCTAATGATAGGATCACAAACACAAGAACACCCTTATAAGAATCGAGAATCTTTCAACCACATCAAGATCCATACAACTGCAAAGCACTGGAATTGATACCCAAACAGTTAACAATTGATAGCAGCACAAATCGGATATTCATTCACATATCTCATTATGTAAAAAACACTATTAAGAGCCATATAAATAGACCTTGGGGGGCCTTAGATATGTTTTCTCTAATTTTTATACACTTAATTAACGTCACAGTTATGCAGGTATACCATTAAAATTCGTCTCGTGTGAATTACAACAAATTCTACTTAAATATTTCATCCTTGAACTAGAGCCAAACAATTTCTAAATCTAATGAAATCACATTCAACTTTTATCAATCCAATCACAACCAGTCTGAAGATTTTGAACCCATGGGGCAGGAACAAAATTAGGAAACCTAGAATTAGGTAAGTTACTCTGATCAATCCGACAAATTGCAAGTGGTTTCGATGGGAACGTGAGTTGATTATATTAAGACACACAAAATGTAGTTCTGATCACTGTGTATTTGAATAATTTAAAGGAGAAGAAAAGATGATGATGGAGGTGGCTTATAAGATAATTCATCTATCATAAACTTAATAATTCTAGCAATGTCTATTCATTTTATCCATAATTTCTGTGTTTATAAATGCCGATGGAAGTTCATCATGTCAACAATGCAACCCCTTATTTTTCTTTATTTCACCGTGTCACTATCGTTGCCTTTCCATATCAATCTCTTTTGATTGAAAGTTGTGTTCAACAACCCATTACTAAACATTGCATCTTCCATAAAATAATTAATGTACGAGTCGACATTTGGATGCTGATCCGACTCCATTCTAACTATGAAACTGTTCTTTTGCAGTGTTGTTGACCGCGAATAAGTAGAAAGAAAGGGTGGGTAATTACAAAATAGCTTGATGCTAAAGTCAATAACTAATCTATAATAATAATAATAATAATAATAAAGTGCACGTTCAGACGAAGAATAGAAGATGTGAGTTACAACTATGTGGCCAAGTTACTGTTTCTTGATGAAGTCATTGAGAATATTCCAAAAGCAAGAACAGGTCTTCCTCTGCATTGGACCGATCGAGATCGTGTAACTTGTCCAACTTCAAACCTACTCTAATCTAATTTTATAATCAAATTTATGACAAAAAGTTTATTAAATAAGTATTTAATTAATTCTCAATTTAAAATTTAGCTTCACTTGAAATTTATTATTATTTTAAAAATATATTACGTGAAAATCGAATTAAGATCTTTTCCGCAAATTCAGCATGTGTATTGGATTTGCATAATAGTAAAGTTGTTGCAGGGATTTATTGTAGGCAGAAAGTTAAAAAGCTAATCGGTTTAGGAACTGAATAATAATTGTTTGAAATAGCTATTTAGAAAGTAGCCATCGATCACTGCACTGAAGGCAGCTTTACTATATTGCACAGAATATATAAGCACCGACAATTAATGATGGAAAATTTATAGTGTTACGTCTTTGATCATAGAGGTCAGATTCTGACCCGTAATTAGTTTGTAATTAAGAAAATACACCCAAAGGCTTGATTTGTATTGAGGAAGCTAGATAGAAAATATGTAGATTGGACTTGGTTAACAACAAATTAATGTCTGATTTTGCAGTGTTAACTGTTTATAACTGTTGGTCCTTTTCCCAATTTTGCTTTGGTGCCACCCCACAGTGCTTGGGGACGTATTCCTGGTAAAAATAGCAAAGGTGTAACAAGAAAAATTGAAAGAAGAAAAGAAATTGGGAATTTAATAGTACCTCAAGCATGCACATGAGGTCTTGGGCAGTTTGGGCAGAGACAATAATGTGACGGGCAGCGGGTGTTATGAAACCTTCGTGTACAGCATTGTCCATGAATGACAGCAACGAGTTGTAGTAGCCATCCACGTTCAACAACCCCACCTGTTACCATTTCCCATTTTTTCCGTTAATCATTCATTTTACACACTTATCTCTTTCCAATCATTATGACCCTCATTCTTTCTTTTCTTCATCATCGTCATCCTATTAGTTAATTACTACTTAATTTCACAAAACTAATTTATTGTCTTTTACATGTGATGCGAGGGATATCAAATAGAAATCAAAACATTCCATTACAAGAAGGAAATTTTGGTTTATTTATTTATTCATATTACTTTTAAAGTGGCTTTAGTGTACGTGTGTCACATTTATAATGGGTTTTAGTCATTTCGATACGTGCCAAACAGTAATGTTTCTCTGATACGGACTTATAATCACGTTTGGTACACTTCCACTATGGACTTTCGAGCACTTCCTTAATATTAGTAATAATAATAATATAATAATAAAAAGAAAACGCAGAAGGATTTTAATTTTCGATATCTTACGGGTTTATCGTGGATTCCTAGTTGAGCCCAAGTGATCACTTCCAGTAGTTCTTCCAGGGTGCCATATCCACCTACATCAATATATATTTCCAATAAATTATTAGCACATTCTTTTTTTTTTTGTACATTAAATTTGTGCATTCTTATTAATTGCAGTATACAGTTGACGGTTATGATCCTTTATTCATAAAGATATCTTGAGAAGCTATTTTCTCTGCTACCGACTCCAGACACCTAAATATATATTTCGCCCCCTTTTTTTAATTAATATTATTTTTGAAGTTAAAAATTAAAATAAGAATTTTAAAATAATATATTATTTTTGCCTTAAAAGAGATGACTTGAAAAAACAAAACAAAGAAAGA
Source organism: Mucuna pruriens (assembly GCA_025330945.1). Classification (NCBI taxonomy): domain Eukaryota; kingdom Viridiplantae; phylum Streptophyta; class Magnoliopsida; order Fabales; family Fabaceae; genus Mucuna; species Mucuna pruriens. The sequence goes on from JAENHJ010000132.1 coordinate 23,680, forward strand.
TGACAGAGAGAAAGTGAGGAGGAAAAAAAAGAGAGACTGAGGAGAAAATACTTGTTCCTTCGCCTATTTTTTTAAAAAAAAAATACTTGTTTTTCTTTTCAATTTTTTTTATAAAATTAATCTATGCTTAATTTTTAAAGAGTTTTTTTAAAAAATTGCCTAAATTTTCTTCTAAAAAGAAGAAAAACCTTAAAATTTGAAAGAAAAACTGCCGGAAACAGTTATTTTATATTACAATCAATGGAAAAGCTTCAACTAAAATTTTGGGGGAGCTAAATCAAATGTTATATGTATAAATATAAATACGATTTTTTTAAACAATTTAAAAAATTCAAAATATAATTTTTCTTAATAAAATAATACAATACTTAATTATCTTAAATTATTTAGATAAAAAAGGACCACACAAATTATAATACTAATATATATATATATATATATATATATATATATATATATATATATATATATATATATATATATATATATATTAATTTTTAAAGTTTTTTAAAAATAGAAGGCGAGAAGAGGAATTTTAAGTTTAAATAAAGATGAAGGCCAAACCAATTTATTTACTATAATATTAGTTGTATATATTAGTTCAAAGTCAGCATTTGTTACCAATTAATGCAACGCTCAACTTTCTTTTATATTATGTTTTATGTCTGCATTTTTTTATTATTAGCCTTCAATTACTTTTAACCTTTCCCTTTTTGAATTTGAGAAATTTATTCTCGTATAAAATAAATAAATAAGAGTCATATTTTATGGGAGAGCGAGGTTCTGTCATTGATGAAATATGCAATAACAGGAACTTTTTATATTGGTGAAAGGACAAAATGCTTTCAGATGCTTAAGAAACATATCTATTTATTACAGTTATTGCATGATACTTTTAGTTTTTATTTTTTTATTCTTTCAATTTAATTACTTCATTTAAACTTTTTTATTAAATTTTATTTTGTATATGATTCTTTATATTCATATTTCTAACCTTTCAACTTTTAATTTTTAAAGAAATTATATTTATTCTTCTAAATTTTAAATAAATAGCAATTAAAAATACATTAATTTTAACAAATTAGAAAATATCTTATTATATTATATTATCTATATATAAATATTTAATAAGGAAAAATAAAAAATATATACATATGTTATTTATTAATTATTATTTTTCACTTATTTACAAATTCTATTATTTTTTAATCTCTCGCTTAATATTAAAATTTATCTTTCATTTTTCTCTATTATATATTTTTTAAAAAATTTAGTATATGAAAAAATAAAATTTGAAAAATTATAAGTATGAAAGTCAAGAAATATATATAAAGTTAAAAAAATAAAATAAAATAATAAATTAATGTAATTTTAAAAAGATAAAATTTTTAAAATAGATTCACGTGACAATTTATTAAGAGTGTTTATATTGTAAATAAATAGATAAATTATAATTAAAATAAAATATAATTTATCTCATGTTTACACGCATGCAAATATTAATACACATGCACAGAAGAGAGATGGAAAGAAAAGAAATAAATGTAAAAATTAAAATTGAAATAAGAATTATCAATAAAAATATAGCGCATTACCATGTGATAATATGTTATAAATATTTTATTTAAATAAAAATAAAATAATCTTTACTTAACATTTTAAATAAAATGTATAAATATAAAGATAATATGATATAATAAAAATAAAAATATTAGTAAACTATATAATATTTAAAAATATTGACATATTATTACTGTAAATAAAAAAAAGATAGAATTGTTATCGGGTTATTGAATAAATGGAGGAATCCCTGGCATCACATACGTGTATGAATAATTGAGGGAACAAGTGGGAGAATGAGAAGAGAAAAATAAAGAAAAGGAAAAAAGAAAAAAGCATAATTGAATGAACAAGTGGGAGAATAGAAGAGAAAAAAAAAAAAAGAAAGAAAAAGAAAAAAGAAACCTGGGAGCGCAATAAATGCATCGGCTTGTCGAGCCATTTCTGCCTTGCGTTGGTGCATGCCCGACACTGCTCTCACTTCTCCTACACTCTCCCCTGTCATCTGAAACCAAACACCAATTAACTAACTTTTTTTTTTTTAATTATTAATTCATTTATTTATTAAAAAATAAAATACCTCTCTTGGCATAAGAGTGGTGGGAATGACCCTGCAATAAGATTAAGAGGAAGGTGGTTGAACATGACAAGTAGAGAAGGAAACATTACATATAGCAAAGATGGAATTAAATTGAATTGAATTGAATTACCCTAACACGTGGCGTCCACCATCAAAGACAAGTTGTGAGATTAAACCCATCAAACCAATGCTCCCTCCTCCATACACCAAGTCGATGTTCCTCTCTACCTGCATTCATTTTTCATTTCTTAATCTTAATTAATTACCATTTCATCAGTCTAATTAATTAATTAAACTCGTTGTATATATATATTATTCGTACCAAGTCTGTTGTCTAGTGTCGCGCGTTAAAATAAAAAAAAAGTATGACATTATTATATAATTGAGAATGATAAAGTTTTGATAGAGATTACAAGTTGTTTGGCGAGTTGGATAGCAGCGAGTTGATAGCTGGGGTTCTTCACTGGACTGGTGCCACAGAAAACACAGACACGTCTGAACCTTGACTTCATCATGCCTTCTTGCTCTTCAGTTTCCATATTAGGATGAGTGGGACAATTAACAAATTAATGTCTATGTTTTGCTAACTAAGTGGAGCAGAAGCAATCTTTTTGAAAACAAATTAAAAGCTCAAAAGTGGTGAGAATTATATTGGTGTATGTATGTCACTTGTTCTCTTAAATAATCTGAGAATCAGATCCATCTTCTATGCCCCCCCACCCACACACGATAATATCTCATATCAATGTCTGCAATGCATCACATATTACATCATTATCTCAATTTATCGTCATATCTCCACTCGTCACATATTCTTAAGAATCTCTCAATTCCATTCCCAGCATTTTATTATTTTGCATTTTTCTTACTTTTAAAATTGTAAACATATTAGACTTGTTATTTCTTAAGACTTTCTTTCATTTTCATTTCAGGATAGAGTAATATTTTTATATTATCAATTAATTAAAAAATATTTTAAAATAATTTTTATAATAATTATTATAAAATTTAATAATTTTATTATATTAAATATGTCTTTTTGAGGCATAGCTCGATCAATCCTTATATTAATCAAGTCTCTTTGTGCACTAGACACTCACAACTTCAAAAGTTGTATGTCCTCCTACCCTATGACCAAGTATGAGCCACCTAACCATTCAAATAAGGAAATGTTCAATCAAGTGATAATGTGTCCTAGAACTTACAAAAACTTTGAGCACACGAGACCTTTTGCATATTAGTTGTTTTTGACAAGCACCATTTACGAAAGACTTCAAGATTAGAGATATGCTAGAATCCCTCCATCATTTTCATATATCTATATCGAAGAATTATCTTAGAATTATAATGCAAAGTTAGGATCTCTATAACAACTCGTTGTCGCTACACAATACCAAGACAAACATTTATTTTGAATATGAAAGTGAGTGTGAAAATTTCTTTTCAAAGGTGATACAAAAAATCTACATATAAATAAATATTTTCTTTATTATAAAAATTAAAAGTAAAAGAAACTTTGCATTAATTAAATTGAATAATACCATTTCTATTCTTGTTTTATAGGGTAAAGACCACTTAAAGATAATATGAATAATGGAAAAATAAAGATAATCATCATAGATAAACTACAATACTCACAATCTCCTAATGAGATATTTAGATATTTGTAACCTCTTAATCTAACGAGATATTTAGATATTTGTAACCTCTTAATGAGTTACCTATCATATCTTATCAGATATTTATACTATTTTCAACATTTCCTCTCAAGTTGAAGCTTACTAACCTTTCAACTTGTTACAAGAAGAAAATTTTGTTTCCTTACAAATAAAGAGAAAAGATAAAAATTGAGTTATACCGATCAAACAATAATTTGAAAGGTAACTCAAAGATGCTGAAAAAGTCGGAGAAAGTTGGTAAAAATATAGCTTAGCCAAAATGACTAGAATATTCATCAGTCAAAGAGAAATTTCTTGACAAGCAAAGTCCAACTTTTTGAAAACCACGTTTGAAAGGTTCAAATTAGTAATATTGTTAATGGAAAAAGAGTCACCACCAAAATAAATGTCGACGGGAGAGAAGTCACACTAATATGATTCGTGTGTGAGAAAAAAGAGTCTCCATCAGAATGATGATCGGTAAGAATGAAGTCACCACTAATGACTCATATGTGAGAAAATAGTCACTACCTAAAGGCAGAAATAAATCAAGAACAAATGCTTAACCACGATAAAACAAAAGCAACAAAGCTTAACCATAAAGAGCAGAAGCCAAACACAATACTTAACCACTCAAGATAGAAGTAAAATATATCAATGTGTAATCATTTCTGGCAGAAGCTTAAACCAATGCTTAACAACCATATAGAGAAGTTTTCATCAAATAAAATTGCAAGAAACCATTGCAATACAAATCTATCTTCAAAAAGAAAATTTCACAAGCACGTGAGCAATGTAGAAACCACAACCGCAACTTAGTAACTTATGGTTCAAAAGCTAAAATGAATTCAAAACATTTCATCAAATCATTGGTGTGCACAATGCGTAACAACAATGTTGAAGACTTGAGTCATTTCTTTGTCATATCAATTATGCTTTCACATTATTGTGAGATTGAAAGAAGAGATCAAAATCGAAAAATCTTGCAGCGAAAAAAATCATGATGGGACACACATCCTATGGAGATGCAACAAAAGGAATGTGTTGAGAACCAATGGTGAAGTACAATTCTTCATAAATTCATTACAATGGCCAACACCAAGTAGAGACGCCATCGAGGTAACAAGTTTGGCACGTCCCAAAACTATAGGGGTAAAACCAAGAGAATTTGTGGTAAAGTAAAACATAATAGAGTTTGACTGCAGAGTTGCTTACTACAAGAAAATAAACAAAGTAAGAAGAAAAACATTAGACTATTGCACAACCCATAACTGAATAATGCTTTGTTTTGAGCTTTCTAAAAATTCTAGCCCGACAAAAAGAAAATTTTTGCCCTCTTGCTGTACTGAACCTAGGTTGTTCTTTTACAAGAACAGCAACTACAGATGCTAACAATGAAAGCAATGTTGTGACACCAAAAACAAACCCTACTCCATATGTATCCATCAAATATCCACTAAAGTAGGAGCTTACAATTCCTCCAAAGACTGAAGAACCCCAACATAAAGACTGAAGAGATCTTGAGGTGCTTTGTGACTTACCGTCTGCCCTCTCCACAACTATTGAATCTACAGCAACATCCGAAAAGGGATAGAGAAAGACCCAAGAAGTATGCAAAAAAATAAGTTATATTTTTTGTCAACAAAAGTAGCCATCAAACTCCATGAGAGTGCACCGATCAACCTTGATAAAACTAGATATAACCTTCTTCAATAACCAAAGAGAGGGATACAATCACTAATAAACTCATACAAAGGTTTGACAAGCCACGCAATGCAAAAAAAGTCAGAAATCACAACTGCCTTGGCAAGGTCCAAATGCAAATTATCTTTTAAGTGAAAATTTACAACCAACCTTACAAGTCCTAAAACACCTTGAACAAACAATATCATTGCAACAGCAACATTACCATGGGACAAATCTACCCCAAACAATTTGATGTTGCTTATCCGACATTTGTATGGTCAGGGAAAACTCTAACGATGACATGGTGAGTCCCAAGCCGGGAACTCTCCATTTCGACGTTGTCCAACAAGACCCATTGTGGATTATATTCGAGCACAGCATGATCATTGAGTTGAGGCAAGAGCTCTTGATTTCCTCCAACAAGACCATTGATGGTTGTGGTGTGAACGTGCTGATCAAGAATGGTGGTGGCCTCACCATGCAATACCTAAACAATATCATCATGGGCTCCACCGTCGTTACCATCTCAAATTGTCACATGACCAAACATAACGATGTGATGCTATTTGGGGCCAAATACTAGCACCAAGCAATAACGAACTAAGAGTCAAAGTTACTCATCTTTAATCAATATAAAATTACCAAGGTCTTCAAGGAGGTTATTATCTAATAAGTTCCAAGACCTTGGACCACCTTGCCATTAAAAAATGTCAGAACTTGGAGCCAAGAAATAAAAACAAGACCACAAGTCATGAAAGGGATAATGGCAACCAAAGTGATAATGGCAACCAAAGTTGCAATGGTTCTTCTAGAAGGGATAATGACGACCAACGGGCGAAAACAGCCGAGGCTTATAGCAAAATAACAAAATAAAAGCATGAGTCATGGAGAGCATAATGGTTGGAAACGTGACCATGGTTGCTTTTGTTCTCTTGGTCACTTTGACCGTTATTATTCCATGCGTCGAGGCTACCATTGGTGAGCTTGATAATTTTCTAAAAGTTCAAGCTGAGGAAGCCTAAAAAATTGCTCTCAACGCCTATGTCCCAACCTTTGAAGATGTCACTAATGAACTCAATCTCCATGTTCATTCGGCATAGGAAAATAGCACAACTCGATGGCTCTAAACTCTCTTCTAGCACAAGAAATCAAAACTAAATAATGAATTGGTTTAGGAATACACTTGTGCCACTTTTGAGAAATATGAATTGTGACAGTTCAAAAATCCCAAAAGTCATAAAAATCAAAATCAGATACACAAACATTTTCTACCCCAAAGAACTACGTAACTCTAATTTCTCCATTGCATATGGAGATATGTAAGAGTAGAGGATCACTCTTATCGAGCCAAAAATATTAAAAAAATAAACACTTCTTTTATAATAATAAAATTAATGTTTTTTTTTGCAACAATTTCTTTATCTTTAAGTGATATAAATACTTTAAAGTTATAAATAACTTGCTTAATTAATTAAAGATAATCATTTGTAACGGACGTTGTAGGGTGATAATACCTTCCGTATACATAATGAACTCCCAGGCCCAAAATCTGATTCCATAAACCGTCATTTTTCCTCCAAGGTTTTTTTTTTTTTTTTGTGTTTTCCTTAATAAACATTGGTGGAAATTCCATCTCTACTCCATTCCATTTATTTCAATTTCCATTTTCCCCTTTTTTGTAAGTTTTTCGCAATCCTAGTTGCGACAACTATCATGCATTCCTAAGTAATTAAAAGACATAATAAAATCACAATAACAGTACACAATCCAAATCACACAAGGTTAACTTCATTTACTTGTTGAAAACTTAGGATAGAAAACTTTAGTGAAGGAGTAGAAAAACTTGATCAACAATGATAGTTGGAACCTTAGCTTGCTGGATGGGTGAAATGTAGTTGCTGGGGATTTTCCCCTTATTTCTCTTCAGCAAAATTAGCTAAGGTTGACCTAGGGTAGTCACATATATAGGATTTAGGGGGGTGGCTTTGTCCTAGGGTTTTAGGGGATTCCTTAACCCAAAGGGCCATAGGATTTGGTTACCTATTGGTCCATGGGGTTTTGAAAAGGTGGCTGGTGGACTTTGGCATCTGATATAACAACTTGTGATTTTCGAGGTTTCTCTAGAATTCTAATCATTTAGTATTTTGTCTCAAAAAACATGTCATCACACTACAAAAAGTGTTGATGACACTAGTTTGATTCTATTCAACTGGGAAGCACTCAAGGTCATTATTTATCAATTCTCTATGTTTACTCGGTTCAAATAATTATTTTGAGGAAAGACTCACCTTAATAAGCACGTTTTCAGCCATTCTATTTTTTTTCTTGAGAAATACATCACACAATATTTTATTAAACAATTTTCAACTTAATATAAATTTAATTATACTTTTAATTATTCAATCACTGCTAATTAATCAAAGTATAAAAATACAGTTTTACAATTAGTTTCTCAATTCACATTCTGAGATGTGTTAAAGAGTGTGTGGGACATTGTTGGGATTAAACATGGTTCTTTGTGTAAGATCTACACAAATGAACAAGGATAAACTTAAATGGGCATAGCGCAAGATCTTTTCCAAAAAATCGAGTTTCTTTGTTTATTTATTTGAATTTTATATATATATATATATATATATTATTCTTATGAGTTTTAATTTGTTTTCAATATTTTTCTTTTGCTTACATTTTTAAATTTTACCTAAATTAAAGAATATTTAACAATGTATTATATATAATTGTAAATATATCTTGATACAAATAATATGTTTAATTCACTTTAAAAAAAAATCTTGATTTTAACTCTGTTTTCAAAATATCTTCTTTTGAAAATACTAACCTTCTTATGTTGTAGATGTTTATGACTAAACTAAGTGTCGCAACCAACTCACGACCTCGCGATGGAGGGTAGGAGTCACCACCAACGTTTTAAGGAATAAATGCTAGAAAACTATGGTAGATGGATAAGGCTTGGATCTGGATCAAAGATTCTGAAGTTCGAGAGTTTGTTACGTAGGGGTACGTTGTATCCCTTACGTCTATCACATGATAGTTACCCTATCTAAATGCATGATCTTAGTGATACTCTCATCTTTGTGGTAAGTTTATGGGTAAGAGATGACTTGGAATCTTTTCTAGAATATGGACAAATGATAGTGCGTGGGGAATAGACTTGGCAAGAGGGTTTTCCTCTTGTGCCTACGTATCTCTTTATGGAGAAATCAAAGTCCACGTAGTTTTGTGGGGGAAAGGTTGGTTTATGACAGATTGAGTCGAGATTGGTTCAGCTCAAACGTGATGTCAATAGTGTTTCGGTTAACTATTGGACGGACAGTTATCCGCTGCATTGTGTGGATGTTGATCTAGGAGGGGCTGAGAGGATCCCATCCCGAAGGTTGTTGAAAGTAAGCCCTCTATTGGAAAGTCGACTTTGTCTCAAATGATAGAAAAGACTGTCATGGATGTTCCAAATGCCAAGTTATGGGTTTCAGGATTACTTACCTGGTATCCAGTAGAGCTATGGGATGGGTAATGTTAAGCTAATGGACATGACGAATAGAGACTCTGGGCTATTCTTTCCCTTACTTACTTTCTTTCAAGTTTTTTTCTTAGTCTTCTCTCCTGCTCTCCCTTCTTTTCCTTCTCTCCTCTCTTTTTCTCCTCCCTTCTTTGCACTCCCAGCCAAAAGACCCCCCTACCAAAGACCCCTTCTCCGTTCAAGTACGAGTCTCCTTTTATAGGTGCACCTCTCATCCTTGGGTCGCTATCACGAATCTTCAAGGGGATCTCCTCCATTAATGCATTGACATTAGCTCCCCCAATTTTTGTCCCAAAGTTGCTTCCGCGTCTCTGCTTTTTGTATAGTGGCAGAATTGAAGATAACCTCTCGTGAAGTAAACGTCTGTTTGTTCCCTCTCCTTTTTCTGCTACTACATCTGCTTTTCCTTTTTTTTTTTTTTTGTTGATGCAGACTGGAAAAAATTAAGGTATGCCACTCAGGCTTCTTCTTGTAAAAGGAATATTACAAATAAGTTATCCTTTTTGATGCACCAACATTAACTTTATTTTTTCTTAATTTTTTTTCTTGTAAAAATACCTTATCAAAACCAAAAGAAATACACTGAATATTCATGACAAGCTACACTTTCCAAGATACAACAATATCTTGATATATATCCCTAAACCCTAAACCCTAAATCCTAAAAATACCTTATCAAAATCAAAAGAAATACACTAAATATTCATGACAAGCTACACTTTCCAAGATACAACAATATCTTGATATATATCTGATGCATAAATTAAGTGGAACCAATAATTTGCTATCATTATAATCTACTTCATTTTTATTAATAAAAAATAAATTATATTAAAATAATTGTATAGATACAAGTATCATAAATTTATAATTATTATAATAACAATATTAAAATCATATCAATAATTATTTATAATTAAATAATAATATATAATTATTTTTACATTATTAATCATTAAATTCTTTTATTAATTATAAAATACTCATCACTCATTTTGAAAAGATTTTATTTAACTATCATCTTTAATTTAAAGATTTATCTCATAATTATATCCATAAAAGCATCTGATAAAAAAAAACACCCATGATAAATTCCACTTTCCAAACTCATAATGCCACGTGAGAAATAATAGGTGGAACCAAAATACTTATGGAAACCCTGTCCCACACACAATGCAAAAAGGTGGATCTAGGGGTTCTGAGTTCTTTAATTAGTATGTTGCTTTTTCATGAAAAAAATTTCTTTCATGTACACGATAAATTATGATAACATTTTGTGTTTATTTTTCTTTTAATTAATAGTTATTTACTAAAATACATAAAATTTCAATATAAATTATTTTATCACGTTAAAACTATTTTAACTTTTTCTTATATACAATAACAATAATAAAATTTAAAGTTGAAATCCCATATAAATTAGACAAATTATCCACCACTAAGTTAATTAAACCTAGTGCATTACGTACTATTCTAGCTAAAACATGAGAATCACTTCTTAATTCCCATGGCCAGGTGTGAATCATCCTCTGGATCTAAGTGCTCATACATGGCGCCACTTTGTTTATTTGATACTTTATTTTCTTTAATTTGAATTAAATAATAAAATAGGATCCCTAAACTTCTATTTGGACTTTTGAGTGCTCTACCTATTATAACAAAAAGAATGAATCTTCCACGCCTCAGTTCAAACTTATCCAATTCCAGATCTTTCCCCACAATCTTATCTAATTCAGCTGCTGATTGCCTCGTGCTTCCTTTAAGACTCTTCTTGTGTTTGTATCATCTTTTTTCTTTCTATATATGATTTTTAAATTCCTATTCCACACCTGTGAAATTATGATTTGCGAATCTGTTTAATGTAACAAATAATCATACTTCTTTCCTCGGTAAAGTAATTCATCTAAATGAATATGATATTTTGTAGAGTTTAATTTAATGACATATAATTATAAGAATTTGAATTTAGGTTTTATTCAACATCAAAACCTAACGGATGGATGAAATAAAAATTGTTCTTCATTCACCTACGTGTGTATACATATATATATATATATATATATATATATATATATATATATATATATATATATATATATATATATATATATATATATATTATTTTGATTGTTAAAATGAAGTTTTAGTTGTGAATTAAACATTTGTGGATAGTTTAGTAACATAATTTGATAAATTTAATAATAATTATTAAAATAAATTTTAATATAATAAAATTTAAATATGAGTCAAATTTAACATAAAAATTAATTTATGAGGTAAGTGTTGTTATCTAATCATATATAATATTTTGACAACACGAGTTAACGTCGGATTTTCAATAATAATAATATTATATTATCAAGTAATAATTATTATTACATGATTTGATATATTTGATAATATATGAAATATCAAGCTTATTAAATAAAAAAAATCATTTTTTACATTCATAATTTACTCAACTAAAATTCCGTTTCTTAATCTTAATTAGTGAGCCTGGTGCTTCCAAAAAGGGAAGGACATATTATAAAATATAAACCACAGAAAATTGGCCATAAACGCGATGATAATTTCTCTCTAGCACGTATCTCACACGTATTCCTTACATAATCATGTACATGAGTTGATTACTTACTTACATATTTAATTGAAGGAAGATTATTGACTGTACAACAGAGTTGGTTAGAACATTGAACTTACAAATTTTAATTAATATGGTTTATTCATCATGAAAGGGTCTTGAATTAGGTGGTGTTTGACTGAGGTTTATATAAATCCATTAGGTTGATAACGTGGTTTGAGAAAATAAATTAGAGAATTAGGATAGAAGCCATCCTTGAGAAGGTTGGAGAAGAAACAAAGTTAAATCTTTGTGAGTAGCACAAAATGAGAGGGCTTATTCGTTTGAAGTCTATTGGACAAAGGGAGCTAACGTGAATATAAGTTTTATAATTAATTTATTATCTTCTTTTTCTTGAGTTGGTTACGTCTTATCAACTCCAATGGCTCTGGCTGAAGAAAGAGCCACTTGGCATATATATTATGACACACCATTCTTTTTATTGGTATTAGGAATATATATAAGGTAGAGAAGACCCTGCTATCATAGTGTCATGTTTTGGAGAGCCAAGAATCATGTTGTAAAAATCAATTTCATGAAACTATATACTAATAGTCATTGATTAGTGAATGATTTTAGTAGACGACAAGAAATCATATATTTCAAGTTTTATGTCGTGATTGTAAAAAAAATAATAATAATCCATGGTATTTGTGACATGATGGATTGGAATTCCAACAATAAAAATATACAAACCTCTAAAAAAATATTTTTTTTAATTTTTAATTTTATCTTTTCTATCTATAATAATTAAATTTGACTTAAAATGATAGGTTAATATGAATTTTTAAATTTGAAGATGAAAAAGAAGTAAGTAAATTTAGTCCAACTTAATAGTTAAATAAGTTAAATTAATAAATTTGTAAATTAGATCTATTTTATCTAGATATTATTATTTTTTATTTTTAAATTTTATATAATTAAGAAAAAAATAAATTTAATTTTGTTTATAAGTCAATTTGATCAATCACTTTTTACAGCTTAATCATTGAGAATAACCGATCTATTTTAACATTAATATTCTTTTCAATTATATTTTTTTATCTATAATTTAAACAAAACAACTTGAGAGCTTACTTAAAAGGTAGGAAGCCAGTTTGAGTGAGGTAGATTAATATTTAATATTAATAGTAAATAAATATTAAAAGGAGATTGTGAAAGGCGTTGGGGCCAGGTGTCCTTGGAGTTGGCGCATGTCGAATGTGTCTTCCATTATTATCTTTGAATGGTAAATATAATTCCTCTTTTCCTTTTTATTTCCTAATTTAGATTGGTTAATTATACAAATAGATAGGAGATTTAGCAGCCACAAATTTTATGCTATTAAATTAGCATAGCTTGAAGTGATGGGATAGTGATCCATTAAAAGTAATAGGTAATCATCATTAAAAACCACTAGTTGAATCTTGCATCCAGATATTTGGAATCCATGATCTGATGCATTTTTTGGGGAAACATGTTTATGATTTCCTCGTGCTTTTTCGTAAACGGAAGATGTCACTACACCATATTAATTATACTATACCTTTAGTAAATAATGATTTGGTTAATTAGGACAAAAAGGTTTTAATTTAGACTTTTGGATTTAATTTTTACTATGTTTTGTTAAAGAACAATGTCCGTTACGTTTTCTGAATGCAGAAGATTTAATTATCAGATCGATTTAGTGTCCTTTTTTTGCACTCCGGAGACTTTATTTAAATGTCGTCCATTTCATAATAACTAGTGAGGAAGGATGTAATAAATTGAAACCAAATGACATAAAAATTGTAATTGTAGGTCTGCAATATCTATATTAATTTATGTTAATGTTCAGATCGGAGCATTAACAGGAATAATGATAAATAATAATTTTTTATTGAGATTTATGACAGTAAAGACTTGGCTCACATGATAGGTTTATATTAAGGTCAACTCATAATTCATCAATTCATTTAGGTTGATCACGAGGGACCTCATTAGATATAGGGTAACTTTGTAATCATCTCTTAAAATTGAACCACATTAATTTTACACAACTTTTCCTCCTCATCTATTAATAAGAAATAGAAAATATTTAAAAAATTAAAAATAAAAAATATATTGAAAAACATAACATCGTGCTCTTATGATTTCCATTACAACTAATGTAATTTTCAAAAAAAAAAAAACATTCTATTTTATTATAAGTTAGAAAGTACTTATTTTTCTATTGTGTCGTGCTTTTGTAAAAGTAAAGCGGTACTTCTAATTACGATTTATCTAAATCAAAAATCGAACTTCAAATCTTAATTAAAGAATACAAATAATAAATTACTTATGCTAATAACTTTTGGTAAATATTCTATTTATTGATTTCTTAATCAGTATTCTTCATACAAACACTGGTTTGCAAAATAGCATGACCCATCAAGATTTCATATAAGCAAACCAGGATAAATAACTCATTTTGAGACATAACATCCATCCTCTACAATCAATAGACTAAAAGTTCACCATTAAACATCATGAATGGACATGGTTATCCTCAATGCAACAAGTAACGTGAAACAAGCCTTGACACATATTGGTTTCATTATAAAAGGTTGTTGCTAAAAGAATTATTAACCATATCAATCAAGTTATGTTAACTTTTTAGCTAATAAAAAATCTTTGTAATAAGACATAATGATCAAGCTAATTTTTATAATATTATAATATTTTAAAGTTTAATAAACATATATGGTAAAAGATTTTATATTATTAATCAATTAAAAATTATTATTGATATGACTTATCTTTTATATATATATATATATATATATATACTAAATAATAATATAAAGACCTTTAGGGTTTAGGGTTTAGGGTATTACTTAACTAATATTTCAAAACATTTTAAAAATAATATTATTTTAACTTAGAATAATTTTAAATGTAGAGCTGTGGAACCCCAAAATAATATAATCCCATACGCGTGAAAAAATTATTTTTATTTATAAAAACACTCAAAAGCGGGGCTCATAAGAGAAAAGTTATGCTTATTCAATAACTGTTGGGTTATAAAGATGTCCAACTCTTGTGGAAATCCTTGTGCGGTGTTAAGAGTTCTAATCACGTTTTGTTTTTGCTAATAATAAAATAAACATGTTGGAAATCCAAAGCAAAAATCACAATTGCTCTAAATGTTAACCGTATTACACTTGCGTGTTTAACGATGTACCCTAATTCTATATTTTCTTAAATAATTATCTTTATTATTAGAAGAATTTTATTTATATATATATAAGTGTAAATCATCTTCACACAGACATTTAATAGAAATTTATCATCTGTATACATATATACAAGTGTAAATCATCTTTACATAGACATTTAATAGAAATATATACTTACTGTTATTCCCTTATTTGTTAAAAATAAAAAGAACATACAATAAGAGAACTTAGGAAAACTCTTCTATTTTTGTAAAGATTCATTCCTCTCGGGCATTTTACGTGTAAGTGTAAGCGTTGTGCTCATAAATGATTATAGTTTATCTTTCGCTCGCCATGTGTTTCGGCTTTTAAATATGTCAAAATTTTCAATTTATTTGTTTAAACACTTCGGTCTATTTTCTGTAACTAAATTATCAATAGTGTTATTATGATAAGAAAATTCACAAATCTATCTTCAGTTCGATGATTTTCATTTTCAAATAATGACAGCAATGAAATATCTTTAATTTTTCAAAACTACTCACATTTCATTATTAACTTATTCTTAACAGTTTCAATAATTTTACATAATTATTTCTTTTCTTTTTCGGATTTACATCAAGAAAAGGTTTATTAAACCCTAAAATTAAGATTAAGTTCAGTAGTAAATTTTTCGTACTAATTTTCAAAATAACATTATATCTGTTTTAGTGCTATTTTAATGAAATAATAAATATAAATATTGTTGATTTGATATTTGATATTATTCGAATTGAGTAATGTCAATAAGTTTTGAGAAAAGAGCAGCTTAGGATGATCAAGAAATTTTGGGAATTGAAACTCAGTACTCTACCTTGCTTCCTTAACTCCATTCATATAATTATATAAATACAAATACAATGATCATCTTTAGACATCACGAGTATTAAAATTATGATTATGAACTTATCTCAATTTGTTAATTCGGCCACCAGTTTTTTCCCCTGGTCCGTTATGGTTATGAACTTATCTCGATTTGCCAACTTGCAATAACTTACGGAACCCAGAAGTATTGTTAACATGTTAACGAAAAAATTTGTCCACTGTTACTCTTACCCAAAGAGCTGAGCCCATTCAAAATAGCAAGCGGAAAATTAGACCCACAAATTTCACGATCACGAGACAAAACTTAGCCACTTGTAGCACATCGTTGATTTGTTATTTCCATACACGATACAAGATGTTTGCATTTGAACTACAGAGAATAAATAAAATCTGTAAAATCTGTAATTTTAATTTTATACATTATTAAGCGATTGCCCCATATGACCTTGGTAACTTAAATCAATTTATCTAGTACGCGTCATTTCTCACGCCCAACACGAGTGAAAAATAAGAAACAAGCATCATGCATGGATTGAAAATAAAAGTATAGCTCTCAAATATAATCTAGCCTCGGGACATAAAAAAATCAGTTGAATAGCCTATCGAGTAGGAAAATGTTTCGAACCTGAGTTATAGGGGTTATAATTTGACACTTAATCTATTCAATGGAAAATTGGCAGCTCGACTAGACTTAACAGCAGGAAATGCAAGTACAACTCTCTTCAAACCTCAATTAATTGTGAGAAAAAATATGGTACAACAATTTTTAACTCGTAGGGAAGAATATTACTCCCTGGATAAAATGAATTTATTTGCGACTGTAACCAGGTGGTGGCATTGGATTCCTGTTTCCTCTTCTATCTAATAAAGAATATTGATTGGACGAATGATGACCATATTCTCTGTGCCCACTCGGGTTGTTTCGTGGTGTCCAATTCTGAGGTCTAGATGGGTGGAAGCTTTGGCTAGTGCTGTGGTGACTAGCATATGCATTATGAGTATTATTTATAAACCTGGCATTCTGATTATTATTATTATTTCCTGATGATTGATATCCATGCCTTGAACTACCCTGATGGTGATTTCTTTCATAATGATGTGATCTAGGGTGTTGATAGTCATTTCTTTCGTAAGAATTTGATTGCTGATGAGGATTGTACCCCACCGGCTGCGACGGGTACGGTTGATTGTAACCATAATGCTGAGCAGTAGGGACAGCATTGTAAGGTGCAAACTGTGGTCTGCCATGGAGTGAGGGAGCTGAAATAGGTGGCGGCATTGCAACGTATCCTGGACGTGATTCATAACTATAGGAAGATACTGGTGGTCGATGACCCATTGGTGCAGGATAAGATGAAGGATGGCGGTGTCCATTCATGTCAACCTTTACTTGCAAGGAATTAACAACGAGTCTGTGTGCTGCATCTCCAAGTTCCCGACCAGAAATAGATCCGGGAGGGTTTTTCCTGAAAGAAATACAAAACCGGTGCCCCAGCCAGTTTTAGCCACAACTAATTTGACCAGATGCTGCATGCAATACAACGGTATATCACAGCCTTACCTCCAATTGTCGGCATTTCTCCTACCTGAATCTTCATGCCATAAAACAGGTTCAGGTTTTAGATCCCCAATTGTAACAACCTGTACACAAAGCACATACTTTTATTTTTCCACCTACATTGCTGTACAAGTAGTCGAAACACAAGGAAGCATGCTACTTTAAACAAACCAGAGTCTTAATGTGGCAAACCTTTGAAATTGAAGCATTAAAATTGGAAAGGAACTTGGAAGTTGGAGGGTATAAATAAGGAGCAGCAAGAAAATTTAATACCTTTTGAGGAAATTTAACTCCTTGTGGTGGTCGGGTAATGTGTTTATGTGCATCTGGGAGTCTATATATTGCACATCTGAGCAACAAAGTATTGAAAAGACAAATAAGATAAATCCCATCCACTTTCAGATCCATTGCCATAAATCATGTTCTTATTAACATAATACCCAGCATTGAGACTTACATAACATGGTTGTCCATGATATCTTCCATGCTTGCAACAGGAGACCTAAAGATAGGAGGGCATGGTTCTCCAGCACATAAGGATATGTAACCATTCATTCCACCACTGCATGTATCCCTAAATAACATCAGAAAATAGTCCAGCAAGATCTTAAAAATGTCATTTCGAATTTGAATATATAAACAAAATTGACAATTTCACTCGTGCAAAAAATATACTGAAGTTCTATTGCATCAACAAGCTGCTATTCTTGCTAGTCTTTTGAGGAAAAAAAAATCATTATCAACTTTTCAAACAACTGCCTTTTTTGCTCCTCAAAAAACACTATCCTACTTAAAAACTTACAACAAGGCTCACTCACAATATTATAATTAGTATATGTTCACATAATAATGTAGCATATCTACAGATTAGAACATAAACAGAGAATAGTTCTAATTCCAGCCTAGCACTGACACAAATGACATGTATTGTTTAAAACGTCAGGCAAGGGTGAACTATGGCTACTTCAACTATCCACTAAGTGGCAAAGCCAATAAGTGGACTTGAAAATTAACTACAAACAAAATTGGAATTTCAGCAGCATTTAGCTTACTGGTGATAAAATGCTTCACAACCCAAACCCTCATTTTGATCAGCTATCTTCAACATTAATTTGTTCTACTATGTCTTTTTAAGTAACAAGTTATGCATGTATTATGTCCAAGCTTAACTTTGAATAGATACCTAGCAGTTATGTATAAATTGAATCATTTCTCAAAATCCTGTTTCATTATCAATGAAAGATTAAAAGCACAGGCCCCACTGTTTTCTTCTTAGAGGAAATTTTGAACTCAATATGTATACTTCATACAAGTTCAAAAATGATATTATGGCTTGCCACATCATAATCCCGAGATTAATTGTGACTCATGACCATAAATAATGCTCCATCAGATGCAACAAATCCACTACTATGATCAGAAGGAAATTCAATTAAAACCTTATCATCATCCAAAAAGTTTGGTTAGAAAATTGCAAAGCATTATGCACCAACCTTTCTTTGGGATTGATTTTTTCCTTGACCACAGCCCGTTCACTGTTTGACATGTTTTTACACTTATTGTCAAGTGTACTAATGCACGCAGAGAGAGGATGACAAGAATTCACAAAGAGCAAGTCAAACATTATAGCATTCCGTCGCTTTTCCTGTGGCTTTCATTTTTTTAATAGAAACAAGATATGGACAAAATATATAAGCTAAAATAATTAAACAATTTATATTTGGAGTGGTGGTGGGAGTTTAGAATGGCAAATTGAACCAAAAGAGGACAGAGACATACTGTTAACAAGTTTTCAATCTTCTGAACTTCCGTAAGAAGACGCGCTTCATCAATAAAAGGCAACTTTGCAATACCCTGCAAAGAGGAAGGATACTATTATGAGTTATGATGCAGTAATGTCTAGAAAATACTAAAGAAAAAGGCAAAGGTAAATGAGGATTGAACCTGCCACGCGTAGCGTTTGCCATTCATGTCCACTTCAAAGTCTGACACACAATATTAATATTAAATAGGGAGCAATAGTCATAATACAGTGGAACTTCTAAAAGATAAATTAATAGCCCACTTTAATAAAGACATACCAACTGGATAAAAATCAAGGATTGGTGAGTTTGGATCTGACATAAGTTTTCTATATGGCTCAGGAAGTGCATGAGAGCTGCAGATATATCATATAGTTTCAATGTCAGACTAACTGAAGTTTACCAAGCTACAATTCTTTACAAAAATAACAAGTTGAATAGCAAGAAAACCTTGCAGCAGGAAAGACCCCTAGAAGCTGGTCAAATGGTTTGAATGGGGTACCCAGCTTAAAACTAATGTCAAGTTCACCAAGGCCCTTGAGATCAGATGCAAATGGGGCATAATGATAAGGATAAAACCTGTTGTATGACAAAAAATGAAATTGATAAAATAAGACATAAAAAGAGAGAAATACCCTAAGTGCCACATTAAAGGTTAAGGAAAGCCAACATAATTTCAGATTCATACAATTCTTCATAAAAAAAAAAAAAAAAAAACTAGAAAAGGAACTCACCAATTCCAAGAACAAACACCTTCATAATAATAGTGCATCACCCAACATAGGCCTTCAGTGTATTTCAAGACCTAAAAAATATACTGTAATAAGAAAATCTAGATCTTCATATGAATCAAAATTAGTAACACTTCAATTCGTTAACGTACAACATCTTTCCGTATAGCTTCAAGTTCCTCAGGAGTTTTAGCAGAAAATTTTTCCTCATAATACCTCTCTTTCCAGCCTGGTTCTCCCAACTTAATCTGTTGAATCAAGAAATATTTTTTAGCTAAAATGAAGTGAAATAGCTTAAAAAGGTAAAGAGAAATAACTTTCATCGAACAAAAATGTAGTATAAGAGTCACAATTGCAAGCATTATATACATCCAAGAACAAATATCTATAGAAAGCTGGCATTATCATCCAATCAACACCCTCAGCCCCCAAAATAGGAACAATTTGGTGCTATAAGCTCCTGTTAAGCGCAGGCTAACGGGAAGGGTGGCACTATGTCACCAAGAGGGTGATTTGATAACTTGTACTTGTTCCAGGTCACATGCCAACAACACCAACCATTCCCTCCAGCAACACAAGTAAAAATCATTCTAAATGAATCAGCACTATCAGATAAACAAGTACAAATGGATAACCTCCAAGGCATGCACTTCAAAGTCAAAAGGCATTGTTTGGAAGTAAAGAATAACTCCAGATCCATAACTTGACAAATTGCAAAGTTAGGAGGCCCAATTAATTTTCTTAAGTTTTATTTCATGTTTTTTGTACATTGAAGGTTCAACAAGAACTCAATTGGAAAAATGTTAAAAAGTGGAGAAATGATGAATACAGACCAAAAATACAGGGACAAGCCTATATTATATAATAATGGAGACAATATTAATCCATTTCAGTTTATTTCATCAATTTAATTATTAAATATTTCCTTTCATTTTTTTCTTTTACAGTAAAGGACAACTTGTCCACATCAGCATAATTACATGCTAAGATCCCAAAATTTCCTCAACATAAATTATAATTTCTAGGAAGGGAAAATTAATAACAATTACCAACAACATAGACTTATCCCCACAACCCCACCAAGGCTAACCAGGCAAATCGGAATTCATATAGTGAATCAAAAGATATATTTTCCAAATTGTGAATTAAACATTCTGCAAACTGAAGCATAATTAACATTCTGATATCCCAACAAACTCCCAAATTTCCTCAACATAAATTATAGTTTCTAGGATGGGAAAATAAATAGCAATTACCAACAACAGATATTTATCCCCACAACCCCACCAAGGTTGTCAAACCGAAATTCATATCGTGAATCAGAAGATTTATTTTCTGGATTGTGAAACCGTATCATGAATTGTAAGATTTATGATCAATAATTAAAAATGCCATAACAAATATTTTAACAAATAAAAATATTAAAATATTGGTAATTTAAAGAGAAATAGCTAATAAAGTGACATATAAAGTTCAAAAGAATGGGGAAAAAACTAATTATTCAGATCCATAGCACCTAAAAATGATTTAAAAAAAGGCAAATATATTTTAATCAGGATACAAACAATGCAATTCTAACTACCACGATCCCCATACCACTAGGTGGATATGGGAAAATTAATAATGTAATGTAATTAAATCACTCAGATTTAATCTAATATCCACAGGGAGAATAACTAAACTAAAATACTAAACAAAAGAATCGCAAGAACTTTATGTTTAACCTTGTCTTCTTCAGCTTTTTTTGAGTTGAATACATCAGATTTCTCACGAAGTATCTCGTTCAATTTTGTTTTCAGTTCATCTTTATTATCTTGAACCTGAAAGGTATAAGAATACTAAAAACTCATACAATACACAGGAAATAACCAGCTCATTGTAAAAACCTTAGAAGTTAGAATAACAATGATTTGAAAAGATAAAGTACATTTAATTCCATGCCAGGCTCATACCCAGTAATAGGTTAGCCCATATATTAGTTCTAAAGAATGCCTCTCCTGAAGCAGGAAAACATACATCTATTTCAAGACGACTCTCAGCTTCAACAATTGCAGCAGCAAGAGATGCTCCTGAAGATGACCTAGCAACTTTATGAGGCCTCTCAGAGGTTTCTTTATTGTCTTTTCTAACTGACGAGGACACTTGAGAATTATAATGCCCAGGTTGTTGAAATGGTGAAGGTGTTGGAGCTGAAGCAAGACGAGAACCATGGAATCGTGAAACTGCAACTAAAGAATCTGGTTGAAATTGAGGCTCGGCATCATCTCCCCTTCTTGCCTGTGCCTTTTCGCGTTTTATTCTTTCCGATTGTCGCTGAAGGCAGAACAATAAATACAAAAGAATCACTTCGGAGAACACAGTCAAACATTTATATCTAAGAAGAAAACTCGAAATGACTCCAAATTATGACAAAATTTGAACACACTTCCTCAATAGTGTGACACACACTCTGCCAATAGGCATAAACCAATGATCTCTCTCTATCCAGTCCTCACAGGGGAAAGAGATGTAGATGCAACTAGACATGATGATAAGAGAAAATATTGAAAAACAATTAAGCAAACCATAAGAGTTGCAATTCAACATGCATGAAAAATATCTGAATAATTAAAACATCCTTCTTCCTCAGCCAGACAAACTTGACAATTGTAGATGCTTGCATAACAAAGCCTCAGGGTTCTTTTCTTAATTCTCTCAAGACCAGAATAGAATAATATTTACAGTACTAAACCATCAATCAAAGCTAACAGCAGGCTAAGATGAGTAATGATATAATAAATAATATTCCAAGTTCAACAGACCTGATGCAATCGAGCTCTTTTCTGGAATATTTTATCTTCATAAGATCCGACAGCCTGAATGAAGTGCTCCACCCGACTCAAATTTATCTGAAAAAAGGCAGGAAAGAAAAGGACAATTATAAACAAACATTATTTAGATGAGAAGTGGCACAGCATGTCACACAAATCACCCTCAGTTACTATCACGTACCGTGCTTCCATTGGTTAAATAACCACCAAAATCCCTAAATTCCTTCTTGTATACTGATAACAGCAAGTTAATTGCCCCCTATGCAAAAAAATGAAATTCCCAACAAATAGATCAGTTACAAAACCTAAAGCAGCATATAAAACATCAAACATCAGATCAGATAATACGTTGCCAATATCATAACACCATAATTACTGCCATACATCAAAATTAAGAAATTAAAAAGGATGCTAGAGATTAGGATTTCCTTCTACTTCAACATTGAGACCATCATTGAAATTTAGAGAGCAAGAAAATTCTGATCCATTTCTCTGCACTTAAAAATTACGCAATGAATTATGCTATGCAAACAAAAAAAAAGGAGAATTACCATTGTTCTTGTCTTAATTAATTAACTCAAATAGAACAACTGAGGTTTGAATCACAGATTAGATTCTCTACGATTGTGCCAGTCAACCAATTGGAAAGGTCAAATGATATGATAACACCCTATGGCTTGTCACATAGGTGTCAAAGTTAAACCTAAATTCCAAATTCCAAACTTGACCAAAACGGAATACAAAGCAGATCTCAGGAAATGCTACCTAAACTCTCATAGACTTATACATCTCCCAACAACATCTGAAAAGTTTAATTGCTCGTTTGAACTTTATACTTGCATCATTTTTTTATGTTTTGGTCCCTATACCTAGAAATTATTCATTTTAGTCCCCACACACGCACTTCTAATTCTATTTTGGTCTTTGTTGTCAAGTGTGTCTTAACTCCATCACAAATTTTGCAACGAGTTAAGATACAATTAGCGACAGAGACCAAAACAGAATTAGAAGTGCATGTGTAAGGACTAAAATGGGTAGTTTCTAGGTATAGGAACCAAAGTGTAAAAATGGTGCAAGTATATGGGACCAAATGAGTAATTAAACCTATGTGAATAAACAAACAGATATGTTAATTCAATGCCATTACTACTTTTGCAAAACCATGAAGACTGATCCAGAGTCCATACTATATATTTTAAAAGAGTTTTGATTCAGTGACGCATACAGAAATACTTGCTTGTCCAAAAGCTAATTTCTAAAATAATTTTGTGTCAGATATATTACAACATTGGTTTGCCTCCATCTAAAAGCTTGAGCTTTTGGGATAGTTGTTCCTAAACCCAATCCTAGACTATGAAATCCTGTATGACCACTCACATACTTTAAATTAAGTTTCAGAGCAAGGTAAAGTGGATTTGATACGTTATTCATGCTTCAAGGTTCAACTCAAAGTGCTTTTGCCTTTGTTCTACCTAATAATTTAAAGCTTTCTTGATAGTTAGTTCCTTGTTATTTAGATAAAAGAAGAAACCCATAATTCTCAAAATTGACCAAAATTGTTTATATGAGCTACCAAAATCCAAACAAGGGGGAAAAAAACACAACTCCCATATGTGGCCGAGACCAGTTAGGGTTCAGTCAAGGACAAAATCAACAATTAAAGCTCATAAAATAGAAGACCAGTCCTGAAATTTGATTCACCAAACATATAGAAAATAGGGGAGAGAGAGAGTGAGAACAAGAGATCTAGAACGCCAGACCTCACGAATCTCTAGTGTAGGCATATGTGGTAGGAAATCGTTGCCGACAAAAAAACACATGAAGATAAAATCATCCACAATGCATTCAAAATCAATCTCGAATGGAGGATTAGGTATTCTCATCTCATGCTCCAGGTAATCCCTCAGAGTCCATATGTTCAAGAACTACAAAAGGAAAAAAAGGAAGTGAGAATTAAGGACTAATGTACAAAAAACCATATTGTCATATGCAATACAAGATAACTTTATGACACATGAATTTCAAATCACAAATCCTGACTTGGTAGGGCTTTTTTGCCACAATAGCCTCTCCTTTTTCATCAAACTCTCCTGCCTTCCTTTTTGCCTTTCCTTCACAGTTTGCAGCCATATGACCCATCTGACCACAGAGGAAGCATTTGTCTTGTCCAGGAGTAAATACAACCTGCAATAACCCATTATTTATCAACAATTCAAAAACTCACAAAATGTGATGGAAAGAAGAAGCCAAAAACATTGTTTAAAATTTATAACAATCATTTTTTCACTCTCAACATCATGTAATTATTTTACTATGCTAATATACTATAATTCAGAGACAAAGAACAACTCATTATTATACACAAACCTCTCTAAGAATTGAAAAATGGATTTCATGGGTAGCCAATGCCAACATAATCAAATCGGCATCCTGTTATCAGACACCAAATGATAAGTCCAAGTTAATTATATCCATGATAAATAAAGAAAAGAAGACACTGAGTGCAAATCAAAAAGAAGTTGGATTTCTTTTTTATAATCGGTTGAATTTTGAAGAGTAACAAGATATTGGAAGATATATACCAAACCATATAGGCAATGTCGTGTGTTTGGATCATAACCTTTAAGATTTCTCTGCAGGCGAATATAAGACATTATCTTATGTTCCCCTTCACCAGGAACATTTGCATCAGAAAGAATAACCTTCATACATAAACATAAACCATAGCATTAAGATCCTCTTCTCCACTGAGACGCACATTTGCCACAGACACACAATTTAAATAAAATAAACTCTCTACCTTAATATTTTGCCAACCAGGGTCATTGTTCAACCTAAGATGAACATAGTACTGAAGTGCAATTGACAAAACAGCCATAAATTCAGTTCCAGGTGTAATGACATTTGAATCAAAAGTCTGTGACTCTTCTTTAGGAGGAAGCTTTCTGCCCTCCTTCTCAAATTCCTCCCTTAACCTTGCTTCTTCGGCAGCCTATCACACAAGAGAAACACAGGCAAACATGGTAAATCATATCTAAGCATATTTACAAATATTTTGCCATTTTCTTGACAGATTAAAGTTCCTCGATACACATCAGTCTCATAAGACAGTAACAACAATAATCGCAAAGGGATGAAAGCAAGAACCAAGAAATACTACCAGTGCACCACAGACTGTCAAGAGAGAACTTATATTTTATCATAAGACTATCTACCACTTCAACAAATATTTTACCAGTAGATGCAAAGAACTAAACTCTGATAAGAAAAAACGTAGCGGACAAGCAGTTAAATACTCAAGACCAAGACCAGAGTATTCACTATTTCAATATATATCAGTAATCAGCCGACGACACAGTTCAAGCTTTCAATTACCAACTAGTATGGCATGACGTGGATTCAATTCAACTGAATTGTTGATAACAACCTAAGAGTGTAAAGTTCATACAAAGTCCACAGCAATTGCTCGATACTAAGAAGAACGAAAAATCAAAATCTACAACACATCCCAAAGTGTCCAAAACCACACAACACTAAATGAACGGTAAAAAAACATAGCACAACACATACCGCATCAGCCGCATCTTTGGCAGCCCTAAACCGCCTAGACCTTTGCTGGTTCATTTTCGCCCTCGGCGCAACACCGTCTACAAGTTGAACCAAACAAAACAAGTAAGCCTCAGCAATAAATAACACAGACAACAACGAAGAAACAAAAACACACCAATAGCCATGTAGAGCAGCTTCCTAGGCCGCACCATGACGAATAGCCTATCAATGTAGTCGAACATGCACTGAAACACCTCATCGAAAGACGTCGGCGACGGCTGAAACACAAACAAAAAAGGCATAATAGTTCAGATTCACATTATTGAAATTCAAAAAATAATAAACAAATGAAGAAACAAATAGGAATATGTGAAGGAGGAGAAACGTTACCCTATCCTCGGGGTGAAAGCAAGGGTGAATGATGCCGTTCATGTCGAGGTAGAGGTTATCGTATTCGATGTCGTTAGGGTTATTCTTGCTCGTATCAACGGGGATTTGAACGCCATCGATGACGACGGCTTCCTCTTCGATTGCGTCCATAATCACCCTCGGATATTTCTCCGCCAGCCATCGGTAGAACGCTGGGACTCCCATCCTTCGCTCACGAGCTCAGATCAATTCGCCAAAACACTCTCTTATCCAATTCTCTCTCGAGAATATCCAAGAACATCAAAACACTGATTCCACTGCGCGGGCCCAATTCCTTACTTGCGTTATAATACTACTGGCCTCGCGCGCGTTGGCTTGTTACCCTTTCTGTTTGATACTGTTGTCTCTCCTCTTTTGTGACTCAAAACCAATTAAACCTACTTATTTATATTTGCTGCACTTGAGATTATCATTTTTATTATTTTCTAATCTTTTTAATGTTAAATTATAATTTTTATTTAAACAAAAAAAAAAGAGACCTTGTAGTATCTTGATATTTAAATCCTTTAATATTAGTTGATAAGATGTCTGGTATTTTACGGAAAAAAATGATTAAAAATATAATTATTTTTTTAAATCTTATATTTTTTATTATAAAAATTAGTTTAATTTCATTAGTTTAATCTCTCTCTTTTTTTTTGTCAATATAATTTTTACAGGTTTCATAAACAATTGTCTAAAATGTAATCAAAAAATTAATTGTCAAAAATAGAAAAGAGAATTTTAGCTTATTATATTACCCCTCTTATAATTGAAAATTTTAATATATAATGTTTCTATATAAAACTAACATGTAGATAAAGAAGGGATATATTATTAAGTTTTAATTTTATTGTAGTTGATGTACGTGTTCATGACTTAATATTTTTATTTCTTAATAATAATGAGCTAAATTTTCTAAATTAAAATTATTTTTTTAAAAGTAAAATTGATAAATAATCATATTATCTAATTTCTATTTTTTATATTTCTCTACTTTTTAACAAGTAAAAAGATAAAGTATTTTAAAAAATAATAATGATATATTTTTAAATGAGAAAATAAAGAAGATAAACAGTAGGATAAATAAATTCATCTCAATTACATAATCAATAATATGATTTGTATTGTATAAAATGAATTTTATTTTATATAATTAAAATTTTTAATAAATTCTTATTTTAATATATAAATTATATTATAATTAAAATTAAAATATTTAAGTTTATTTTAAATTTATGATAAATAATTTATATCATGATACAATTTTATTTTTAATTATTGGTATCTTTTATTGAGAATTATTAAAATTTAATTTAAAATTAAAAATATTAAAATGATAAATGAAAAGGAATGACAAATTATAAAAATCTTTAAAAGTTAAAATTTAATTTTAAATTAAAAATATTAAAATAATGATAGAGGGAAAGAGATAAAAAAAAATTCTTAAAAACAGTTTTATTGGATATACGGTTAAAAATATTTTGGTTGAAGAATAGATAAATATGTTTAATAATTATATTTATTGTATTAAAAATAAGTAAATGTTTGTAATAAGTAAAAATATTTAATATGATATAATAAATATTTTTTATTAATTTTCTTAAAATATTTATTAACAAGAATTTTATCATTGAAAATGTTTTTGGAGATAATTTTTAATATATTTTATAATATAGTGAAATCTATATAAAATTATTATAGTATATAAAACATATTGTAACACGTAGCCGCAAGAAAGAGAAACTCTAATAAATAAATTTTTCATAATAAAACAAAACTGAACCGTGAGTCGCCTTTGGAATCATTCAAAAACCACAAACCACTCGAACGGATACCGAAATGCGGATTTTTTTTTTCATATTATTGCAAATAAATAAAAATAAAATAAAAATTCATATTTAAATACAGCCTAATAAATGGATTTTGATATTAAAATCTGTCTATAAAAATAGATTGGATTGGAACTCTAAGAGTAGATACAAGGAAGAAAGGATTATCACTTATTCGTGCGAGAGAGTTTATTAATATTCATATTGAATATGATTTTTAAGTAATGTTCAATTTGATTACAAGTAAATATACTTCTAAGTCATTCTTATTATGACTTAGTAGTAGGTACAAAAAATTTGTTTAAAATTCATGATATTCTCCTCACATTTATCGGGAACCAAGTTACAAATACCTAAATCAAATATACATTCTTAAAATAATATAATAAATTATTTTTTTTATTTTCCACCTATTTTTTTTATAACTTTTGTTATTGAGTCGGCTGATGTAATTTTCTTTTTAAATTATTAATCTTAAGAGACTTTGCTCATTTCCCAAATCACATTTTTCTTATTTTTTATTTCTTTATCTCTTTTCTATTTTTTCTATACTTTTGATGTTTTGTTCTTTAAAGAAATGAATCACTAATATAATTCATTCATTTTAGAAAAGAGTTTCGTACATAGTCGTTTCTTATTTTATGTTTATTTAAAGTTTTATATTTTATTTAAAATTAATGTATATATATATATATATATATATATATATATATATATATATATTTCTTGAAATTGATCAAATAATATGTATGTAGATTTCATGTATATTTTTTTATGGTGGATATGAAATTGAGTTTTTTTTACTTTATAATTATAACTAACTAGTATAATTTATTATTTTTTAATATATTTTGGAGAGTAACAACTCCAAACTTATAAGTTTATACATTTGTTATTGATAATATTTATTATAATATTTGTAATGTTTCATGACTAATTATTATGTTTTGTAAAATATCTTTAAATTGAATTTTAATTTTTGTGATGTTTTATCTTTTATGATTATGATTGTTATATTTTATAAAAGATTTTAATTTATTTTTTATAAAAATTTAGTTAATATTTTTATTTATTAATTTTTACAATTCATAATCATACGGTAACATATACAAGGATGAGTATTTAAGTATCCAATAAGGAAAGACAAGAATATTAAAGTTAATACCTATAGGATATGAGTCTAGGTCTAGGAATTCTTTTAAAGATTAGGTACAAGAACATATATTATAATACCCTACCCATTATCATTCATAGGGAAAAGAAAGAAAAAGTGTAAGGACTTGTTTGATAGTGTAACGCATATCTCTTTTCTCTTTTATTATTAACAAATTGATTGAAAATAATTACAAGAGATAATTAAATTTAATTATAATTAAAATTATTTTTATGAAAAAAATAATTAATAAATATATGTGATTTTTTGTGTAATTTTTAACAGAAATTTTTACTAAAATCAGAATTAGATTGTATGTAAAAATATACAATAAAAATGAATGAAGAAAGAGAAGAATGAGAGGTGAAAGAAATAAGAGAGGGGAAGGATAGAGATGAGAGAGAAGGAAAAGAAAAAAAATATAAAGAAAAAAAAAGAGATAAAAAATGTAGAGATGAAGTAAAGAAAAAAGAGAAATATGAAAAAAGAAGTATATATAATCATTAGTAATGAATCCAATTAATACCTATTAAAAATTACGTAATTATTCACTTCATATATAAAATAATAAACTACAAAATTTAGCTGTAGAAAATATTTTGTTACTCAATTCTACTCTCATATATATATATATCAGCATGGATTCAACTTTTAAAATTCAAATCATATCTATTTAAATAGATTGGATTTAAAATTTATATTCATATTTTAAAAAAAATTAGTTTGAATTTTTTTAACCCGATTTACAGTTAAAACCAGTTTGAGTTTGAATTTAAATTGCAGACCAAATTTAAAACAATTTTAAAATTAATTTATGATTTAAAATTTATTTTAAACCGTTTTTGAGTTCAAAACAAGTTTTAAATTAAAAATTATTTTTAAACATAAAATCAATGATAATTACCATAATAATTTAAATAAAATCATAATAACATTTAATTTGTATCTTTATATGAGACATTCGTGTGTAATTCAATGTGAAATTTTGTATTGTTTTTTTCTAAAATAAATTTTTAAATATTGGTTTAAAAAAAAAAAGCAAGAGGAAACATATACTTTCTATTAAATTTTTGAATAAGACCAATTCAATATATATTATCCTAATCTATTTTTTTACTAGTGAATCCTATTATAAGGGGTTAAAAATCTTTTTAGCCATGTAGGTTAAAAATAACCATTGGATATATTATTAAAACAAATGAAAGAATTTTTTTTTACCCCACATGAGTGTTGGGCTTTTTGAACTTCAATTTAGCATTCAGATTTTTCAACGTATCAATTTTAAAGTATAGTTTATTTCAATAAAAGAAAATTTTGATACATTTTTTAACAATAAAAATTTCTATATTTCTTTCTTGACATTAAAAAACTGAAAATCATTTATTATCTTGTTAAGTATTTCTTTTATTGAAAGTTATTTATTTGGTTTTTTTTTTAATTTTTTACTCAAAAAAAATATTTATTATTTTTATGAAAAATATTATTTATTAGAATCTCAAACCAATGTTTAATTAATTTATAATTGCATTTTAACTCTTTCAATCAATAAGAATATTTTTAGTTAAAGAAAATATATTTATTTTATATTAATTTGTATAATTAATATTTTCTTAAGTGTTAATTACCTTAAATTAAGGTTTGCTATAAGAAATATTTCATTCCCAATTAAATTATTTTTTTTAGAAATGAGACTAATAAGAATTGGATTCCTAAAAAAATTTATATAACATATTTAATCATTATTCAACTTTTCTAAAACGGATATATATAAAAATATTTATGATGAAAAGTACAATCAATTTCCACGGAAAAAATTATTCTCACTTATTCAAAAATTAACCTTTGAAGGAAATTTATATGTTCAAAAAAGCTATTCTCTTTGTTTAAACATGATAAAATTTTATTTGGATCATTTACCATTTTTAAAAATGAAACTTAAATGATAAATATTTTTTTAAATAATAAATAAATTGAAATGAAAAGAAAAATTAAAAATATTAAATAAAATATATTGGATCATTTAAATTTTTTTCTAAATTGCATTTAGATAGTAAATAAATTTAAATGAAATGAACGGTTAAAAACATTTAATAAAATATATTATATACTTCTTAATATATTTTATTTTTGGATTAATAATATCCTTGTAACACTTATCATCAAAATTATATAAAATATTGTTTTAGAAAAAAAAATAAACAAATATGTTTAATAGTTATATTTATTAGTTATATTGATTGTATTAAAAATAAGACAATGTTTGTAATAAGTAAAAATATTTAATATGATATAATAAATATATTTAATTAATTTTCTTAAAATATTGATTATCAAGAATTTTATCATTGAAAATGTTTTTGGATATAGTTTTTAATATATTTATTATATAGTAAAATTTATATAAAATTATAATAGCATATAAAGTATATTGTAACATGTAGCGGCAAGAAAGAGAGACTCTAATAAATAAAATTTTCATAATAAAACAAAACTGAAACCGTAAGTCGCCTTTGGAATAATTCAAAACCCACAAACCACTCGATCGGATACCCAAATGCGGATTTTTGTTCCATATTATTGCAAAAATAAAAATAAAATAAAAATTCATATTTAAATACAGCCTAATAAATGAATTTTGACATTAAAACCTGTCTACAAAATTAGATTGGATCGACACTCTGAGAGTCTATGCAATTAAATGGAACTTGTTTTGTCATCATAGAGCTTGAGAGGTCAATATTTTTTTTTTTTTAATTATAGTTTTGTATTAGAACATTCTGCTCATATTAATTATAGTTGAATTGATTTGGTTGAATTATGAATCGTTAAGGAAGGATTATCACTTATTTGTTGGGAGTGAGTTTACCTATATTTATATTGAATTTCACTTTTAAGTAATGTTTAATTTGATTAAAGTATATATATTTCAAAATTTATAATATTGTTTTTTCATATATAGTGAAGGAAATCAAGTGGTAAATCATGTTTTTTTTTATTTATTTTTTTATAACTTTTGTTATTGAGTCAATTAATATAATTTTTTTATAAATTATTAATCTGAGGGGACTTTACTCGTCTCCCAAATCACATTTTTCTTATTTTTTATTTTTTTTTATATTATCGATGTTTTGTTTCTTAAATACATGAATCACTAATATAATTCATTCATTTTATAAAAGAGTCTCATATAACATTCTTCATGTTTATTTAAAGTTTTATTTTTCATCTAAAAAATATATATATATATATATATATATATATATATATATATATATATATATATAAATTAATCAAATAGTATGTATGTAGATTTTATGTATATTTTTTTATGGTAGATATGAAATTGAATTTTTTCTTTTACTTTATAATTATAACTAACTAGTATAATTTATTATTTTTAACATATTTTTGGAGATTAACAACTTTAGACTTAGAAATTTATACATTTGTTATTGTGAAAGTTTATTATAATATTTTTAATGTTTTATGACTAATTATTATGTGATGATTTAAATTGAATTTTAAATTGTGATGTTTTATCTTTTATGGTTATGATTGTCATGTTTTATAAAAGATTTTAATTTATTTTTTATAGTAATTTTAATTAATATTTTATATTTATTAATTTTCACAGTTCATAATCGTACAATAACATATAC
This sequence comes from Mucuna pruriens, assembly GCA_025330945.1. Lineage (NCBI taxonomy): Eukaryota > Viridiplantae > Streptophyta > Magnoliopsida > Fabales > Fabaceae > Mucuna > Mucuna pruriens. The sequence continues at coordinate 56,843 of JAENHJ010000132.1, forward strand.
AAATATGAGCATTTTAGTATCCAATGACGAAAGATGTGAATATTGAAGTTACTACCTAGGTTTAGGAATTCTTTTAAAGTGGATTATAATACCTACGCATTATCATCCTAAGAGAATAGAGAAAAAAAGTATAAGGACTTGTTTGATAATTTAACACTTTCTCTTTTCTATTTTATGATTAATAAATTGATTAAAAATAATCACAAGAGATAATTAAATTTAATTTTATAAAAATATTAATTAATAAATATGTATGATTTTTTGTGTAATTTTTAGTAGAACCAGAATTGCATTGTATGTAAGAACATACAATGAAACTGAGAAAAATGGTCAAAAAAAATTCAAGATTTAATTATAATTTGTCTCTACTAATTATAATTAGGTTCATATAATTTTTTTATTTTATTTCATTATCATTAGTTACAATCGTAATATTTTAATTTAATTCTAAAGAGTATGATTTTGATATTCATTCAAAAGTTGAAAAAAAAAATATCTAAATTATTCTAAACTATTTCTAAATATCTTAAATTATTTTAATGAGTCATTAATTTACTAATTTATGAGTAACAAATGATCTAACTTAACTACCATTTACTACCTTATGTTAAATTTTCACCAATGTAAATAGTACACTAAACCTTCAACTACTCATGTCAACTTTGGTCACATCAAAAGTCATTCACCCTTGATTTATGCATACATGACCACTATGAATTCTTTTTTTTTTAATAATTATTTGCATTAAATAAGTTTAAAACATAATTGCTATTATAAATATATTGTAATATTTATTGTCTCTTCCATCTAGTGGAGAGCTTAACACTATTTTTCTTCATATCAAAATCATATGTTACTTCATCACTTCTAAAATTCTTCTATAGCACCTAAGACCCAATATTGAGTGAGTTCTAAAAGGAGAAAAAAAAAAGCTTCACATTTCAATATTGTTCTTTGTTTCCAACTTTCTTTGGTAAGTTTAACTTCACCTTTTTATTCTCTTTTCCTTCAGAAAGACAAACTTCTTTTATATTTTCTTGCCATTTTTTTTTCTTATTTCTTCTTCTTGGTGTTCGTTCAAAGGTCTTATTCAATAGGCTCAAGTTTCTCTATTTTCTCCTCCTACAAATTCTCATTTTAGCATCACGTTTGGTAAGAGAAGCAAGCTCCTACTCTTTTCCTTCTTTTAAAAGGTTAAAATATTGTTTTCATGAGTGTAATATGTTAAAAATTTTATGGTATGAATTTGCTTGGTTTGTTGGTATTTTAGGTCATGAAAATGACCTATCTTTAGGAATGGTTACGAGTCTTGTAATTGTTGGAAAATCTCACATTGTTTGCCTCAATCATTAGGTGTAGCTTATATATTTGTTAGACAACCTCACTTATCGTCAATTGGTTTTAAGTTAAAATCTAACATGAACCTATAGCTCATCTTAGTAAATTGCCTATTCTAGTCGACATATTGATTGTTGTCTGGAATGCTCCTATTGAGGAGAGTGTTGGAAAGTCCCACATCAATCTTGGCCACTTGTTGAGTAACTCATGAGTGTTAAATTTTTTTTTATGTAAACCCACCTCAATAGTAAGGGTCATAGTCATCTTATTAGACTACTAATAATGACTAAAATCATGCTGCACAAAAGGAAGAAGAAAAGAACTTTTGAAACTTAAGATATGTTAGCTATTAGAAAAATTGAAATAAATTAAATTAATGGAATAGAAATGAAATTTGGTCAAATTAACCTTAATTTAACTCATTAGGACCAAATAATACTGATTCTATAATTAAGTAAATTTTTTTAATTTAAAATGAATTTTGTAAAATTAGTGTGCAAATAATAGGCAAAATGGTGATAGCTTTAGCATAAAAATTAAAAATAATTTATCTAAAGGGTAATTTTATAATTTTGAAAAATTCTAATTATTAATATATTAATTTTAAGTTACTTATGAAGAAAAATAAATATTTAAAATTTATTTTGTATTTTATTAACTTTTGACAAAGAATTGATTAATAATAGTGATTTTATGAGAAAATACTAAAAGGAGGTAAATTAGACTTTTTACACCAAGAGAATTATTTTTATAAGTTAAAAATAAAATTTTTACTAAAAAATTTCATAAAAAAAAGATTTTAAGATATTTTACAATTTTTTATACTTTTAAGATAGTTCTAGTCATTTTAAATTAGTAAATTTAGATAAGTGCTAAAATTGATTTTAGAAGCTTAGATTTAAATTTTAAAATTTATTAAGGGATCGTTTGGATAAACTTTTCTAAGAACTTATAAAAGAAAAATAAGAAGAAAAAATTTGTAAATTTTTTCATAAATTAAAATTAGCTTATACATAAGTTAATTTTAACTTATGGAGAAGCTTATTTCATTTTTTCTTTTCATTTTCCTCTCTATAAGTTCATTTGAATTTATTCTAAAATTATAAATAATTTTATGAAGAAATAAAGATAATTTACAATAAAAATTAAAGTTTATCTAACTTGTAGCAAAAATTTTAGTAGTTGAGAGGTAATAATTTAAGACATATTAGTCTAAATCAAAATACTTAAAATATTTCAGTAAATTGATTAAAATTTTCACAATTCTTTATCACACATGTTATTCATTATTAACGAAAAGTTAAACATAGATAATAAATTTTGTTATTTAGTAGGAGTTATTTGGTATGACCTGACTAAGTACAGATTATTGTTGAGATCTTTACCCGTCTAAAAAAGGTGTTTATGAGACCTTTTAAGTGTATTGTTGAGTTGATGAAATATATATAAGTAACTAATGATAATTGTTGTTATTAATGGAATGTACATGCATTCATGAATAAGTCGGTGACTAACGTAGATGACATGAACCTTATGTCATGTTGTGAGTAAGCATGTAAGTTAGGGTTGCTTGGTGGGACCCTGAAACTAGTGCTGGAAAGGATGGTTGAGTATTTGTTGATAGACCTTAAGGATAGATAGATAGACGAACCCTACATTGTAGACCAAGGTCATTGCAAACCTTGTGTCAGTAAGCTACTACCCACATATGTTTATCTTAACAAACCACTATATCAGTTCCATATATCATTTAGTAATGTCCCCTAATGGTTTTTAGCATGTGCAACCCTCTGGATCCATGAGACCATCTCTGTTATTGTACCATTGTCACAATCAGATTTTGTGACAAAGCGAAAAGGTAAAATTAAAGGGGGTAAGTCGAAATCAATTCGGTCTGTTTTGTTCAGGAACGCTAGAAAACCGAGATGGGGGATAAGGTTGGTCTAGAACCAGGCGGGTTCGGAAGTTGGTTACACACCAGGGGCACAGGGTGCCCCCATCATGCCTGTTACTTAACAATTACCTAAGACTAGGTTTTGAGTTAACTAAGGTTTTGGTGCATGCAAAGAGGGGAGTTTCATACAGTAATTCATACTATAAAATCATGCCATAATTCAAAAGAGAACATCATACATCAACAGCTCATAAATGAAATTACAACTAAATGCATCTTGGAATCATTGCTTATTCTATGCATGGGGGTGGTTTGGTTTGGGGAATAGACTTGAGAGGAGTGTGCCTCCTTTGCCTACGTACCTCGAACTCGAGGATTCAAAGTCTACGTAGTTCTGGCAGTTTCTAGGTTCGCTTAGCCAAGGACTGAGATGGACTCGGCCCTGATCAGTTTTGGTTAAGGGAGAAGGTCAGGGAAGGCTCGCATGGGAAGGTCAAGACGGGCTTGGCCTGGTTGAGTTTAGAAAAGATGAGAAAGGGCGAGGTGGACTCGACTTGGGCAAATGTTATACTACTTAGACTAGTAGACTTACTTACTTATTCTATGTAAGTTCTAAGTGTGTGAAGTTAACTAAATTCTAAAATAGACTACAGCGTTTATGATAAGAGAGGGGAGAGTACCACTAATCTGGAGTCCGTCGTGATGCAGAGAGGTTGGAGGAATGCGGTCTCTTCTCTTCTCGTTTTATGGCTTGTTCTGACTATTCCTTCTTCCCTTTGTCTGGTACTTCTGGCGCTAGAAACCCACGTTTCCAAACCCCTGGATGACAAATTTCATATCAGAAATTGATTTCCCATATTCAGCAAATAAAGCTTCTGTTGCAAAAATCACTCCCAGTCCCGTGGCAGCCTCTCTTCCCAATGAACCTCCAAGATCAAGAGGCTTCCCGGTCACAACTGCTGGTGAATGCCCATGAAACTTTGAATACTCATCAAGAATACAAGCCATTGTCTATGCATTAGTCCCCCATATCAGGGGCAGGAACATCCCTCTGAATGCCAATGAGGTCATTAATCTTTTGGGTGAAGACACAAGTGAGACGCTTTAACTCGTTAACACTCAGGTCCCTTGGGTTGCACCCAATTCCACCCTTTGCTCCTCCATAAGGAATGTCTGCTACGGTTGTCTTCCATGTCATTAGCTGAGCTAGAGCATTCACTTCATCAGGATCAACCTGTTTCTTGCCGTGTCGTCTTCTCTTCTCTGCTTTTTGGTAAAAAATTGTTCGACCCTCGCTTATTCGCGGCAAGGCCTTATATAGGTTATGGTTGAGATGGGAGTGTATCTTATCCCATCTCCAGGAGATTTTATTGTTTTCGGTTGTTACCGATAACGTATAGAATCTTCAGGATTTTATTGTTATCGGTTAAGGGAAAGTCAATTGTGGTTGTTTGTTGATAACGTATAGAATCTTCAGGATTTTATCATTATCGGTTAAGGAAAAATCAACTGTGGTTATTTGTTGATAACGTATAGAATCTTCAGGATTTTATCGTTATTGGTTAAGGGAAAGTCAACTGTGGTTGTTTGGGCCGGACAGTTTTGGGGTGCTACAGTTGCCTCCTCTTTATTTGTGTTCATCAGGGATGCCCCTGATGAGCATAAATAAAGAATCAAATGTGTGGTTCTAGGCTGGTTTCAATGCTTAGGCTGATTTGGATGAAGTTCTGTCCTAGAGTTTTAATGACCTGATGTTTTAAACTTGAACTAAGGTTGCTGACCCTATATGGCCAACTAGATCTTGAACTTGGTAGTTGATGACTTGAATTTGATAGCTGATGCCTGATGTATTAAAGTTGATAACTGATGAATAAGATAACTGATAGCTATATATACAAAAATCTCTACCTCTCATTTCTGATGTAAGTTCGGGCTTCATAAGCTCTGTGCTACTTCGCTACCACATAATTTGATGTGGTGTATTGCTTTTAAATTTGATGTGGTATTTTATATTCAATTACATTCATATTGTTCTGTACTTCTGGTTGTCATATGATTTTGTTATGGTGGCATATATCTAACGTGATCTCTTCGTAATTGTCTTATTTGGTAGATCATACTTGTTGGGATTGCCATTTCCGTCATGTCTTTTTTTTTTTGTTTTTTTTTTCCGTTTCTCCCGTGCAAAGGATAATACAACCACGATCACTACCTCAGAAATTAGTAGGAGATTCAAGAATATTATGATTCCAAATAATTTTTATGATATATAATGAAGTGTTATTAATTTATTTTTATAAGTTAAAAAATTTAAATACATATTACATATGACATATAAATTGGTCGGATTCATGAATAAGTGATAATTTAAAATTAGTTGCTGGTGCTTCCAATTTCTTTAAGAGTCTATACTCAGTTGGAGCACGACGAGTGTGGGTATTCAGCACATTGCCACTGGGTTGCTTGCCTGGTGGTAGAACTTTAGCTGGTGGACCATTTAGGATTTGTGCACCCATTGTTAATCAACAAGCTCAGCTATTCAATTCCCAGTTATCTTCATCACTTAATTCCCTCAGATCAACCCTTTCCAATTATGACATTAGGTTCATCCATGTCTGTACTCCTCTCTTTAACCTCGTACAGAATCCTCGACAACAAGGTCATTTTCTATATAACCTTATTTTCTCTAATTAATTTTAATAATATTATAACACTTTTTTTTAATAATTTCAGGGTTTGTGGACGCGTCTGATGGGTGTTGTGGTACAACGGTATTTGGAGCTTCAGGGCTATGTACCCTTGTCAGTGTGTGTCCAAATCCTTCTTCATATGTTTTTTGGGATTTTGCTCATCCAACTGAGAAAGCTTATCAGTTCATTGTCTCTTCCATATTACTCAACAACAATATTTCAACCTCTTTTGCATTTTCTCCCTTTAATTCTTCTCTCTCATATTAATTTCTGTATGCCTTAGAATACTCCTGTACTCCTTTGTCTCAATGGAGACACAACTTTACCTTCCACATTCAAAGTCCTCTGAATAATATTTTTTTTTTTAAATCATTTTACCATGGATTTTTTTCGTTATCATTTAAATACCGCTTAAACTTTTAATTCGTTCTAGTTATTGTAATTATGCTCATATACAACAATTGTTCTTATAAGCATTGGACAGATATATTTCTGAAAATGCACCTTTTATAACATGTAATGGGATGGCATCGGCTAGAACTGCATCTGCAAACAAATTAAGAAACTTGAATGAGTAACGTGCATTAGTCAAGCAAATTGAAAGTCAATTTATCCGATTTATTAGTTACAAAATTAAAATCTATCTAACAAAATCCGGACTTTGCTAAAAATAAAAAAATAAAAATTCATATCTCTTGGTCCTAAATTTTTTATTCATCCAGGTTTTACAATTTTTCTAATCTCGTTTAACATGTCATTCCAAATAAGATTAGTAAATATCTTGTAATTTGATCTCTAATATTTTTTTTCAATATTTTTTTTCTTAAAAGTCAAATATTTATCTCTCTTCAATTTTCACCCTCTTTAATTCTTAAATTTGTTACTTGTCAAGTTTTATCATTTTTCTTAAAACAAACATCAAGAATCAAAACCTATATTACATAATAACTCTCTTTATTAGATGTGCGCATCGTCTTGTGACCCTTAAAACTCTTATAATATTTCTCCTGAAAAAAATAATTATGCAACTTTGAGCCTTCACTCTTATAACTAGATGTTCCTCTCATTTCTTAAAATAAGTGTTCATAATTCTAAAATTATAAGTCAAAAAAATTATTAAATAATAATATTAATGATTCTTTCAAAAATAAATAAATTTATAAAGATAAAATTAACCAAAAAAAAACTAAAAGCGTGTAAAGTAATATTTGCAAAAACTAAAACATATTTTATCCTAAATTCTAACATGCATGACTGGGATTTTTAAATTTTATACCTATTTACTTATTAATATACATTAAAAAGGCTTTACTTGTTGAATTTCTATTAAATGAGATATATGAAGTCATATTCATGGATAGTAAGTAGTATTCATTTAAATATTTATGCCTCGGAACAAAGTTGATATCTATAAATATAATTCGTCATCTTCTTATATATATTTCGTGATGTATCTCTCACTTACCTTCTGTTCCCTTAATAAATTAAGACATTTTTGGATTAGACGATCCATTTATAATGAAAGATTTCAAAACTTAGTAGAAAGTCTTTTATTGGGTCATGTTGGAAGTGATCTTCATTTACTAAACTATATATCAGTAAATTCTTCTGAACTTAATTTAGTGAAAAATGTTAAGCATATTGGCACTATAAGTTCAAAAGAGAGTGAGAATAATTGATTAAGGTGGAAAAGACATCTATAGATTATATTAAATGATGTTTCGAGCATTTTTCAATTCCGAAGCTAACATAGAAGAATTTTGAGTCAAACGAAAAATGTAGAGTACTACTTTCATAAATAACAAATTATTTTTGGACTTTTTATTTGTATTTATCTATTATTCTGTTGTTATTTTTTTGTCATTTTATATTGAAAGTGTGTGAAACTTTAGCAAATTAATATTTTTAGTTATTTTATGCTTTGGAGATCATTGTTAATTACTATTTAAATGTGTCTATATATTGTCACTCTTATTTAATATTTTAATTTGAACTTATAAAATCTTGTATAAACTACCAAAGTCTGCGTCATTGGATCAACTCTAATTAGTTTTTAATATTTCAATTTGTAAAACGTCTCTATTTTTATTAACAAAAAAGAAGGATATCGATATTTTCAGTAAAGCTTCACTATATACTATGCATTATATTGAACGGATTCCAACTTTAATTTTTTATTACTACGTACTCCATTTCATATCTATTAATGTTCAAGGTTAATGCAAATTGATTAAGAGTATTTAATAAGTATAAATATTTTATTTTAATTAAAATATTCTTATTTAATATTTTATTATTTGTGATAAATTGCTATTATAGTAATTATTAAATATGTGAGAGAGAAATTATTAATGATATTTTCATTTGTAAAACTTCAATAATCTTAAAATAAAATAAAAATTAAAGCATCAATATATACATGAAACAAAGACAATAGAATTAAAGTTGCATAATAAAGGATCGATGCCATGTATAAGTTAAAAATATTTAAGTCTGGTACTTAAACCTGTAGTAGAAAAATACCAATAGCTTTCTGATGAGTAACTGCTTCATCATGGTAGATTAAAATGCATTTATTATAAAATTGGCAAACTTTCATTCTTTCAGAAAATAAAAATATGGTACTTGTGGAATGTTTAAAGAAGGAAATTAGAAAAAATTTAGAATAGAACTGAAATGTTTTTTTTTTTAATATTTTTAGCGTTGTTCTTTCACTAGAATGTATATTTTACTTTAGTAATTAACTTGTGTAATAAAGACTTACAATAAATTCAGCATAAGTTATCAATATAAAATTTTAATTATAATTAGAGAAACGCTACCTAACAATTGGGTCTAAGTTTTGTTTTAAATTTATTAATCAACATGTGTAAAAGTTTATTTGATTTTATTTAATAAAAATAATATATTTATTACTATTTGGATTAATTTATTCAACTTGTCTATACAGATTTTTTGTATACACAAAGAAATTTCCGGTTAACAGTTAGAGACTACTCAAGCTGGAAAGATCACCCAACAAAATCCAGTTGATCCTAATATAATCTTTATCGTATAAATGGTTACATATCAATTTTTTTTTGGTTGGGAGGGAACTAACTATATCCATCATTTTGCCCAAATGGGTAGTTTACACAAGTATTTGTCATGTTCCTAAATATGTTTTTAATTTTTATATATTCAATATAATTTCATTTGATTTCGATCCTCTAAAATTTATTTTGTTCATTTTTATTCTGGTAAACTTTTTTTTAAAATAATTTCTGGTGATAACATGGCATGCATGCATTAAAAAATCTTTTCTAAGATAGCATATGATATAATATTATGATTGAATACATGTTTCATCAGTAATAGCATTATTGATTTTTCAAAAATTAAACTCTTATAGGAATTCAAATTAACAAAATAAAAAAATAAAAAAAAAATCTGGCTAAAAGCAGTTAAGCCATATTTATTTTATCTTAACTTCTAATTAAATGACTTGTAACGAAGTTATAACATTCTCCTATTTAAAAAAAAAAACTAAAATAGATTTTATCCTAAAAATTCTAACGAGTTTTAAATTTCATATCTATTTATTTAAATGTTTAAATATTGTATCTCATTATACATAGTAAATTCTAACAAAATTTATTCTGATTTTTAAATTTTATATCAATATATTTATTAATGAGAAAATAGGTAATGTGAGGTAAAATAATTTTATCTTATAATTTAATCATAATTATAATAAATTTGTTAATTTTTATAATAAATACTTTAAAATAAAATGATTGTATAAAATAATTTTATTTTGTTAATCAATAACAATTTCGCATGTTATATATAATTATATAATTTGTGATTAAATGAAAGTGTACAATAGATTAAATATTAACATTATGCTCGTATTTTGGAAATCATATATAACAGTTAAATTTTATGAGAATAAATTTTGTCTAAAATCTATAAATTTAAATAGTAAGTTTGTAAAACTTTAATTTATAATGGTTATGAATAGTTAAGCATTAATATGTAATTTATAGTATGATTTGCTTGTGGTTGAGGGATTGATGATGTCACTGGTTGCATGCGCATGCATGTAAGAAACAATTTTCATTGTCCTTTCAGAAAATATAGGACATAATATAGAGAATTAATGTTGTTGAATTGATGGGTGTGAGAGCAGGGAGTTGTATCAGAGGCAACCCAACTGGGAATGGTACGATAATACATAGGAAAGCTGAGAGCAGTTGTTGGACAACAACGAGAGGCTGACATCATATCCAACACCTTGTTTCTGATTTTCGCCATTATTGCCATTACCTACTCTGAGTCAGATTTTAGCCCCAACACAGCCCTTTCCTTTCTATGTAACTCCTTTAATTGGGACCATTGAGAAAAAAGTAACGCAGATATTCAATGGTCACTTATCTTGAGCAGTTAATTCCATCATATCAATCTTCCCAACTATGACATTAGCTTCATTGATGTCTATAGAATCCTCACCCAGCAGGTCATTTTCTATACTATAACTTAATCCACTAATTGAATACTACTACTATTAACTTAATTGTGTAAATTACCATTGCTCATGTTAGTTTACTTTATAATAATTTCAGGGTTTGTAGACTGGGTCATATGTACCCTTCTCAGTGTGTGTGTGTCTAAATCCTTCCACATACGTTTTCTGGGATTATGCACATCCAACTGAGAGACCTTATCAGTTCCTTCTCTCTTCTATACTACACTCACACACTACTAACAATGTTTCAACCTCTTTTGCTTTTATTCCTCTTATTTCTACCTCACTTCAATGTATATGCCTTAGAATACTCCTTCTACTCTTACCATAAAATTGTTTCATTATAAAAATCTCACATTAACAAAGTATAATCCTTTGACCCCATTTGTAAGAATTTATTTATAGTTTAGGGAGAGATCGAGAAGCTTTCAGGATTACCATATGGTACTCTAAATAGTAATTTTGTTAAAATAATTTTAATTTAAATTTTAATAGATTTTATGGTTTAAATACATTTTAAACTTTTTTAATTAGTTGCAGTTGTAGAAATTATGCTCACACAAGAATTGTTTTTATAAGCATTATGAATGACTTTTAAATAAATATGTTTTGATCCTTTTGACATTATAAAAAATCAATTTAATCCATAAAATTAGTTCCAATCTAATATTAAAAGCATAATCCTAATTTTGAAAATCTCCTTAATTTAATCTCTGGCATTGTGTATTCCTGTCAATTTAATCCCAACAGCTACGGACTGAATTTACATTTTAGTAACTTTAGAAACCAAATTAACTAATAATTCAAATTTCATTAACCAAATTACAAAATATACTTTTCATGGTATAAAAAACCAAATTAACGTTTTACCTTAAAAGAATTATAATGTAACATTTCAATCATGTATTTATTTTACAAACATCTTTTGTCACATCAGAAACATAATACTAGACCTATTAAGCATAACCTGTAACTAGAGGTATAAATACAGTGAGTTATTTGTGAGCTCTAGATATACACAAAATGATCTGCTCACAAGCTATTCAAGCTAAACTCATTAAATACTACATTTTATTTATTTAGTTAAATATATAAACTTAAACTTGAAATTAAACAAGTCAAATTCAAACCGTACAAGTGAATATTAACTACTTACAGATAAGTCATCTATTTAAATTGACAATAAAAATTTTATTAATTTTTGTTATCTATATATTCATTATAAAAAAATATGTAAATTTATTAAGAAAAGTTAAAACTAAATTAAAAAAAAATTATAATAGTAAAAAGATATAAATTTTTTATTTACTGAATTATAAAAATATAATAGTCTAAAATATTTGAATTTCACCTGCTGCATATTAAACATATATTTTTATATATAAATTATCTTTTAATATTAAAATATTTACTAAATATTAAATTCATAAAGCTAAAAAATAATTTAAAAATCATAAAAACAAAAATACTTAAATTATAAATAAGTTAACCAAATCAAATTTAAGTTTTATTTATTTTTAAATAAATCATGCTCAAACTTTCAATTAAACTCCTTCAATCCAATTTTTTTTTCAAACAAGCACACAAGGGTTAAAGTTATCCCACTCAATCAAAAAAGGCAAAACTTAAAAGCATATCAACTTGCCAAAACACGATTCACTCAGCCCAATAAGATTATTTATCTACACCTGCCACCATAAATCATCAAAAAATAGAAGAAACAAAAAATCATCCACAGCAAATATAAGCTATACAAATCAATAACCTCATTAAATCCGCCCAAGTCAAAATTCTGAAATTGTTTGTCTAAATCATTTTTCTCATTTTTTTCTCCTCTAGCTGGTAAGGATTTTGAATAATTTTTATTTTTTGTTTCCACTACTTCACTCAAAATTACTATCAAAATCGAGACTGTAGAAGAATCAACCTCCCAGTCTCTATTCCCATCACCTCCAAAAAAAAAAACATAAAAAAATCAAGGACTACATGACACTGACAAGGCTAAGAAATTTGGCTGTGTAGATTATGTGTAAGTACAGTTTTAACTACTGCTTCTCCCCATAGCATCACCACCATTTGGGAGCTGAGACTAAATGAAAGATTCTGTTGGACCTTCATCTTTAGTTGTTTCTTCCAAGGTGATAGCTTTAAAATTAGCGGCCAGGTTATTATATCTTGATCCACCGGGAGACATTGAACCAGAATCAGCCCGAAGCATAGCAGAAGGCACCCATCTCATCCATTCATTGTGTCTCCTCAGCTTGTCACCCTGCAGTCAAAGTTCATAAACATTATAATTATAATTAGATTAAATTCAGACATACCTTGCTGCTTCATCATCTACCAACTCAAGTGATATATGAAACAATTACACATGAAAAATACTATAACATGAGACCGAGCTTACCTGCACTTCCACAACAGTGGAAGCTCTCAGAGAATCCAGTATCAACTGAATGTTGCTTGTCAAACTTCTAACCTGCAAAAGAAATTCCATACAGCAAAAACAAACCTAAGGTGCTAAGTATTTGTGAAAATTTACCAGTCATATAAAAAAAAGCATAATCGGAGTTTCAATATATTGCAAAAACAAATCAGGAACAAAATGTTACTAATCAAATCAGAACTATTAGTTTACCATAACAACCATTGCATCATGAGCTCTGGAGTAGGGATGTTGATTAAGGGTACAATATGGTTTGGTTAAAAATACAAATAGAATTAGACTATTAAATACAACTTCGAATTGGAACAATGGAATATTGACAAAGATACCAGGAGATTTTGCATAGGAGAAAACTGATTTTTTTTTTTCTATTTCAACTGCCTCGCTTCCACCATTTACAGAAGAATAATAACTAACATACTTTATTTCTATCAAGAATAAAGAAAAAAGAAAATGCAATGTACAACCACGGGTCTCCAATGGTTTCTACCCTATGGTATGTTTGGATGATCGGCTTGGGAGGAAAATGTAAGGGAAGGTTATTTTTTATTAATGAAAATTAATAAAGGACAATTGAAATGTCACACAATAATCTTTCTTTTTAAGAAATTCTTGAAAAAGAGAATGGTAACTCTACAAAATCAACATTTCATTGACCTCTAAACTCCATTCAAACATGGGTAATGTGCAGGATAACTTTCACACACTTCTAATCACATTCCGTAACCTTTCTCTCTCATATCTTTCTTACAAAAGATACTGAGTGCACAAATACAAACAAGTTCAGGGAAAAATATCAACAATAACAAAAATTTAAAAGTATTAATAAATATATTTTATAAGTGATCAATGTTTTATACACCAGATTCAAAGTGACAAAATAGGAAGATGAACACAATAATACAGGTGACTTTTCAGAAAATCAAATTTCATCACTTGCCACCAATGATTGCATGCCCCCATATAACTGATCAGCTGATAATACATTCCTAAATATTTTCATTTGGAAAATAATTATATTCAAATAAGAAGCCAGTGACCTAAAAGAAGAAATTCCTTTTGATGTTGATAATTCACTTCATAATGGAAATAATATCACCCAATGTTATCAAAATCACAAGAAAGATCCTAAAAGCGCATGAACTCTGTGCTAAATCAGAAAAATCACTGATCACACAATTTACAATCAAAGGTTTGTTTCACGGCATGGAGAGCCCTCCAAAACACAGAAGCTAGAGTGATTTTACAATCTTACTCATGATTTTCACAACATTGCTGCTTAATGATAATCAGTAAGAAAATTTTCCATTCTTTGAGATCTTTTCAATCTCCTAAATGTATTTTCACTCTAAAAACATCTTTAATTTTTTTATGATACAGTAAACTAATATCCAAACTCAAAAAATTAATGCAGTAAGTGTGTCCTTTATTTTTCTATATGACATCATAAACTAACATCTGAACACTGGCAAAATATATTGTGTTTTTTCCTTTATTTTTCTTGATGATACAATAACTAACACATCTTAACTCTAGCAAAACTAACACTATCTACTAATATTGACCCACTAGTTGCAATAGACCATTCTAGTACTATTGCATCATGCATGTTTTAAAATAGCATATCAATAGCATAAATCACTCTATTACATATCCTGCAAGCTTGAACAAATACCAAATCTAACACTCACTACTGACCAGTTCTTTTTTCAAGGATTCCACCATCCATACTGGCGGCAATACATATACTCAATATATGTAGACATAAGGCAAAAGGAAAACAAAATTGTTGCAGCATACTTACGAAAACTATAAAATAAAATAAACTAATCCCAAAAACTAAATTGGATGAAGAGCAAACTTGATATCCAAAGCTCACTGAACACATAGCCACCCTAAACAGTTCTATCCATCATACACACACCAGTGCTATAGTGTGTATTCAACTGGGAAAGTTCAACACAATGAATAATTAAAAAAATTAAATCCAACGCTCTTAAGTGCAATATTTGAAAAGAATTACAACTAAAACAGTTACAAACAACACATATCAAACTTCTATATCTAGGATTTACATCAATCAAGACACAAAAAATATGTCAAAAGTCATTATTAGGGAAAAAGGTCAATTTTTCTCATTTCTACTGGCCCTCTGAAGCAGCATTACTTTCATAATGACACGATATGTAAAATAATGAACTTTAAAGAGAGAAATATGTCTTCCCAATAAGAGATACAGTCAAAGTAGTCATCAATGTGTAAAAGTGCACCAAAGTCCAAAACATAGATGCTAAATAAGTTATATAAGGAAGAAACCTTCAATGGCAACAATCTCAAGAAAACTGCTAGAAAATTACTACTGCAAATAAAAGATCTACTATATCATACAACTAAGAAGTTTAACTTTAAAAGGTTCTACATAACAGATCCAGGAAGTATTGCTTAACCAAATGCAAATAACTTACTCGAGGGAAGTCTGCTATCAAAGTAACAGAAACCCAACCCTGTTCATCCATTTGAGACCTTAAAAACTGATCTCTCACTAAATTAGCATCACTGCAAAAAAACAAATCATAAATGAATAGAGAATTCAATTGTCAAAAATTTATTGACAGACTAAATAATATACACAATAGATTAAATTTACCTAAAGTAGTATTCAATTTGGTGGACTATCATATTGGAGAGAGGAGACTCTGCAGCAGAGAAGTACGTTGTGGGAGGAGGACTTGGAGTGAAGAATGACATACCCGGAAAATGTTCCACCGTTGGTTGGTAGTAATAGAACTCTAAATTGGAAATAGAAAATCATTAGATTTTGTTTTAAACAAACACATTTTAGAAAGAAGAAATAAACTAACCAGAAAAACCCATGGGGTTAGCAATAGTCCAATGGGCTGATGGCGCACAAATGCAGCAGTACTAGGTGACAGGTGCCTCAGTAATCCTCTTGGAGGCATCCTTGGTTGATGTGCATAAACATCCCTAGTATTCACATAATTTCCACGATCATGATCACGCCTGCTACCACAGCTATTATGATAGGCACCATCTCCTCGTGGATGAGGCCCAAAATTACCCCTACGAGAGGAACCCCGATATTCATTCATCACAGGTATAAAACCCCCAACTATTGGTCTTACATCCCAGTTATTGTTCCGGTAATGATCTCTTGGAGCGGCGTCAGGGACCCCT
Source organism: Mucuna pruriens (assembly GCA_025330945.1). NCBI lineage: Eukaryota > Viridiplantae > Streptophyta > Magnoliopsida > Fabales > Fabaceae > Mucuna > Mucuna pruriens. Next base: position 72,913 of record JAENHJ010000132.1, read on the forward strand.
GCTACCATATTACCATAGCTAACTGGTGGGAGCTGGTATACAGGAAAAGGTGGGGGGTGGGGGGGGTGGTGGTGGGGAGGGTTCGAGAAGTTGCTCTGTGAATGATCAGATCCAATGCTGCTGCCACCTACCCGCTTCATTGCTCTTGATCTATTAGACACATAATTGTTGCCAAATTAGCTTTTGCATTGGTAGTAACTTGTTTCTGAGGAGACTGTAAAGTCATTGGCGCCTACAAAACAATAAGAAGGTCACGCAAACAGATAATACTCACTGTAGATTTAAAATCCTTTTCTTACCAAGATTTACCTTCTTTGATAATGCAAATGTTGTCATAGACTCAAGCTCACTATAGAATCCACGCCCTGACCGCCAGCAAACACACTTTTTAAAATTTTCAAGCACACTTTTGCTTTTTTTGATTAAAATTTATTTAAAAATATAAAATTATGAGAAAGATTTATTAAATACAAAATGAGACCCACAAAATTTGTGATTTTCAAAAATTTCAGTGTGTTATTGCTGTTTCTCTGAATCATAAACCTAAGTCTATAGAAATACAATCTGCAGTGGCAAAGCAGCCACAATATCGACCAGAATAAGTTTAATAGATTAGACAACAAAGAACAGGAGATTCTTCTTGCTTAAAAGAACAATAAACTAAACAGAGAATTAGGGCTCGAGTTGAACCAAACCTGGGAAGTGGAGAGTGATCCATCGGCAACAGTCTTGGAGGCCGATTCAGCTGGCAATTTAGCAGAAGCTTTGGTGGATTCAGACAAAGCGGCCATGATTCAGTGCCCATTACAGGCCCAGTCTTTGAGGGCTTATTCCAAACGGGCTTTTAGAACGATCCACATTGCCCTCAGGACCATCAGAGCTATCTACAACAGTCACAACACCAACCGTATTAGAACTCTCCACCAGCGGCAGCCGAAGCCACCTCGGAAAACACTCAGACGGTGGCGCTGAATTTGTCCAACTCTTCATAATGACTAGATTGGGCATATTTCCCGTTGGCGGCTGAATCTATGAATATCGTGCAGAGTTGTTCATATATTGACAATCTTTCACTTTAACCGCTTTCATGCCTAGGCTGTGCCTGTACACAAAACGTAGCAAGGTTCAGATTATAAGTAAGAAAAGGAAAAGATTGCTGTAATGAAAGAAATTTACCCCTATATCTTCCCACTGTTCAAAGCCAACGCAACAGGAATCATCCATTACAAAGTCGTTATTTTGATCATAAGCAGACTTCAAAGTATGGAAGCGAGTCCGAAGAACATCTAGATGCTTCCTCAATTGATTATTATTGAAGTTAAGGTCTGTTTGCCTGTTAAACTCATCCCGAATGTGGTTCCATGTTTTCTTGTCAAAAACATTGTTTGGTCTGTTCCCCAGATGAATCTGCTTTACAACCAGGTCTGCAAATATCTTGTCAAGGGATGCTGTCCATCTTGTCCTTGACCGCTCTTGCTTAGGTTGATTACTGGCTTCAAGTTCCATCTACACCTGCACAAATGCTTGTAATTCAACAATTTACCCAATAACATTCTCATAAAAGCACCTCTTGCACTGATCCCACTAAAATTTAAGAAAAAGTATAAGGACCTATTGGCTCAGAAGCTTATACTTAACCAACCCAAGTGACAGATGAACAATTTCATTTTCACAAAAGTGTCACAACTATCCAGTAGAGCACCATGACAAGAGAGGAATCGAAAGTAAATAAACAAAACTTGCCAACAATTTTTTGTTAAAAAAGAAAGGAAAAATTAGAAAAACTCTGTTTTTATAAAGGAAAACAGTAGAGACTAATAATAAGTCAGCCATGGAGGATTCTAGAGTCTAACTATGTGTAGGAATAAGTGAGGACTTAAACCCCACTAGCATCACTACAGCATCAGTTTAACAATAGCTACACTAAGCTAATTGAGGAAGAAAAGGAGGAAAGTAAAAATATCTCATATTTCACATCCTTTTGTCATTAATAATTTTTTTCCTTTTGCCTTTTTTCCTAGCTTTATTTTTTAAATTATGAATCACCATAGTCTATGAAGAAAAAATGGAAAGAAAATGACACATGTACGATAACATAGAAAGACCTCCAACAGCTGATATATTATGTAAATAGATAATAAATGTATTAACATTGAAAAGAACAACATAGACAAACCAGTAAATGCTAAACCAAGGAGTGAAAGGGAAAGGAACCATTCCAATACTACTCAATTATCAACTAAACTCATGCTGAGCATCCTCCTTTATAACAAGGAATTCCAATCACTCTGCATTTCAAGGCTTGAGCTTAGAAAAGCAATACAGATAACTACTTAACTAGCAGCTGACTAAACTAGTTAGAAAATAGAATACAGTAATTGAAGCACTACACTACCTGTCTTAATTGGGAAAAAAGAAGGAAATAAATGATATTCACAAAGATTTAGTCAAATTTCCATCACACAACCCATAAGAATGGAATCCCTTATTCATGGCCTATGATCAACAAGAGATTCTTGCATAGACCAATAAGGACCCATGCAAACAACAGTTCTCTTGTTGCCTGGAGTTCATGGTTCCTAGATGTAAGCAGCTATCAGATACTCTGATATCAAAAATCTTGTCACAGTTGTTTGTTATTCTATTAATCTATTCTATGACATGTATAGTAAAAAAATTATACAATTTCTATTTTACCGAAAGGGATAAAAGATGTGCACATAACAAATACAACAAAAACAAGCTAATTTTCACCTTGAATTAATTTCTGATCCAAACAATTCGATTGCTGTATGCACATGACACAAACTCAGCCCCTCTGCATGTTTTGTATCAGAAAAGGGCAGTGTAAATACCAACACCAAAAACTGAATCAAAATAAAGATTTTATCCATATTTCTAATATCTCACGGCAAAATACAAAATAAAAATGGAATATAAATTTTATAGAGATTCCATCAAAGGTAAAACCAAGGTTTTAAAAAATGGTTTGAGGCTACAATTTTGGCTGCAATGTCAAGGTTTCTAGTCGCGAAAAAACAGGATTCTTTTTGGACCCAGGTTTCTGGTCGGGAAACGACAAGGATATTTTGGACTCAGATTTATGGTTGCCAAAATGACAAGGATTTTTTTGGACTCTGGTTTAGGGTCACAAAAACAACAAGGATTTTGTTGGACTCTGATTTATGGTCACGAAAACAACAAGGATTTCGTTGGACTCTGTAACCGCATTACGATTGCAATTATGGACACATTTATCCAGAATTTCCTGCAATGTCAAGGATCACAACAAAACTGCAATCCTAGCAACTGCAATTTAAAGTCTCGGCTAAAAAACCAATCCAAAAATACAACTAGGAATAAGAATGATCGGCACTGCATGCAAACAGGTACATGGAATGGAACATAAACAGCAAGATTGACATTGCCAACAATATCAACAGAAAATTGAATTGAACAATGGTTCTGCTTGCCAACACACACATTCAAGCCTGAGTTCTTAAGTCTTAAGTCTTACCACACATTAAAAACCCTTTACTGATATTAAGAATAGGTTAACTCAAGCCCGTGTGTTCTCTCTGATACAAATAAAAACATCATAAGTAGAGATAGCAAAAACCCTTCAAAAGGTGATTGGATCAGTGATAAAGCAAAATGACAATGCCTCTAAACAAAATTACTGATACTCGCCATAGTAAAAAAAGGTGAAAATCAAATAGAAATTAAAACCCTAAGAGTGAAAATTTTGATAAAGGAACAATGAGGATCGATGAATGATTGTAACTGACCTGCTCTGAAATTTCGTAAGCAAAGAGAGAGTTGTGAAATTGAAATGCTGAATCCTCTTTCCCAAATTAAACTCTGTATCTGCTGCACACACTCAATCGAATCGGTGAACCAAGTGCATTTTCAATATTTTAGATTTTCAAAACAGGAATGGAATATTAATCAATTATAAATTATAATATACAGAAGGAAACGTGTCATGATTTCATTGGCTGCTTTCACAGTTTCGTCTATGTGTGTTCGTTGCTGCCACTTTTCCATACTATTTAAGGTAATTATCGTCATCTGTATGAACTTGTTTGAGTACCAAAATTGAAGAAGAAATTATTATTTTCTTTCCATTTTTTCTTCCTTGGGTTAATAATATCTTTTACCTTTTTTTCCTCTTTATATACGAATCTGTCACATAAGATATTTCTTGCATTTTACTTCCATTTAACGTGTTTTTTGATATTTTATTTTCTCCTTCACGTTCAGAAAATTAAATTATTAGGCCCAGTTAATTCAATTTGAGTTTGTTATATATAGGAAAAGTTAGATGAGTATTAGGCCCATTTAATAGTATATATATTTTTATTTATAATAATACATATTTATTATATTAAGCAAGAATAAATTAAAGAGACGGTATCTTTAAGATTAAGAAAAAATATAAAATAATTTATTTGAATCAAAACATATTATTTTTCTTGATATATTAGGTTAAGACTCAAAATTTAATCAAAGATAAATTAGTATGATTAAAAGTTTTATAGTCTATTTTTAGTCATTGTAAAAAAAAGTTTGTTTTTAGATATTGATATTTTTTAATATATTTTTTTCTTTATAATATAAATAATTTCAAATTAAGATAATTAAATTATTTTTATATGTGTTTTAATTAAGTAATATATTTATTATTTTATATAAATAAAATAATTATATATATATTTATTTTTATTATGAACAATAATTATTATTACTTTTAGTATTTTTCTTTTTTTTAATTAATTAATTAACTTTTAAACTTTTATTTTTTATAAAAAATAATTAAATTATGCTTATAATTTTAATATATTATTTCTTATAATTTAGTTTTAATATATTATTCCTTATAGTTTAATTTTAATATCTTACTTTTTATGTTATTTTTATATTTTAATTTATTAATTTTAACTTATTGTAATATAATTCATTTTTTAGTATATCTTAAATGGTAATTTTTCTTTAAAGATAAAAGTAAATTAAAATGTAATATATTAAAAATTTTATATTATAATCAGTAAAAATTAATGAAATTAAAATGCAAAAAAATAAAATAATATATTAAACTTAAATTATAAATATATAAATAATTTATTAAAAATAACTTAATAATTGAAATGTAAAAAAATTATTAAAACAATAGAATTACTATTCATAATATATTAAAAATAAGTTATAAAATTAAATTATATATAATTACCTTAGTTATATAAAATAATAAATATATCACTTAATTGATTTGTATTCTTAAAAATAATTTAATTGTTTTAATTTAAAACATTATTTATTTGTTATCTTAATTATCTTAATAATATTATTATTTTTTGACAAGTTAGCAAAACGAGTAGCTTCGATTTATTAACCAAAACGTGAAAATCAAACCATTATGATCTATATTTCTTTTGAATTACTATTTCTGAAATCTAATTTGACCTTATGTAAGAGCATCATACATTGGACCAAATTAACGTTAATTAAAAATAAATAAAAAATTTTAAAAATTATAGATTAAAAATAAAAATAATACTTATTTAAAATTAACTTACATGAATGAAATTAAATTATTTAATCATTATTTGAATAGTTTTTTTTATATAATCGTAGTATGTTTTAATAATACAAATATTAAGTTATTAGTATACAAACATAAAATTTTAAGAATTTGAAGTTAAGTTATAAAAAAAAAAAATTATTGAAGTTAAAATCTAATTTACACCTAAATGAACATTAAAAAAGTCTCATGTGAACTTATGTTTATATTTGTTATCATTCGAAAAACATTTTACTGAAATATTGAATGAAAAAGAAACAACAAGCAAATATAGTTCAATAATTAGTTATTATGAGCATAATTAAAAAGTGTTTAGTAATTGTAATAAATAAGAAATGGCAAAGAATTACTACAATAATGACAACCAACGAAAAGATGAATGATGCTAATACGTAAAAAGAAAGAATGTTTCACAATTTTATCGTTTTGAGTTTCAGGTGTAGGAAAGAACATATTGTATGTACTATTGACTTACTTAAGACTTACAAGTTATTTTCTTATCCTGAGCTATGATAAACGACCATATTAATGTCAATGTGTTTTTTTTTTAAATTTCATTGTTTTTAACACATATAACGTCAAATTTACCATTTGTCCTTTAAGTTTAATGCAATTCAGACCTGTGAGGAAAAAGAAGAAAATATACAAAATTTTGGGATTTTGATACCAAAGAGAAAATTCTAAATTATTTGCTTATTTTGCATTTATTTTATTCTTAAATTGATTCCTTTCCAAACTCTTGAAACTCTGTTTGTCTATACTACACAATAATTTTTTAAAACTGGAATCACTTACCTAGTATTGTAAGATGATATTTTAGACTCAAGTTTTGTCACCACTACAATAAGATAACACATCTAAATTGCTTACTTATTGAATATTGACTTACTACACGCTACTATCTATTAAAGTTTTTTATTTTTTATTTTTCTTTTGGGATGTCCAACAATTTATGCGTCCGCCTAACCTCGACCTAATGAAATTTAGCTTAAGTTGATTTATTTTGCGCCACTCTTTTAATAATCCAACAAAGTCTAATTAACGTACTATTTAGATAAGCCCAGATTTTTTTTTCTAACTTTGAATATGATTAGCTATGTTAGTACTAAACCAATTAGAGTTAGCTATAAGGACTAAAAAATACTAAAAAATGATTAAAGATATAAAAATAACAAAAAAAAATATTATGACTAAAACTAGATAAAATTATATTTACAAGGATGTAAAATATATTTAAACCTTTAATTTATTTAAATGAAGATACTTTTTATTTGATATAAAGTAATTTTCATTTAAATTAAATTAAAATAATAATATTTATAAAGTATAAGAATTTATAAAAGTAAAATAAAATTTAATATAAAAAAGGTTACATAATTTAATAAAAAGATAATAATTCATAAAAATACTTCAATTAGATAATAAAAACTCAAATTTAAAATATAAAAATAGATAAACAAAGGATATCAATTCCAAATCATGAATTTTTGTGTGTAATCAAACACAACAAAACACAGTCCAGATCAAACACATTAGTTGAAAGGAAAAAATATAAATCAAGAACGCATTCAACAACTATATATATTAGGTAAAATATCATGTGACTCTGTTTGTATAGTGATTTTAACTATTTTATAACATATCTGATTAGTTTATAAATATATTTCATCAAGGTAAAAATATTTGATAAAATATGTTTATCATACTGAAAAGGAAATAAATCGATAAACATAAGTATTCAATAAGAAATTTTGTACAAAATAATCTATTAAAGTAATCATATAGGTCCAAATAAAATTAATGGGAGTAATTAAATGAAACAACTTTTCCAAAAAAATAAAAATAAAACAAATTGTAAAAAAATACAAACATTGAACGTTACACACTATTCATATATAAAATATTATTTTATATAATAAAATAGTATTATATTAGATGCGTTTAAATAATTAAGTGAGATTGATTGTCAAACCAATTAAGCCGAAACAATGATTTCACTATGTTATCAGTTTTTTATTTTTTATTTTATATTTTGAAATAATAATAATAATTTAAAAAGTTTAACAAGTGAAATAAATGTTGTAGTCCCTAAGAATCCAAAATGAATGGTCCATGTAACTGGACTGGACAGTTACCAAACCTTGAGTAGCCGGTATATGGATCAACTCACATTAATCATCTGTTGGGCTTAGATATTTTGATAGGTTGATTTTGTACCTGAAAGAAAGATTTGCTATTTTATTTTTTATATATTACCAAAATTCTTCTATGGTTGATGTATACTTCAAAAAGTGTATTTCATGATTAATGCTAATGAGTGTTTCCTGAAATTTGTTAAAAATTTAGTATTTTTTTTTTAAATTGTGTTAAATATTATATGCTATTAGATTTTTTAGCATTACCAGTTCAGTCCAACAAAAAAACTTGCCATTGTTTGAGTATATATATGAACATCAATCACTTTGTTTATTTTTACTGTAAGGTGCAAACTGTGGCGTGTAGATATTCCTAAGATATTTTGTAAATGTGGAACAGTGATTGCAATATGATCTCTAATTGCCTTTAAGCAATCAATCTGAGACTTCTAGAATGTTATATATCTCACCACCTAATTCTATTAGGTGAAAACTAGACAAGATCTAATTTTAGGTCATCATTATATATTTATATATGCTTGTTTTTGCATCTATGTCATGATGGGTGACTACTTGTTTTGCATATTAGTAAGAATATTTAGAGAGAATAATTTGTATTGTTTACTTCAAATCTGAAGTCACAATAAAAAAATTAAAATGATGAGTTCGGACATGTTGGATATGTACTTTGTATGAAAAAATAAAAAAATGAAATATTTTTTTTTATAAATTAAAAGTAGTTTATACATAAATTAAAAATCAGTTCTAAAAAAATTTATATGAATTTTTTTTACAAATTAACTTATATATAAGTTAATTTTAATTTGTGAAAATTTTATTTTATTTTTTCTTGATATTTTTCTTTCTAACGTGTTTATGTAGAAGTTTATTTAAATAAATTTTTAAACAAGAGTTGAATTGAAAAAAATTTAAAAATAATAGCAATGAACAAGTGATGATTTAAAAGAAAGAAAGAGAAAGAAAATATTTTAATAAAAGAAAGAAAAAGAAAAGAAGGAGATCCCTCTTTAGTTTGGTTAAAGGAGAGGCGAAGAATTTCCTGTTATAGTTAAGAAGGAAAGAAAATGAATAATAATAATAATATATAAAATAAAAAATAAAAAATAAATTTGTTAGCGCACTAAAAAAATTTATAAATATTTTTTCTAAGTCTATCAATAATAAAAATAAAATAAAATAAAAATAAAAATATAAAGATTTTAGTACTTTTAATTTTACATAGTACTTTTAATTTTACTTTCATATAAAATTTAAAATAAATGAAATATTTTCTTATTATGGAAAAGATACTTAATTGATTGAAAAGTATAAAAAGATAAATTGATAAGTAAGAATTTGTTTGGATAAATTTTTTCATAAATATTTATAAAAATAAAAAATAAAAAATTTGAAATAAATTTTTTCATAATATCAAATTAATTTATATATAAATAAAAAATATATTTTTAAAAAAGTTAATATGAAATTATTTTTATGAATTAATTTATGCATAAAATAATTTTAGTTTATAGAAAATATTATTTTATTTTTTCTTTCATTTTTTTTTCTATAAACTTTTAAAAAAAAAATTTAATCATTCTTGCTACAAATTAATTAGCTTTCAACAGAATAATAAATTATTGTTGAATTTTGTGTAAAATTTGCGTGGAGGCCCCACATTCTTGAATTTCAATGCGCGTTTCGTGAAATTCCCCGAACTTCCAAAACGTCAATCCTTTGTCTCTTTTCTGACGACTCACAGTGTACGTACAAATTTCTATTTCTATTTCTATTCCCCGTGGCTATACATTTTCAAAAGTAATGTTTTTGACAAGAAATTGATGTGAAACTAAGGGGAGAAGATTGGAATCAAATTTCATGACACACGTGAATATAAAAAAAAAAGCTATGCAATGATTCAATTGCAAGCAAACTTTACTTTTGGTGGGACATCAACCAATTCCTAATTACATCATTAATAAAGCTTAAATCAGTTATTAGCATCTTTTGCCTTTTCTTTTAATCTTTTAGCCAGGAGAAAAAGATAAAATTAAAGAGTGAAGATTTAACCAAAAAAAAAAAAAAAGCGTGTGATTTCATGTCTACGGGATATATAGTTTATCAAGCATGCTAGGGCTTATCCGAAAACAAGAACCGAAAGAGGGAGAAAAAAGATAGAACTAAAATGAATCGAAAAATCATGGGAAAAAAAAGGTATTTTTTTCTTTTTTCTTTTGAATGATTTTATCAACTTTTCACATTTGGTCAATTACTCCTTCCAAATCAAACGATTACTGCCACTATTAGTGGCTTAAAACAAATATGATATGAGAGGTATTTAGATATTTATGAGGGGACATTACTTTTTAATTGTGATTAAACTACACTAATAAAGAGTGTTTAATATTATATCACAGAATATTTTTTTAATATAAGATTAAATTGCTTGTACAAAAAAAAATTCGTTGTCACAACTAGAAAATATATATGTAAGACTTGTCGAACGGTAATCTTGAATATAAACTAGTTCTTACTCTTAAAAGAAACTTGGAAGAAGTTACATAGAAGATGGTGTTAGACCTAACTTAAGGGTTGATTCCAAAACTAATAATAATTGGTGCATCTGTTTGTTATTCTAATAGTGAAACGCCATGCCCACGTGAGCACTCACCGATTCATTGTTCCTAGATATTTATATGCCACCATCAATGTAGCTCATGATAAAGAAATTCTCAAGTGTTATTGTTGTGCAAGTAAGAAAAATCCATTCTACTGCATAATTAGAATTTTCTTCAAACTTATTTCTCTTCTCTTGAAGAACATCAACTAAAGTTTTAGGGGCCATTCACTAATCCTTGTCGATCGGTTCTTACTTACTTTGTCCTTTCCTTTTGTTTTATATTATCCACGTAGCACCTTGTTTATTTCTCCACTGGATACGGTCACCATCAGGTTTTTGCTCAATTATTATTCCAAATTCTCGAAAAAATGATGTTTTAAAAGAAAAAAAAATCCGAGACTAAAAAGATAAGTATGAATTTATTGGGCAGAAAAACGGGGTCAAATGCTCAATTTCCTCGTTAGAAGATGGTAATTGGATTCGAATATAATATTTACAAATGAAATAAAAAGAATTATTTTTAAGATAATTTAATTTTTTTAATTTCTTCTCCCTGATTCTTTTAATAAAACTTATTCCAAATATTATCATTCATTTGTGTTAATATCCTATGATGAAGAATAAAGTTAATATTCTAATGATAGGATCACAAACACAAGAACACCCTTATAAGAATCGAGAATCTTTCAACCACATCAAGATCCATACAACTGCAAAGCACCGGAATTGATACCCAAACAGTTAACAATTGATAGCAGCACAAATCGGAGATTCATTCTAAAGGTGTATAACATAACTCATTATGTAAAAAACACTATTAAGAGCCATATAAATAGACCTTGGGGGGCCTTAGATATGTTTTCTCTAATTTTTATACACTTAATTAACGTCACAGTTATGCAGGTATACCATTAAAATTCGTCTCGTGTGAATTACAACAAATTCTACTTAAATATTTCATCCTTGAACTAGAGCCAAACAATTTCTAAATCTAATGAAATCACATTCAACTTTTATCAATCCAATCACAACCAGTCTGAAGATTTTGAACCCATGGGGCAGGAACAAAATTAGGAAACCTAGAATTAGGTAAGTTACTCTGATCAATCCGACAAATTGCAAGTGGTTTCGATGGGAACGTGAGTTGATTATATTAAGACACACAAAATGTAGTTCTGATCACTGTGTATTTGAATAATTTAAAGGAGAAGAAAAGATGATGATGGAGGTGGCTTATAAGATAATTCATCTATCATAAACTTAATAATTCTAGCAATGTCTATTCATTTTATCCATAATTTCTGTGTTTATAAATGCCGATGGAAGTTCATCATGTCAACAATGCAACCCCTTATTTTTTCTTTATTTCACCGTGTCACTATCGTTGCCTTTCCATATCAATCTCTTTTGATTGAAAGTTGTGTTCAACAACCCATTACTAAACATTGCATCTTCCATAAAATAATTAATGTACGAGTCGACATTTGGATGCTGATCCGACTCCATTCTAACTATGAAACTGTTCTTTTGCAGTGTTGTTGACCGCGAATAAGTAGAAAGAAAGGGTGGGTAATTACAAAAATAGCTTGATGCTAAAGTCAATAACTAATCTATAATAATAATAATAATAATAATAAAGTGCACGTTCAGACGAAGAATAGAAGATGTGAGTTACAACTATGTGGCCAAGTTACTGTTTCTTGATGAAGTCATTGAGAATATTCCAAAAGCAAGAACAGGTCTTCCTCTGCATTGGACCGATCGAGATCGTGTAACTTGTCCAACTTCAAACCTACTCTAATCTAATTTTATAATCAAATTTATGACAAAAGTTTATTAAATAAGTATTTAATTAATTCTCAATTTAAAATTTAGCTTCACTTGAAATTTATTATTATTTTAAAAATATATTACGTGAAAATCGAATTAAGATCTTTTCCGCAAATTCAGCATGTGTATTGGATTTGCATAATAGTAAAGTTGTTGCAGGGATTTATTGTAGGCAGAAAGTTAAAAAGCTAATCGGTTTAGGAACTGAATAATAATTGTTTGAAATAGCTATTTAGAAAGTAGCCATCGATCACTGCACTGAAGGCAGCTTTACTATATTGCACAGAATATATAAGCACCGACAATTAATGATGGAAAATTTATAGTGTTACGTCTTTGATCATAGAGGTCAGATTCTGACCCGTAATTAGTTTGTAATTAAGAAAATACACCCAAAGGCTTGATTTGTATTGAGGAAGCTAGATAGAAAATATGTAGATTGGACTTGGTTAACAACAAATTAATGTCTGATTTTGCAGTGTTAACTGTTTATAACTGTTGGTCCTTTTCCCAATTTTGCTTTGGTGCCACCCCACAGTGCTTGGGGACGTATTCCTGGTAAAAATAGCAAAGGTGTAACAAGAAAAATTGAAAGAAGAAAAAGAAATTGGGAATTTAATAGTACCTCAAGCATGCACATGAGGTCTTGGGCAGTTTGGGCAGAGACAATAATGTGACGGGCAGCGGGTGTTATGAAACCTTCGTGTACAGCATTGTCCATGAATGACAGCAACGAGTTGTAGTAGCCATCCACGTTCAACAACCCCACCTGTTACCATTTCCCATTTTTTCCGTTAATCATTCATTTTACACACTTATCTCTTTCCAATCATTATGACCCTCATTCTTTCTTTTCTTCATCATCGTCATCCTATTAGTTAATTACTACTTAATTTCACCAAAGCTAATTGATTGTCTTTTTACATGTGATGCGACGGATATCAAATATAAATCAAAACATTCCATCACAAGAAGGAAATTTTGGTTTATTTATTTATTCACATTACTTTTAAAGTGGCTCTAGTGTACGTGTGTCACATTTATAGTGGGTTTTAGTCATTTCGATACGTGCCAAACAGTAATGTTTCTCTGATACGGACTTATAATCACGTTTGGTACACTTCCACTACGGACTTTCGAGCACTTCCTTAATATTAGTAATAATAATAGTAATATAATAAAAAGAAAACGCAGAAGGATTTTAATTTTCGATATCTTACGGGTTTATCGTGGATTCCTAGTTGAGCCCAAGTGATCACTTCCAGTAGTTCTTCCAGGGTGCCATATCCACCTACATCAATATAAATTTCCAATAAATTATTAGCACATTCTTTTTTTTTTTTTTTGTACATTAAATTTGTGCATTCTTATTAATTGCAGTATACAGTTGACGGTTATGATCCTTTATTCATAAAGATATTTTGAGAAGCTATTTTCTCTGCCACCGACTCCAGACACCTAAATATATATTTTGCCTCTTTTTTTTAATTAATATTATTTTTGAAGTTAAAAATTTAAATAAGAATTTTAAAATAATATATTATTTTTGCCTTAAAAGAGATGACTTGAAAAAACAAAACAGAGAAAGATGACAGAGAGAAAGTGAGGAGGAAAAAAAAGAGAGACTGAGGAGCAAGAAGAGAAGTCATTTTTTTAAGTTCCTTCGCCTATTTTTTTTTTTAAATACTTGTTTTTCTTTTCAATTTTTTTTATAAAATTAATCTATGCTTAATTTTTAAAGAGTTTTTTTAAAAAAAAATTGTCTAAATTTTCTTTTAAAAAGAAGAAAAACCTTAAAATTTGAAAGAAAAACTGCCGGAAACAGTTATTTTATATTACAATCAATGGAAGAGCTTCAACTAAAATTTTGGGGGAGCTAAATCAAATGTTATATATATAAATATAAATACGATTTTTTTAAACAATTTAAAAAATTCAAAATATAATTTTCTTAATAAAATAATACAATATTTAATTATCTTAAATTATTTAGATAAAAAAGTACCACACAAATTTGCTATAATTATATATATATATATATATATATATATATATATATATATATATATATATATATATATATATATATTAATTTTAAAGTTTTTTAAAAATAGAAGGTGAGAAGAGGAATTTTAAGTTTAAATAAAGATGAAGGCCAAACCAATTTATTTACTATAATATTAGTTGTATATATTAGTTCAAAGTCAGCATTTGTTACCAATTAATGCAACGATCAACTTTCTTTTATATTATGTTTTATGTCTGCATTTTTTATTATTAGCCTTCAATTACTTTTAACCTTTCCCTTTTTGAATTTGAGAAATTTATTCTCGTATAAAATAAATAAATAAGAGTCATATTTTATGGGAGAGCGAGGTTCTGTCATTGATGAAATATGCAATAACAGGAACTTTTTATATTGGTGAAAGGACAAAATGCTTTGAGATGCTTAAGAAACATATCTATTTATTACAGTTATTGCATGATACTTTTAGTTTTTATTTTTTTATTCTTTCAATTTAATTACTTCATTTAAACTTTTTTATTAAATTTTATTTATTTCACGTGTATGATTCTTTATATTCATATTTCTAACCTTTCAACTTTTAATTTTTAAAGAAATTATATTTATTTTTCTAAATTTTAAATAAATAGCAATTAAAAATACATTAATTTTAACAAATTAGAAAATATCTTATTGTATTATATTATCTATATATAAATCTTTAATAAGGAAAAATAAAAAATATATACATATGTTATTTATTAATTATTATTTTTCACTTATTTACAAATTCTATTATTTTTTTAATCTCTCGCTTAATATTCAAATTTATCTTTCATTTTTCTCTGTTATATATTTTTTTTTAAATTTAGTATATGAAAAAATAAAATTTGAAAAATTATGTATGAAAGTCAAGAAATATATATAAAATTAAAAAAATAAAATAAAATAATAAATTAATGTAATTTTAAAAAGATAAAATTTTTAAAATAGATTCACGTGACAATTTATTAAGAGTGTTTATGTATTGTAAATAAATAGATAAATTATAATAAAAATAGAATATAATTTATCTCATGCTTACACGCATGCAAATATTAATACACATGCACAGAAGAGAGATGGAAAGAAAAGAAATAAATGTAAAAATTAAAATTGAAATAAGAATTATCAATAAAAATATAGCGCATTACCATGTGATGATATGTTATAAATATTTTATTTAAATAAAAATAAAATAATCTTTACTTAACATTTTAAATAAAATGTATAAATATAAAGATAATATGATATAATAAAAATAAAAATATTGGTAAACTATATAATATTTAAAAATATTGACATATTATTACTATAAATAAAAAAGAGATAGAATTGTTATCGGGTTATTGAATAAATGGAGGAATTCCTGGCATCACATACGTGTATGAATAATTGAGTGAACAAGCGGGAGAATAGAAGAGAAAAATAAAGAAAAGGAAAAAAGAAAAAAGCATAATTGAATGAACAAGTGGGAGAATGAGAAGAGAAAAAAAAAAGAAAAAGAAAAAGAAAAAAGAAATGGCTTGTCGAGCCATTTCTGCCTTGCGTTGGTGCATGCCCGACACTGCTCTCACTTCTCCTACACTCTCCCCTGTCATCTGAAACCAAACACCAATTAACTAACTTTTTTAATTATTAATTTATTAAAAAATAAAAATACCTCTCTTGGCATAAGAGTGGTGGGAATGACCCTGCAATAAGATTAAGAGAAAGGTGGTTGAACATGACAAGTAGAGAAGGAAACATTACATATAGCAAAGATGGAATTGAATTGAATTGAATTACCCTAACACGTGGCGTCCACCATCAAAGACAAGTTGTGAAATTAAACCCATCAAACCAATGCTCCCTCCTCCATACACCAAGTCGATGTTCCTCTCTACCTGCATTCATTTTTCATTTCTTAATCTTAATTAATTACCATCTCATCAGTCTAATTAATTAATTAAACTCGCTGTATATATATATATATATTATTAGTACCAAGTCTGTCTAGTGTCGCGCGTTAAAAAAAATATAATAATGACATTATTATATAATTGAGAATGATAAGTTTTGATAGAGATTACAAGTTGTTTGGCGAGTTGGATAGCAGCGAGTTGATAGCTGGGGTTCTTCACTGGACTGGTGCCACAGAAAACACAGACACGTCTGAACCTTGACTTCATCATGCCTTCTTGCTCTTCAGTTTCCATATTAGGATGAGTGGGACAATTAACAAATTAATGTCTATGTTTTGCTAACTAAGTTGAGCAGAAGCAATCTTTTTGAAAACAAATTAAAAGCCCAAAAGTGGTGAGAATTATATTGGTGTATGTATGTCACTTGTTCTCTTAAATAATCTGTGAATCAGATCCATCTTCTATGCCACCCACCCACACACGATAATATCTCATATCAATGTCTGCAATGCATCACATATTACATCATTATCTCAATTTATCGTCATATCTCCACTCGTCACATATTCTTGAGAATCTCTCAATTCCATTCCCAGCATTTTATTATTTTGCATTTTTCTTACTTTTAAAATTGTAAACATATTGGACTTTTTATTTCTTAAGACTTTCATTTTCATGTCGGGATAGTGTAATATTTTTATATTATCAATTAATTAAAAATGTTTTAAAATAATTTTTATAATAATTATTATAAAATTTAATAATTTTATTATACTAAATATAATTTTTTGTACCATAGTTCAATCAATTCTATATTAATCAACTTTTTTTTTATGTACAAGAAACTCACAACTTTAGAAATTATCTACTCTTTTTTCATTATGCCTCAATTAGTCTTATATATTAATTAAGTCACTTAGCATTCAAGTTAATTGTGACTTCAAAGGTTTTCTACTCTTCTACATCATGGTTTGATGAGTCTTATACTGAGCCACTTATGAATAAGGTGTTCACAACTTCAAAAGTTGTATGTCCTCCTGACCAAGGACCAAGAATGAGCCACCTAACCATTTAAATAAGGAAATGTTCAATCAAGTGATAATGTGTCCTAGAACTTACAAAAACTTTGAAGATACAAGACCTTTTGCATATTAGTTGTCTTTGACAAGCACCATTCATGAAAGACTTCAAGATTAGAGATATGCTACAATCCCTTCATCACACGAACAATCCTTTTTTCCCCATTATTACTTATAATACTTATAAGAATAGTCATTTCCATATATCTATATCGAAGGATTATTTTAAAATTATAATGCAAAGTTAGGATCTTTGTAACAATTTGTTGCCGCTACACAATACCGAAACAAACATTTATTTTGAAAATATATTACTTACTTAATTTAATTTAAATCTCCTTTAATTATTTTCTTTATGAAAGTGAGTGTGAAAATTTCTTTTCAAAGGTGATACAAAAAATCTACATATAAATAAATATTTTCTTTATTATAAGAATTGAAAGTAAAAGAAACTTTGTATTGATTGAATAGAATAATACAATTCTAATCTCCTTTTATAGGGTAAAGACTACTTAAAGATAATATGAATAATGAAAAAATAAAGATAATCATTATAGATGAACTATGATACTCACAATCCCCTAATGAGATATTTAAATATTTGTAACCTTTTAATCTAAAGAGATATTTAAATATTTGTAACATCTTAATCTAACGAGATATTTAGATATTTATAACCTCTTAATGAATTACCTATCATATCTTATCAGATATTTGTAATAATATTTCTAACATCCCCTCAAGTTGAAGCTTACTAAGCTTTCAACTTGTTACAAGAAGAAAATTTTATTTCCTTATAAATAAAGAGAAAAGATAAAAATTGAGTTCTACCGAACAAACAATAATTCGACAACTCAAAGATGCTGGAAAAGTCGAAAAAAGATGGTAAAAATATAGCTTAGCCAAAATGACTAGAATATTCATTAGCCAAAGAGAAATTTCTTAACAAGTAAAGTCCAACTTTTTGAAAACCACGTTTGGAAACTTCAAATTAGTAATATTGTTAATGGAAAAAGAATTACCATCGAAATAAATGTCGACGAGAGAGAAGTCACATTAATATGATTCATGTATGAGAAAAGAGTCTTCATCGAAATGATGATTGGTAGGAATGAAGTCATTACTAATGACTCATATGTGAGAAAATAGTCACCACCTAAAGGCAGAAATAAATCAAGAACAAATGCTTAACCATCATAAAGCAAAAGCAACAAAGCTTAACCATGAAGAGCATAAGCCAAACACAACACTTAACCACTCAAGATAGAAGCAAAATATATGAATGTGTAATCATTTCTGGCAAAAGCTTAAATCAATGCTTAACCACCATATAGAGAAGTTTTCATCAAAGAAAATTGCAAGAAACCATTGCAATACAAATCTATTTTCAAAAAGAAAATTTCATAAGCACAATGTGTGAGCAATGTAGAAACCATAACTGCAACTTAGTAACTTATGGTTCAAAAGCCAAAACGAATTCAAAACATTTCATCAAATCATTGGTGTGCGCAATAAATCTTGTTCTGATTCCCTTTGTATTATCCCTTGCGTAACAACAATGTTGACGACTTGAGTCATTCCTTTGTCATATCAATTATGCTTTCACATTGTTGTAAAAGTGAAAGAAGAGATCAAAATCGAAGAATCTTGTAGCGGAAAAAATCATGATGGGACACACATCTTATGGAGATGCACCAAAAGAAATGTGTTGAGAACTAGTGGTGAAGTACAATTCTTCATAAATTAATTACAATGGCCAACACCAAGTAGAGACGTCATAGAGGTAACAAACTTGGCACGTCCCAAAACTACAGGGGTAAAACCAAGAGAATTTGTGGTAAAGTAAAACATAGCAGAATTTGACTGCAGAGTTGCTTACTACAAGAAAATAAACAAAGTAAGAAGAAAAATATTAGGCTATTGCACAATCCAGAACTGAATAATGTTATGCTTTGAGCTTTCTAAAAACTCTAGTCTGACAAAAAGAAAATTTTTGCCCTCTTGCTATACTAAATCTAGGTTGTTCTTTTACAAGAACAACAACTGCAGATGCTAACAATGAAAGCAATGTTGTGACATCAAAAACAAACCCTACTCCAAAGGCTGAAGAACCCCAACATAAAGACTGAAGAGATCTTGATGTGCTTTGTGACTTACCGCTGGTCCTCTCCACAACTATTGAATCTATAACAACATCCGAAAGGGATAGAGAAAGACCTAAGAAGTATGCAAAAAAAAATTATATTTGTTGTCAACAAAAGTAGCCATCAAACTCCATGAGAGTGCACTGATCAACCTTGATAAAACTAGATATGACCTTCTTCAATAACCAAAGAGAGGGATAGAGTCACTAATAAACTCATACAATGGTTTGACAAGCTACGTAATGCAAAAAAACCAGAAATCACAACTGTCTTGACAAGGTCCAAATGCAAATTATCTTTTAAGTAAAAATTTATAACCAACCTTGCAAGTCCTAAAACACCTTGAACAAACAATATCATTACAACAGCAACATTACCATGCGACAAATCTACCCAAAACAATTTGATGTTGCTTATACGATATTTGTATGGTTAGCGACAACTCTAACGACGGCATGGTGAGTCCCAAGCCGAAAACTTTCCATTTTGATGTTGTCCAATAAGACCCATTGTGGATTATATTCAAGCACAGCATGATCATTGAGTTGTGGTAGGAGCTCTTGATTTCCTCTAACAAGACCATTGATGGTCGTGGTGTGAACGTGTAGACCAAGAATGGTGGTGGTCTCACCATGCAGTACCTAAACAATGTCATCATGGGCTCCACCACCGTCACCATCTTAAATTGCCATATGACCAAACATAATGATGTGATGCTATTTGGGGCCAAATACCAACATCAAGCAATAACGAGCTAAGAGGCAAAGTTACTCATCTTTAATCGGTATAAAATTACCAAGGTCTTCAAGAAAGTTATCATTCCATGCGTCGAGGATACCATTGGTGGGCTTGATAATTTTCTAAAAGCTCAAGCTAAGGAAGCCTACAAAATTGCTCTCAATGCCTATGTTCCAACCCTTGAAGATGTCACTAATGAACTCAATCTCCATGTTCATTCAGCATGGGAAAATAGCATAGCTCGATGGCTCTAAACTTTCTTCTAGCACAAGAAATCAAAACTAGGAGTAGGGGATCACTCTTATCAAGCCCAAAATATTAAAAAAATAAATACTTCTTTTATAATAATAAAATCTAATATTTTTTTTGCAATAATTTCTTTATTTTAAGTGATTAAATACTTTAAAGTTATAAATAACTTGTTTAATTAAGTAAAGGTAATCATTTGTAACGGAAGTTGTAGGGTGATAATACCTTCCCTATAGATCGTTATTTTTCCTCCAAGTTTTTTTTTGTGTTTTCCTTAATAAACATTAGTGGCAACTCTATCTTTACTCCATTCCATTTATTTCAATTTTCATTTCCCCCCTTTTTTGTAAGTTTTTCGCCGTCCCTTCGCAATCCTAGTTGCGACAACTATCATGCATTCCTAAGTAATTAAAAAATATAATAACATCACAATAACAATACACAATCCAAATCACACAAGGTTAGCTTCCCTTACTTGTTGAAAACTTAGGATAGAAAACTTTAGTGAAGGAGTATAAAATCTTGATCAACAATGATGGTTGGAACCTTAGCTTGTTGGATGGGTGAAATGTAGTTTCTGGAGATTTCTCTCTTATTTCTCTTCAGCAAAATTAGCTAAGGTTGGCATAGGGTAGTCACGTATATAGGATTTAGGGGGGTGACTTTGTCCTAGGGTTTTGGGGGATTCCTTAACCCAAAGGGCCATAGGATTTGGTTACCTATTGGTCCATGTGATTTTAAAAAGGTGGTTGGTGGACTTTGGGATCTGCAATAACAACTTGTGATTTTCGAGGTTTCTCTAGAACTCTAATCATTTAGTGTTTTGTCTTGAAAAACATGTCATCACACTGCAAAACGTGTTGATAACACTAGTTTGATTCTTCCCAACTGGGAAGCACTCAAGATCATTATTTATCAACTCTCTATGTTTACTCGGTTCAAATAATTACTTTGAGGAAAGACTCACCTTAGTAAGCATGTTTTCGGCCATTCTGTTTTTTTTTTCTTGAGAAACACATCACACAACATTTTATTAAATAATTTTCAACTTAATATAAATTTAACTATACTTTTAGTTATTCAATCGCTACTAATTAATCAAAGTATAAAAATACAGTTTTATAATTACCTGTTGTTGCACCCCGAAACTGTCCGGTCAGATTCTACACGGCCCAATCTCCCAGAATGGGCCAGAACCCTAACCCTTAAAGTCAACCTAGACCAAGCCAAGACCACAAGGGCCTAGCCAAACCCTAGTCCCCCGAGACTGTAACTCTTAGAGTCAACCCTGATCCGCCGAAACCACTAGGAGGTCGTTCTGACCCAGTCAAAACCAAGACCAAAACCATAAGGCGAGACTGAGTCCACCCTGTCCGCTGCGTGAATCCAGGACCGAGTCGCCCGGATCTCTAGGCAAACCTTAACCCCCACATAGAGCCCTTTCCGTCCCTAGCCCAACAACTACCATCACGCGAAGCCCAAGGGTAACCACCTGGTGGCTGTGCAACCCTATATAAACCCCTACTACGAAGAGGATAGGGACCAAAAAAATGGAGAGGAGAACAAGGGGAGAATAGAAAGACAGAAAGCTGACGATTGCCAAGAAAAGAAGTAGACGCTCCGAGTCCAGGTTGAAGGGTAAGCAGAGATACAGGTCGACGAGCAAGGGGAGTCTACTCACTCCAGAATCCAGGTTGGTTCCCTTTCTTTAATATACTGCATGACTAGATTAGGATAATGTTGATCGTGCCGTCAGGCAGGACTTCCCCTATGACCCCCCTCTCTCGAGGCCGAGTAAGTTTCGGCCATAAAGAAACCGAGACCACACCGCGGCCCGTCCAACCTCCGTCATGAACCTCCATTTCTCGAGGCCGAGTCGGTCTCGGCCAAAGAAGAACCGAGTCCTCGCCACAGCCAACCCAATGCCCATCACAAACCTCCCTCCCTCGGGTCGAGTATGACCCGGCCAAAGAAAAATCGAAACCGAGACTGCAGTCAACCTAACCTCACTCATCCAGCTGAAACCCAGAACTACGTTGACTTTGACTCCTCTAAAGCCGAGGTACGTAGGCATAGGGGGCACACTCCTATCAAGTCAAATCTTAAATCCCAAATCCTATAGCACCTTACCTAAACACCCCCCCGCCTTCCCAGGACTTAGGCCAGGAATGCAACCCGATCCCAAGCACCGCCCCTCTTCCCATATAACTAGCCTAGGGTAACTATCCTGTGATAGGCATATTGGGGGCACCTGCTGGCCCCGATATGTAACCAACTCCCGAACCCACAGCTCTGATCCCAGACTAGCCTTTTCCTAGGTTTCTTTACATTCTTGAGAAAAATGTAGGTGGCGACTCCTTTGTGGCCGACTTGATCTCGGCCAACCCAACTTAACGTCACAATTTAGGTTGTGACACCCGTACAATTAGTTTCCCAATTCACATTCTTTGAGATGTGTTAAAGAGTGTGTGGGACATTGTTGGGATTAAACAAAGTTCTTTGTGTAAGATCTACACAAATGAACGTGGATAAACTTAAATGGGTATAGCGCAAGATCTTTTCCAAAAAATTGAGTTTCTTTGTTTATTTATTTGAAGTATATATATATATATATATTAATTTTTTTTCAATATTTTTCTTTTGCTTACATTTTTAAAGTTTACCTAAATTAAAGAATATTTAACAATGTATTATACATAATTATAAATATATCTTGATACAAATAATATGTTTAATTCACTTTAAAAAAAAATCTTGATTTTAACTTTGTGTTTTCAAAATATCTCCTTTTGAAAATACTAACCTTCCTATGTTGTAGATGTTTATGACTAAACCAAGGCTTCTTCTTGTAAAAGGAATGTTATAAATAAGTTATCCCTTTTGGTGCACCAACATTAACTTTTTTTTTTTTCGTAATTTCTTTTCTCATAAAAACACCTTATCAAAACCAAAAGAAATTCCAAGATACAACAATATCTTGATATATATCTGATGCATAAATTAAGTGGAACCAATAATTTGTTATCATTATAATCTACTTCATTTTTATTAATAGAAAATAAATTATATTAAAATAATTATATAGATACAAGTATCATAAATTTATAATTATTATAATAACAATATTAAAGTTATATTAATAATTATTTATAATTAAATAATAGTATAAAGTTATTTTCCATTATTAATCATTAAATTCTTTTATTAATTATAAAATACTCATCACTCATTTTGAAAAGATTTTATTTAACTATCATCTTTAGTTTAAAGATTTATCTCATAATTATATCCATAAAAGCATCTGATAAAAAAAACATCCATGATAAATGCCACTTTCCAAACTCATAATGCCACGTAAGAAATAATAGGTGGAACCAAAATACTTAAGGAAACCCTGTCCCACACACAATGCAAAAAGGTGGATCCAGGGGTTCTCAGTTCTTTATTAATTAGTATGTTGCTTTTTCATGAAAAAATTTTCTTTCTTGTACACGATAAATTATGATAATATTTTGTGTTTATTTTTCTTTTAATTAATAGTTATTTACTAAAATACATAAAATTTCAATATAAATTATTTTATCACGTTAAAACTATTTTAAGTTTTTGTTATATACAATAAGAATAATAAAATTTAAAGTTGAAATCCCATACAAATTAGACAAATTATCCACCACTAAGTTAATTAAACCTAGTGCATTACGTAGTATTCTAGCTAAAACATGAGAATCGCTTCTTAATTCCCATGGCCAGGTGTGAATCATCGTCTGGATCTAAGAGCTCATACATGGCGCCACTTTGTTTATTTGATACTTTATTTTCTTTAATTTGGACTTTAAAGTGCTCTACCTATTATAACGAAAAGAATGAATCTTCCACGCCTCAGTTCAAACTTATCCAATTCCAGATCTTTCCCCACAATCTTATCTAATTCAGCTGCTGGTTGCCGCGTGCTTCCTTTTAGACTCTTCTTCTGTTTTTATCATCTTTTTTCTTTCTATATATGATTTTATAATTCCTATTCCACACCTGTGAAATTATGATTTGCGAATCTGTTTAATGTAACAAATAATCATACTTCTTTCCTCGGTAAAGTAATTCATCTAAATGAATATGATATTTTGTAGAGTTTAATTTAATGATTTATAATTATAAGAATTTGAATTTAGGTTTTATTCAACATCAAAAACTAACCGATGGATGAAATAAAAATTGTTCTTCATTCACTAACGTGTTTATATATATATATTATTTTGATCGTTAATATGAAGTTTTCAATATATTTATTCACGTTGTGAATTAAACATTTGTGGATAGGCTTAAATCTGTGAGTAGCATAAAATGAGAGGGCTTATTCGTTTGAATTCTATTGGACAAAGGGGGTGTATAGTCATGGGAGCTAACGTGAATATAAGTTTTATAATTAATTTATTATCTTCTTTTTCTTGAGTTGGTTACGTCTTATCAACTCCAATGGCTCTGGCTGAAGAAAGAGCCACTTGGCATATATATTATGACATACCATTCTTTTTATTGGTAGTAGGAAGAGAAGACCCTGCTATCAGTGTCATGTTTTGGAAGAGCCAAGAATAATGTTGTAAAAATCAATTTCATGAAACTATATACTAATAGTCATTGTTTAGTGAATGATTTGAGTAGACGACAAGAAATCATATATTTCAAGTTTTATGTCGTGATTCTAAAAAAATATAATAATCCATGGTATTTGTGACATGATGGATTGGAATTCCAACAATAAAAATATACAAACCTCTAAACAAATATTTTTTTTTAATTTTTAATTTTATCTTTTCTATCTATAATAATAAAATTTGACTGGAAATCATAGGTTAATATGAATTTTTAAATTTGAAGATGAAAAAGAAGTAAGTAAATTTAGTCCAACTTAATAGTCAGATAAGTTAAGTTGATTAATAAATTTCTAAATTAGATCTATTTTATCTAGATAGTTTTATATTTTATTTTTAAATTTTATATAATTAAGAAAAAAATAAATTTAATTTTGTTTATAAGTCGAGTTATCAAATATATAACTCATAGTAAATTTAAGTCAATTTGATCAATCACTTTTTACAGCTTAATCATTGAGAATAACCGATCTATTTTAACATTAATATTCTTTTCAATTATATTTTTTTATCTATAATTTAAAAAAAAAAACTTGAGAAAAAGGTGGGAAGCCAGTTTGAGTGAGGTAGATTAATATTTAATATTAATAGTAAATAAATATTAAAAGGAGATTGTGAAAGGCGTTGGGACCAGGCGTCCTTGGAGTTGGCGCATGTCGAATGTGCCTTCATTATTATCTTTGAATGGTAAATATAATTCTCTCTTCCTTTTTATTTCCTAATTTAGATTGATTAATTATATTTAGCAGCCACAAATTTTATGCTATTAAATTAGCATAGCTTGAAGTGATGGGATAGTGATCCATTAAAAGTAATAGGTAATCATCATTAAAAACCACTAGTTGAATCTTGCATCCAGATATTTGGAATCCATGATCTGATGCATTTTTTGGGGAAACATGTTTATGATTTCCTCGTGCTTTTTCGTAAACGGAAGATGTCACTACACCATATTAATTATACTATACCTTTAGTAAATAATGATTTGGTTAATTAGGACAAAAAGGTTTTAATTTAGACTTTTGGATTTAATTTTTACTATGTTTTGTTAAAGAACAATGTCCGTTACGTTTTCTGAATGCAGAAGATTTAATTATCAGATCGATTTAGTGTCCTTTTTTTGCACTCCGGAGACTTTATTTAAATGTCGTCCATTTCATAATAACTAGTGAGGAAGGATGTAATAAATTGAAACCAAATGACATAAAAATTGTAATTGTATGTCTGCAATATCTATATTAATTTATGTTAATGTTCAGATCAGAGCATTAACCGGCAATAATGATAAATAATATTTTTTTTATTGAAATTTATGCCAGTAAAGACTAGGCTCACATGATAGCTTTATATTAAGGTCAATTCATAATCCATCAATTAATTTAGGTTGATCACGAGGGATCTCATTAAATATAGGGTAACTTTGTACTCATCTCTTAAAATTGAACCACATTAATTTTACACAACTTTTCCTCCTCATCTATTAATAAGGAATAGAAAATATTTAAAAAATTAAAAATAAAAAATATATTGAAAAACATAACAACTTTCTCTTATGATTTCCATTACAACCTAATGTAATTTTCAAAAAAAAACATTTTATTTTATTATAAGTTAGAAAGTACTTATTTTTCTATTATGTCGCGACTCTAGTGAAAAAAGTGGTAATTCTAATTACGATTTCATATCCAAAACAAAAATCGAATATCAAATCTTGATTAAAGAATACAAATAATAAACTACTTATGCTAATAACTTTTGATAAATATTCTATTTATTGATTTCTTAATCAGAATTCTTCATACAAACACTGGTTTGCAAAATAGTATGACCCATTAAAAATTCATATAAGCAAACTAGGATAAACAACTCATTTTGAAACATAACATTCTCTACTATCAATAGACTAAAAGTTCACCATTAAATATCATAAATGGACATGGTTATCCTCGATGTAACAAATAAGGTGAAACAAGCTTTGACACATATTAGTTTCATTATAAAAGGTTGTTGCTAAAAGAATTATTGACCATATCAATCAAGTTATATTAACTTTTTTAATTAATAAAAATATTTGTAATAAAACATAATGATCAAGCTAATTTGCATAATATTATAATATTTTAGAGTTTAATAAACATGTACAATCATAATAAAAGATTTTATATTATTAATCAATTAAAAATCATTATTGATATGACTTATCTTAATATATATATATATATATATATATATATATATATATATATATATATATACACTAAATAATAATATAAAACTTTTAGGATTTAGGGTATTACTTAACTAATATTTCAAAACATTTTATTCTGAAAAATAATGTTGAATTCAAAATATTTATAATTTATATAGAAAGTGAGAGTATTACTTAACTAATATTTCAAAACATTTTAAAAATAATATTATTTTAACTTAGAATAATTTTAAATGTAGAGCTGTGGAACCCCAAAATAATATAATCCCATACGCGTGAAAAAATTATTTTTATTTAAAAGCGGGGCTCGTAAGAGAAAAGATGCTTATCCAATAACTGTTGGGTTATAAAGATGTCCAACTCTTGTGGAAATCCTTGTGCGGTGTTAAGAATTCTAATCACGTTTTGTTTTTGCTAATAATTAAATAAACATGTTGAAAATCCAAAGCAAAAATCACAATTGCTCTAAATGTTAACCGCATTACACTTAATAGACATTTAACAGAAATTTATCATCTGTATACATATATACAAGTGTAAATCATCTTTACACAGACATTTAACAGAAATATATACTTACTGTTATTCCCTTATTTGTTAAAAATAAAAAGAACATACAATAAGAGAACTTAGGAAAGCTCTTCTATTTTTGTAAAGATTCATTCCTCTCGGGCATTTTACGTGTAAGTGTAAGCGTTGTGCTCATAAATGATTATAGTTTATCTTTCGCTCGCCATGTGTTTCGGCTTTTAAATATGTCAAAATTTTCAATTTATTTGTTTAAACACTTCGGTCTATTTTCTGTAACTAAA
Organism: Mucuna pruriens; assembly: GCA_025330945.1. NCBI lineage: Eukaryota > Viridiplantae > Streptophyta > Magnoliopsida > Fabales > Fabaceae > Mucuna > Mucuna pruriens. The sequence continues at coordinate 100,907 of JAENHJ010000132.1, forward strand.
TTATCAATAGTGTTATTATGATAAGGAAATTCACAAATCTATCTTCAGTTCGATGATTTTCATTTTCAAATAATGACAGCAATGAAATATCTTTAATTTTTCAAAACTACTCACATTTCATTATTAACTTATTCTTAACAGTTTCAATAATTTTACATAATTATTTCTTTTCTTTTTCGGATTTACATCAAGAAAAGGTTTATTAAACCCTAAAATTAAGATTTTCAGTAGTAAATTTTTCGTACTAATTTTCAAAATAACATTATATCTGTTTTAGTGCTATTTTAATGAAATAATAAATATAAATATTGTTGATTTGATATTTGATATTATTCGAATTGAGTAATGTCAATAAGTTTTGAGAAAAGAGCAGCTTAGGATGATCAAGAAATTTTGGGAATTGAAACTCAGTACTCTACCTTGCTTCCTTAACTCCATTCATATAATTATATAAATACAAATACAATGATCATCTTTAGACATCACGAGTATTAAAATTATGATTATGAACTTATCTCAATTTGTTAATTCGGCCACCAGTTTTTTCCCCTGGTCCGTTATGGTTATGAACTTATCTCGATTTGCCAACTTGCAATAACTTACGGAACCCAGAAGTATTGTTAACATGTTAACAAAAAAATTTGTCCACTGTTACTCTTACCCAAAGAGCTGAGCCCATTCAAAATAGCAAGCGGAATATTAGACCCACAAACTTCACGATCACGAGACAAAACTTAGCCACTTGTAGCACATCGTTGATTTGTTATTTCCATACACGATACAAGATGTTTGCATTTGAACTACAGAGAATAAATAAAATCTGTAATTTTAATTTTATACATTATTAAGCGATTGCCCCGTATGACCTTGGTAACTTAAATCAATTTATCTAGTACGCGTCATTTCTCACGCCCAACACGAGTGAAAAATAAGAAACAAGCATCATGCATGGATTGAAAATAAAAGTATAGCTCTCAAATATAATCTAGCCTCGGGACATAAAAAAATCAGTTGAATAGCTTATCCAGTAGGAAAATGTTTCGAACCTGAGTTATAGGGGTTATAATTTGACACTTAATCTATTCAATGGAAAATTGGCAGCTCGACTAGACTTAACAGCAGGAAATGCAAGTACAACTCTCTTCAAACCTCAATTAATTGTGAGAAAAAAATATGGTACAACAATTTTTAACTCGTAGGGAAGAATATTACTCCCTGGATAAAATGAATTTATTTGCGACTGTAACCAGGTGGTGGCACTGGATTCCTGTTTCCTCTTCTATCTAATAAAGAATATTGATTGGACGAATGATGACCATATTCTCTGTGCCCACTCGGATTGTTTCGTGGAGTCCAATTCTGAGAAGGTCTAGATGGATGGAAGCTTTGGCTAGTGCTGTGGTGACTAGCATATGCATTATGAGTATTATTTATAAACCTGGCATTCTGATTATTATTATTATTTCCTGATGATTGATATCCATGCCTTGAACTACCCTGATGGTGATTTCTTTCATAATGATGTGATCTAGGGTGTTGATAGTCATTTCTTTCGTAAGAATTTGATTGCTGATGAGGATTGTACCCCACCGGCTGCGACGGGTACGGTTGATTGTAACCATAATGCTGAGCAGTAGGGACAGCATTGTAAGGTGCAAACTGTGGTCTGCCATGGAGTGAGGGAGCTGAAATAGGTGGCGGCATTGCAACGTATCCTGGGCGTGATTCATAACTATAGGAAGATACTGGTGGTCGATGACCCATTGGTGCAGGATAAGATGAAGGATGGCGGTGTCCATTCATGTCAACCTTTACTTGTAAGGAATTGACAACGAGTCTGTGTGCTGCATCTCCAAGTTCCCGACCAGAAATAGATCCGGGAGGGTTTTTCCTGAAAGAAATACAAAACCGGTGCCCCAGCCAGTTTTAGCCACAACTAATTTGACCAGATGCTGCATGCAATACAACGGTATATCACAGCCTTACCTCCAATTGTCGGCATTTCTCCTACCTGAATCTTCATGCCATAAAACAGGTTCAGGTTTTAGATCCCCAATTGTAACAACCTGTACACAAAGCACATACTTTTATTTTTCCACCTACATTGCTGTACAAGTAGTCGAAACACAAGGAAGCATGCTACTTTAAACAAACCAGAGTCTTAATGTGGCAAACCTTTGAAATTGAAGCATTAAAATTGGAAAGGAACTTGGAAGTTGGAGGGTATAAATAAGGAGCAGCAAGAAAATTTAATACCTTTTGAGGAAATTTAACTCCTTGTGGTGGTCGGGTAATGTGTTTATGCGCATCTGGGAGTCTATATATTGCACATCTGAGCAACAAAGTATTGAAAAGACAAATAAGATAAATCCCATCCACTTTCAGATCCATTGCCATAAATCATGTTCTTATTAACATAATACCCAGTATTGAGACTTACATAACATGGTTGTCCATGATATCTTCCATGCTTGCAACAGGAGACCTAAAGATAGGAGGGCATGGTTCTCCAGCACATAAGGATATGTAACCATTCATTCCACCACTGCATGTATCCCTAAATAACATCAGAAAATAGTCCAGTAAGATCTTAAAAATGTCATTTCGAATTTGAATATATAAAGCAAACAAAATTGACAATTTCACTCATGCAAAAAATATACTGAAGTTCTATTGCATCAACAAGCTGCTATTCTTGCTTGTCTTTTGAGGAAAAAAAAAATCATTATCAACTTTTCAAACAACTGCCTTCTTTGCTCCTCAAAAAACACTATCCTACTTAAAAACTTACAACAAGGCTCACTCACAATATTATAATTAGTATATGTTCACATAATAATGTAGCATATCTACAGATTAGAACATAAACAGAGAATAGTTCTAATTCCAGCCTAGCACTGACACAAATGACATGTATTGTTTAAAACGTCAGGCAAGGGTGAACTATGGCTACTTCAACTATCCACTAAGTGGCAAAGCCAATAAGTGGACTTGAAAATTAACTACAAACAAAATTGGAATTTCAACAGCATTTAGCTTACTGGTGATAAAATGCTTCACAACCCAAACCCTCATTTTGATCAGCTATCTTCAACATTAATTTGTTCTACTATGTCTTTTTAAGTAACCAAGTTATGCATGTATTATGTCCAAGCTTAACTTTGAATAGATACCTAGCAGTTATGTATAAATTGAATCATTTCTCAAAATCCTGTTTCATTATCAATGAAAGATTAAAAGCACAGGCCCCACTGTTTTCTTCTTAGAGGAAATTTTGAACTCAATATGTATACTTCATACAAGTTCAAAAATGATATTATGGCTTGCCACATCATAATCCCGAGATAAATTGTGACTCATGACCATAAATAATGCTCCATCAGATGCAACAAATCCACTACTATGATCAGAAGGAAATTCAATTAAAACCTTATCATCATCCAAAAAGTTTGGTTAGAAAATTGCAAAGCATTATGCACCAACCTTTCTTTGGGATTGATTTTTTCCTTGACCACAGCCCGTTCACTGTTTGACATGTTTTTACACTTATTGTCAAGTGTACTAATGCACGCAGAGAGAGGATGACAAGAATTCACAAAGAGCAAGTCAAGCATTATAGCATTCCGTCGCTTTTCCTCTGGCTTTCATATTTTTAATAGAAACAGGACATGGACAAAATATATAAGCTAAAATAATTAAACAATTTATATTTGGGGTGGTGGTGGGAGTTTAGAATGGCAAATTGAACCAAAAGAGGACAGAGACATACTGTTAACAAGTTTTCAATCTTCTGAACTTCTGCAAGAAGACGCGCTTCATCAATAAAAGGCAACTTTGCAATACCCTGCAAAGAGGAAGGATACTATTATGAGTTATGATGCAGTAATGTCTAGAAAATACTAAAGAAAAAGGCAAAGGTAAATGAGGATTGAACCTGCCACGCGTAGCGTTTGCCATTCATGTCCACTTCAAAGTCTGACACACAATATTAATATTAAATAGGGAGCAATAGTCATAATACAGTGGAACTTCTAAAAGATAAATTAATAGCCCACTTTAATAAAGACATACCAACTGGATAAAAATCAAGGATTGGTGAGTTTGGATCTGACATAAGTTTTCTATATGGCTCAGGAAGTGCATGAGAGCTGCAGATATATCATATAGTTTCAATGTCAGACTAACTGAAGTTTACCAAGCTACAATTCTTTACAAAAATAACAAGTTGAATAGCAATAAAACCTTGCAGCAGGAAAGACCCCTAGAAGCTGGTCAAATGGTTTGAATGGGGTACCCAGCTTAAAACTAATGTCAAGTTCACCAAGGCCCTTGAGATCAGATGCAAATGGGGCATAATGATAAGGATAAAACCTGTTGAATGACAAAAAATGAAATTGATAAAATAAGACATAAAAAGAGAGAAATACCCTAAGTGCCACATTATAGGTAAAGGAAAGGCAACATAATTTCAGATTCATACAATTCTTCATAAAAAATAAAAACTAGAAAAGGAACTCACCAATTCCAAGAACAAACACCTTCATAATAATAGTGCATCACCCAACATAGGCCTTCCGTGTATTTCAAGACCTAAACAATATACTGTAATAAGAAAATCTAGATCTTCATATGAATCAAAATTAGTAACACTTCAATTCGTTAACGTACAACATCTTTCCGTATAGCTTCAAGTTCCTCGGGAGTTTTAGCAGAAAATTTTTCCTCATAATACCTCTCTTTCCAGCCTGGTTCTCCCAACTTAATCTGTTGAATCAAGAAATATTTAGCTAAAATGAAGTGAAATAGCTTAAAAAGATAAAGAGAAATAACTTTCATCGAACAAAAATGCAGTATAAGAGTCACAATTGCAAGCATTATATACATCCAAGCACAAATATCTATAGAAAGCTGGCATTATCATCCAATCAACACCCTCACCCCCCAAAATAGGAACAATTTGGTGCTATAAGCTCCTGTTAAGCACAGGCTAACGGGAAGGGTGGCACTATGTCACCAAGAGGGTGATTTGATAACTTGTACTTGTTCCAGGTCACATGCCAACAACACCAACCATTCCCTCCAGCAACACAAGTAAAAATCGTTCTAAATGAATCAGCACTATCAGATAAACAAGTACAAATGGTAACCTCCAAGGCATGCACTTCAAAGTCAAAAGGCATTATTTGGAAGTAAAGAATAACTCCAGATCCATAACTTGACAAATTGCAAAGTTAGGAGGCTCAATTAATTTTCTTAAGTTTTATTTCATGTTTTTTGTACATTGAAGGTTCAACAAGAACTCAATTGGAAAAATGTTAAAAAGTGGAGAAATGATGAATACAGACCAAAAATACAGGGACAAGCCTATATTATATAATAATGGAGACAATATTAATCCATTTCAGTTTATTTCATCAATTTAATTATTAAATATTTCCTTTCATTTTTTTCTTTTACAGTAAAGGACAACTTGTCCACATCAGCATAATTACATGCTAAGATCCCAAAATTTCCTCAACATAAATTATAGTTTCTAGGAAGGGAAAATTAATAACAATTACCAACAACATAGACTTATCCCCACAACCCCACCAAGGCTAACCAGGCAAATCGGAATTCATATAGTGAGTCAAAAGATATATTTTCCAAATTGTGAATTAAACATTCTGCGAACTGAAGCATAATTAACATTCTGATATCCCAACAAACTCCCAAATTTCCTCAACATAAATTATAGTTTCTAGGATGGGAAAATAAATAGCAGTTACCAACAACAGATATTTCTCCCCACAACCCCACCAAGGTTGTCAAACCGAAATTCATATCGTGAATCAGAAGATTTATTTTCTGGATTGTGAAACCGTATCATGAATTTTAAGATTTATGATCAATAATTAAAAATGCCATAACAAATATTTTAACAAATACAAATATTAAAATATTGGTAATTTAAAGAGAAATAGCTAATAAAGTGATATATAAAGTTCAAAAGAATGGGGAAAAAACTAATTATTCAGATCCGTAGCACCTAAAAATGATTTTAAAAAAGGCAAATATATTTTAATCAGGATACAAACCATGCAATTCTAACTACCACGATCCCCATACCACTAGGTGGATATGGGAAAATTAATAATGTAATGTAATTAAATCACTCAGATTTAATCTAATATCCACAGGGAGAATAACTAAACTAAAATACTAAACAAAAGAATCGCAAGAACTTTATGTTTAACCTTGTCTTCTTCAGCTTTTTTTGAGTTGAATACATCAGATTTCTCACGAAGTATCTCCTTCAATTTTGTTTTCAGTTCATCTTTATTATCTTGAACCTGAAAGGTATAAGAATACTAAAAACTCATACAATACACAGAGGAAATAACCAGCTCATTGTAAAAACCTTAGAAGTTAGAATAACAATGATTTGAAAAGATAAAGTACATTTAATTCCATGCCAGGCTCATACCCAGTAATAGGTTAGCCCATATATTAGTTCTAAAGAATGCCTCTCCTGAAGCAGGAAAACATACATCTATTTCAAGACGACTCTCAGCTTCAACAATTGCAGCAGCAAGAGATGCTCCTGAAGATGACCTAGCAACTTTATGAGGCCTCTCAGAGGCTTCTTTATTGTCTTTTCTAACTGAAGAGGACACTTGAGAATTATAATGCCCAGGTTGTTGAAATGGTGAAGGTGTTGGAGCTGAAGCAAGACGAGAACCATGGAATCGTGAAACTGCAACTAAAGAATCTGGTTGAAATTGAGGCTTGGCATCATCTCCCCTTCTTGCCTGTGCCTTTTCGCGTTTTATTCTTTCCGATTGTCGCTGAAGGCAGAACAATAAATACAAAAGAATCACTTCGGAGAACACAGTCAAACATTTATATCTAAGAAGAAAACTCGAAATGACTCCAAATTATGACAAAATTTGAACACACTTCCACAATAGTGTGACACACACTCTGCCAATAGGCATAAACCAATGATCTCTCTCTATCCAGTCCTCACAGGGGAAAGAGATGCAGATGCAACTAGACATGATGATAAGAGAAAATATTGAAAAACAATTAAGCAAACCATAAGAGTTGCAATTCAACATGCATGAAAAATATCTGAATAATTAAAACATCCTTCTTCCTCAGCCAGACAAACTTGACAATTGAAGATGCTTGCATAACAAAGCCTTAGGGTTCTTTTCTTAATTCTCTCAAGACCAGAATAGAATAATATTTACAGTACTAAACCATCAATCAAAGCTAACAGCAGCCTAAGATGAGTAATGATATAATAAATAATATTCCAAGTTCAACAGACCTGATGCAATCGAGCTCTTTTCTGGAATATTTTATCTTCATAAGATCCGACAGCCTGAATGAAGTGCTCCACCCGACTCAAATTTATCTGAAAAAAGGCAGGAAAGAAAAGGACAATTATAAACAAACATTATTTAGATGAGAAGTGGCACAGCATGTCACACAAATCACCCTCAGTTACTATCACGTACCGTGCTTCCATTGGTTAAATAACCACCAAAATCCCTAAATTCCTTCTTGTATACTGATAACAGCAAGTTAATTGCCCCCTATGCAAAAAAATGAAATTCCCAACAAATAGATCAGTTACAAAACCTAAAGCAGCATATAAAACATCAAACATCAGATCAGATAATACATTGCCAATATCATAACACCATAATTACTGCCATACATCAAAATTAAGAAATTAAAAAGGATGCTAGAGATTAGGATTTCCTTCTACTTCAACATTGAGACCATCATTGAAATTTAGAGAGCAAGAAAATTCTGATCCATTTCTCTGCACTTAAAAATTACGCAATGAATTATGCTATGCAAACAAACAAAAAAAAGGAGAATTACCATTATTCTTGTCTTAATTAATTAACTCAAATAGAACAACTGAGGTTTGAATCACAGATTAGATTCTCTATGATTGTGCCAGTCAACCAATTGGAAAGGTCAAATTGATATGATAACACCCTATGGCTTGTCACATAGGTGTCAAAGTTAAACCTAAATTCCAAATTCCAAACTTGACCAAAACGGAATACAAAGCAGATCTCAGGAAATGCTACCTAAACTCTCATAGACTTATACATCTCCCAACAACATGTGAAAAGTTTAACTGCTCGTTTGAACTTTATACTTGCATCATTTTTTTATGTTTTGGTCCCTATACCTAGAAATTATTCATTTTAGTCCCCACACACGCACTTCTAATTCTATTTTGGTCTTTGTTGTCAAGTGTGTCTTAACTCCATCACAAATTTTGCAACACTTGTTATACCACCACAAATTTGTTGCTAAAGAGATGATTTGTGGTAGTTTAAGCGTAAAAATATTCATGACGATTTCACCTAACAGAGTTAAGATACAATTAGCGACAGAGACCAAAACAGAATTAGAAGTGCATGTGTAAGGACTAAAATGGGTAGTTTCTAGGTATAGGAACCAAAGTGTAAAAATGGTGCAAGTATATGGGACCAAATGAGTAATTAAACCTATGTGAATAAACAAACAGATATGTTAATTCAAAGCCATTACTACTTTTGCAAAACCATGAAGACTGATCCAGAGTCCATACTATATATTTTAAAAGAGCTTTGATTCAGTGACGCATACAGAAATTCTTGCTTGTCTAAAAGCTAATTTCTAAAATAATTTTGTGTCAGATATATTACAACATTGGTTTGCCTCCATCTAAAAGCTTGAGCTTTTGGGATAGTTGTTCCTAAACCCAATCCTAGACTACGAAATCCTGCATGACCACTCACATGCTTTAAATTAAGTTTCAGAGCAAGGTAAAGTGGATTTGATACGTTATTCATGCTTCAAAGTTCAACTCAAAGTGCTTTTGCCTTTGTTTTACCTAATAATTTAAAGCTTTCTTGATAGTTAGTTCCTTGTTATTTAGATAAAAGAAGAAACCCATAATTCTCAAAATTGACCAAAATTGTTTACATGAGCTACCAAAATCCAAACAAGGGGGAAAAAAACACAACTCCCATATGTGGCCGAGACCAGTTAGGGTTCAGTCAAGGACAAAATCCACAATTAAAGCTCATAAAATAGAAGACCAGTCCTGAAATTTGATTCACCAAACATATAGAAAATAGGGGAGAGAGAATGAGAACAAGAGATCTAGAACGCCAGACCTCACGAATCTCTAGTGTAGGCATATGTGGTAGGAAATCGTTGCCGACAAAAAAACACATGAAGATAAAATCATCCACAATGCATTCAAAATCAATCTCGAATGGAGGATTAGGTATTCTCATCTCATGCTCCAGGTAATCCCTCAGAGTCCATATGTTCAAGAACTACAAAAGGAAAAAAAGGAAGTGAGAATTAAGGACTAATGTACAAAAAACCATATTGTCATATGCAATACAAGATAACTTTATGACACATGAATTTCAAATCACAAATCCTGACTTGGTAGGGCTTTTTTGCCACAATAGCCTCTCCTTTTTCATCAAACTCTCCTGCCTTCCTTTTGCCTTTCCTTCACAGTTTGCAGCCATATGACCCATCTGACCACAGAGGAAGCATTTGTCTTGTCCAGGAGTAAATACAACCTGCAATAACCCATTATTTATCAACAATTCAAAAACTCACAAAATGTGATGGAAAGAAGAAGCCAAAAACATTGTTTAAAATTTATAACAATCATTTTTTCACTCTCAACATCATGTAATTATTTTACTATGCTAATATACTATAATTCAGAGACAAAGAACAACCCATTATTATACACAAACCTCTCTAAGAATTGAAAAATGGATTTCATGGGTAGCCAATGCCAACATAATCAAATCGGCATCCTGTTATCAGACACCAAATGATAAGTCCAAGTTAATTATATCCATGATAAATAAAGAAAAGAAGACACTGAGTGCAAATCAAAAAGAAGTTGGATTTCTTTTTATAATCGAAGTTGAATTTTGAAGAGTAACAAGATATTGGAAGATATATACCAAACCATATAGGCAATGTCGTGTGTTTGGATCATAACCTTTAAGATTTCTCTGCAGGCGAATATAAGACATTATCTTATGTTCCCCTTCACCAGGAACATTTGCATCAGACAGAATAACCTTCATACATAAACATAAACCATAGCATTAAGATCCTCTTCTCCACTGAGACGCACATTTGCCACAGACACACAATTTAAATAAAATAAACTCTCTACCTTAATATTTTGCCAACCAGGGTCATTGTTCAACCTAAGATGAACATAGTACTGAAGTGCAATTGACAAAACAGCCATAAATTCAGTTCCAGGTGTAATGACATTTGAATCAAAAGTCTGTGACTCTTCTTTAGGAGGAAGCTTTCTGCCCTCCTTCTCAAATTCCTCCCTTAACCTTGCTTCTTCGGCAGCCTATCACACAAGAGAAACACAGGCAAACATGGTAAATCATATCTAAGCATATTTACAAATATTTTGCCATTTTCTTGACAGATTAAAGTTCCTCGCATACACATCAGTCTCATAAGACAGTAACAACAATAATCGCAAAGGGATGAAAGCAAGAACCAAGAAATACTACCAGTGCACCACAGACTGTCAAGAGAGAACTTATATTTTATCATAAGACTATCTACCACTTCAACAAATATTTTACCAGTAGATGCAAAGAACGAAACTCTGATAAGAAAAAACGTAGCGGACAAGCAGTTAAATACTCAAGACCAATACCAGAGTATTCACTATTTCAATATATATCAGTAATCAGCCGACGACACAGTTCAAGCTTTCAATTACCAACTAGTATGGCATGACGTGGATTCAATTCAACTGAATTGTTGATAACAACCTAAGAGTGTAAAGTTCATACAAAGTCCACAGCAATTGCTCGATACTAAGAAGAACGAAAAATCAAAATCTACAACACATCCCAAAGTGTCCAAAACCACACAACACTAAATGAACGGTAAAAAAACATAGCACAACACATACCGCATCAGCCGCATCTTTGGCAGCCCTAAACCGCCTAGACCTTTGCTGGTTCATTTTCGCCCTCGGCGCAACACCGTCTACAAGTTGAACCAAACAAAACAAGTAAGCCTCAGCAATAAATAACACAGACAACAACGAAGAAACAAAAACACACCAATAGCCATGTAGAGCAGCTTCCTAGGCCGCACCATGACGAATAGCCTATCAATGTAGTCGAACATGCACTGAAACACCTCATCGAAAGACGTCGGCGACGGCTGAAACACAAACAAAAAAGGCATAATAGTTCAGATTCACATTATTGAAATTCAAAAAATAATAAACAAATGAAGAAACAAATAGGAATATGTGAAGGAGGAGAAACGTTACCCTATCCTCGGGGTGAAAGCAAGGGTGAATGATGCCGTTCATGTCGAGGTAGAGGTTATCGTATTCGATGTCGTTAGGGTTATTCTTGCTCGTATCAACGGGGATTTGAACGCCATCGATGACGACGGCTTCCTCTTCGATTGCGTCCACAATCACCCTCGGATATTTCTCCGCCAGCCATCGGTAGAACGCTGGGACTCCCATCCTTCGCTCACGAGCTCAGATCAATTCGCCAAAACACTCTCTTATCCAATTCTCTCTCGAGAATATCCAAGAACATCAAAACACTGATTCCACTGCGCGGGCCCAATTCCTTACTTGCGTTATAATACTACTGGCCTCGCGCGCGTTCTCTTGTTAGGGCACAGAATCAGATCCAAATGACTATACTACCCTTTCCGAATTAAGCTGAGTGGAATAATTTTCTGGATTTTTAAGACTACTTTTTTGTCTTTCTGCAATATACAGATCTGGTTGCTTTTAATCCGTCATCCCATTACAGTAGCCTAGGTTTAAAGCTCTCGCTCGGCGCGGCCAGATATTTTCTTGCCCATGTGTAATAAGAATATTTTTTATTATTATTATATCAAAGTCAAATAATGAGTAAACTCTCTATTTAATTTTTTTAAGACTCATTTGTTAATCAAAAATAAAATAAGAAATGACAGGATGAAAATAATATATAATAAAAAATCATAATTAATTTTAACTTTTTAGTACACATAAGATAATAATAAAATAATATATAAATTAGTATTGTGTTAAAATTACATACAATGATTTAAAAGTTAATTTTTAATTAAATTTTTTATTTTAAATTATAAAAATTAATAATTTTAACTATATTATAAAATATTATTTTATTTGTGCAGTTACTTTTTTTAAATTATAAATTATATACTTACTTTGCATATTAGTTATTTAATTTTTAATATTTTAATTAATAATATACATTAAATTTACATGTTAAAATTATTATAAATATATTTAAGATAATATTCTGAATATAAATTTTATATAAGATATATATATATATTATAAATATATTAATTTATATACTATATTTGTTATGTATTTATTATTAATATAAATTAAAGTATAACAATATATTATACAAATTACTATATATAATATATATTATTCTTATATATTATATAAATTAATATAATATTATATTCTTTGTGTATTTTTTATTTATATATTTTATTATTATATATAATATTATATTGTAAATATTATTATACAATATATGAAGAGAGAAAATAAATATTTTTATAATATGTTATATGTTATATATTATATTATATATTATTATACTATAGGTAGAGAAAGAAAATAAAAAATTATCCTATACTGGAGTTTTCTAACTTTCTCTCTTTAAAATAAAAAATACATTGAATGAATAAAATAAAATGTGAAATATGAATATGGCGTTATATTAACATGACAAATAACGGATTACAATAAAAAAAAAATAAAGTATTACTCTTTTTTAATGTAATGTGTTAAGAAAAAATGTTGGACATCAAGAATAATAGACCATTTCATACGATTAAAAATAAAATTGTTTTTGCACCCCCAAAAAAACATAAGAAGTAGCACGCACAAAATAAAATTTGATTGGCTAAATTGCTAATGAACCAGTCTCGCCAATCACGAGACAAGAGAAATCCCCCTCTTATATTTCCTTATAGAAAAAAATCCCAAATTATCCGAAGCAAATGGAAGAGGGTCTCTGTCTCCTAACTGTATCCACTGTATTTATCATACTCGGCTAGTCCCATTTCTAAGTTTTCTTACACTACTTAGCAAACATTCATAGCTAACTTTCCACAAAATACCCTTATCCTTTTCGGACCACTCAAATACGAATCTTCTTTAAACAAATCGCATGCAAGGTTAAGGTGAAATTTTGGCAAGGATTTATATTTTGATCCAGCATACAAACACCATCGTTAAAGATTACTTATATAATTTCACTATTTTAAAAACTATTTAAGAGTAAGGGTAATACATTAAATACAAAATTGATTATTTATTCATTAAATAATATTAATGTTTATTTTAATTATTTTATTCAATTGTATACATATTTTATTATTATTATTATTATATATATATATATATTAATTTGTTTTAATTATTATTTAAAAATATTACAAATTATGCTTAATTTTATTATATATATAAGTAAAATAAAATTTAATCATTAGAGTTAACGCATAAAATCATAAATTTTAAATTTATTGGCATCATTATATTTCTTTATTATTAAAAAAATTAAACAAAGTATTAAGATAGTATTTAATTAATGTTATTGATATATTATTTTATAAATATTTAAATAAACTAATATATTTCCCATATAATATCAATTACTATGTTTATTAAATTTAATATGTTTGTTTAATTTAATAAGTGTAATTTTAATATATGTATATTAAAATACAAATTTTAAAATAAATTTATTTATCATAAAATATATTATTAAAAAATGTAATTATTAACAAATTCAAAACCTTTATGTACATATATTGAAGTTTAATCAAATTTTTATTATTTCATTACCTTTTATAAATTAGTTTATTAATTTTTTAAAACATATATTTAAATAGGAAAATTCAAATATATAGTAATACAATATATATAAATTGATATAAATATACATATACATACACATATAATTTATCTAATAATTTTATATTTAATAATCATTTTAATAAAAGCTAATTATTATATATTTAAAAAATTATGAAGTAAGTGAATAAGAACTTAGGAAATTAAAAATATTTCAGTACATATTTTTCAAATTTAAAATATATTTTAAAATCTTATAATTAATATTTTTAATGATACTAAATTAAATAAATTAAATTATATATTTTAACATAAGAGATGAAAGACAATTTAATATTGTTTCTTTCTAGGAATAAAAATATAATTTATTATATATTTTAATATAAAAAAATAGTTATATAATACTTTTATATTTCAGTGAAGCGTAATTTGTGTTAAGTTAATTTGTCTTAACGGTAGGTACTAAATAAAATGATTAAATTTTAGTTAATTTAAATGATGAAATGTAATACTTACATATATATCGACGAAGAAAAGGATAATTTATTCAATTTATTATTATTATTATTATCTTAACCTCTCTCTATATATAATTGATAATGATTAAATGTTAATTGCATCATTAATTTCTGAACGTGAATCTAATCCCCGAACGTGGCGGATGTATTTATTTACAAAGGATGTCTTATATATTTTAGTTTGTTTTAAGCATTTATAAGGTAACAACTTAATTTGGAGTCTTAATTTTTTGTAATAATTATTTTATTATCATATAAGATTTAAGAATATTAACTAATTTTAGCTCAATGGTAAAAATTTATTAGGCTATTTATTCAAATTTGTTTGGAGTTCATTTATTTAATCTTTTTCTCATAAAACTTACTTTCATTTTAAAAATAATTTAAATTTTTTTGAAATATTCTTTTAATTTTTGAAAAATTGTTATTTAAAAAAAAACATTGATTAATTCAGAGAGCGCACAAAGTGAAATATAAATTATTGTCATTAAAAATTGTCAATTGGTTCATACTTACTCATTTGTGCCAAATGTGAGTGTACTCGCAATCGCAATTGACATGAATATATAATTTTAATTTATAAAAAGTGATTTATTTGATTTTTTTTTTCAAAGAGGGATTTATTTTATCTTCTCATCTTCATCTTTTATAAGATTTTATTGAGAAGTTTATTATTAAGATAAAATGCATCTGTAGTGACTCCTGGAGGCTTAATGTAAAAAGCACGACCTTAGATAAATATACCTTGTTTTATTTGCTGAACTTTTTGTCATTTATGACAATGGTTATCAATTGAAAAATCACTTATCCATTGTCGTTGGTAAAAGAATCAAGGTATGCATAAATTCGTGAAATACAACATATTCAACATATCCTCCTGTAATAGTTCAGAGACTATGTCATTGTTTGCTAATTAAATTACAGAACAGAGGGAATAAAACAATTTAAAGGAAAGGAAGAAAAACATATGTTTACCATCATGTACAACCCTTAGATACAAGAATCACCCCATAATCATGGCATCCTGTCCTTTTTTTAACTACGTAAACCTCCCCAAAACTCAATTCTTTTAAATAGTGAAGGAGATTGAACCTTGATGCTTTTCAAATGCGTGGCCCCATAAATCATGATTTCTCATCGCCCATGCACGATGCAAGCTCAATGACCAGTTTTTCCTTTTGATGAAAAGAATCTACTAAAGCCTCGGGTGTGTTTCTCAGGTGTAGGAGTGGAAGAAGCTGAAGAAGATGTTGACTTGGTAGGCCTGTGGTTTGGATTCTGTACAGGTATGGCTGGAAAGTTTGATTCATTATCTGGTGGACTGTATAAAGTGTTAGTAAAATGTAAGGGGGACTCCCCACCCAGTCTTTGAACAAAAGCAGAAGAAGCATTGTCCATCAACGCCTGATCTTGCAAATTTGGGCTATTTGGTTCACGCTCTGTGAAACCTTCACCCTTTGAATATGGAGATCCCATTGGCTCTGTTTGAGGATGCAGAGCTTTTAACTGCTTCCCAAGAAGAAATATGGTTTCCTGACACTCAGCTAACTTTTCAGCAGCAGCTGACAAGTCTCTCTCCTATGATAAAGAAAAATAATCACTCTTAGATTGTCAACTCACCACAAACACTCATAGATTGAGATACATATTATGATATTGCCAAATGCATGAAAATACTAATAACTTGGAAAACTTTAAGATTCAAGTTGGGCTAGATAAACTTTTCTATAAGCAAAGGTATAATGAATTAAGTTTATCTTATAAACTAAAATCAATTTATACACTTAACTTTTATTAAAACTTTTTCATCTAACTTTTCCAAAAAGATGAGGTGTATAAGTTAATTTTAATTTATGGAAAAAATTTAATTCATTTTAATTTTACTTTCTCATTTTTTTCAACTACAAGTGCTTATAGAGAAATTTATTCAGCAAACCTTAAATCTTAAGTTTTCCAACTTAAAAGTATTTTCATCCATTTGGCAATACAAAACTAAATCGAGTATATGGATGTCTATTTGAATGGAATTACAGCTTTACCTGCTTAGTCTTAATGTCATTTTCAGCAGCTGAGCTCACATTCCTAACAGAGTAACATGGGAAATTAGGAATTAGAAATAGAACCACGAGCTCGAGAGATTCACATAACATATTTGAGAACATGTATCCCAAGTTAATGTTGGCAAGAAAATTAAGTATATGCAATGCTACCATTATCCTCTAACTTTTTATTTAGACCAACATAAACAAACACAAATGCTGGAATGAAAAATCTGCAAGTAGGGCTGCACTATGCAGAATTTGTAATTTCAGCACTTATAAACAAAATATGATATTGAATGTGTGTCTAACCTGTGTAGCTGTTCTTCTAGCTCACTGTACTTAGCCAAAGCTGCTTCGTGAGCCCTCTTTTCATCTTCAAGTTCATTCTCCAGAGTTTCTGCCTTCATTCGCAGATGATTAAGCTCAGTTTCAAATTCCTTTGCATGTGTTTCGATTGACCTGTACGATTCTGTCATACATTTTAGTTGCGTCTCAGCCAGGCTGTTCGATCTTTGAGCAGAAGCCAATTGTGATTTGACTTCAGCTAGATGTTGTTCTGTCTCTAGTAACCGAGACTTTGTCATTTCAAGATTTTCAGCACACTTTGACAGATCCGCGACTGCTTTCTCTTTCTCTAATTTCAATTCTTCAAAGTCCTCCATTGAGAACTTCTGTGACGTGGCATTTGATTCATAGCCTGAAGCCAAATTTCCATCATCAGGAACCTCAGGATCAGAACAGGGATTAAGAATATGGGAATGACCATTTTGATATCTCTCTCCTGATGAATTGTCTTGAACTAACTTATTTTCGGGCAGAGCAATCTTATCTATGCAATCAGGACTGCTAGTTTCAGCTTCCGTACCCTTATAACCAAGGATATTAAATCTGAATTCACTTGCTTTGGCTAGAACATTAGACAGGTCTAGAACAAACTGTAGCAAACTTGCTTCATTGCATGTAATTTTATTAAAAGTGACAGAAAACTCCTCTGCCTTTTGTCTTATTCCATCTCCATCAGAAGATATATCATGAGCTGCCATTGCTTCTTTGGCTAGGAACAGTACAAAGTCATGGATTTGAGAAATTGCGGCTTCTAAATCTGACGTTATCAGCATATATTCTGTAGGTTGCTGGGACGAAATAATTTCTTTTACTGCATTTAAGCCAGCATCTTCAGTATTTCCCTGCTCATCACACATAGTATCAGAAGGCTTGACATCATGGGGAATGGCAGATACAGAGTCCTGGATGGAAGTGTTACATGCCTCTTCAAGAACGTGTTTAATATCCTTCAGGATCTTCTCCATATCAGCATCCTTAGCCATGGACTCAAAAACTGATGATATTCTTGATTGAAGCTCTACCAGTGACAAGCCATTAACATTGGATTGAGGATCAGGTGCTGACAATTCCTCAGCAGAAGACACCTCACTTGGCAATGGATTTGGATCACTATTCTCTTTGGAGTTAGAGGAAACATCTTTCCCAGATCTGACTTCTGATACATCATTGGTCACAGTTTCATTTGTAATATTGTTTGAAGTAACTGAAACTCCACAGGAATCATTTGATAAACGAGCCAATTTCTCCACCTCCAGAAAGTCATCCATTAGTTCCAACTTCTTAGTGGCATCAGATTTGCTCAATTCCTCTGTATTCTTTTCTTTAGGGAATTGGGATAGGTCAGACAGAATTGCTGTAGACCAAGACTCAGCACAACTTCCCACATCATCGTTTCCATCTTCAGACATGCTTGGTGCATTGCTTGCATATTGACTGTAAATGCTTTCATGATTTACATGGATGATAGATTTAGGAGATCCCTTTGGCTGATTACTTGTCTGAACTTGTGCTTCCAAATTTTGAAGTTTGCTTAAAGTTTTAGCAAACATACTCCTTGAAGCCTGCAGTTCACTGTTACGTTTTGCCAAAGCTTCTTTCAGCATCTTTGTTTCTTCTTCCATTGCCAACAAACGCTCTGTAAGAAACTCATTATCTTTGTGGAATTTCTGTGCATTATCTAGGGAGAATCCAGGTAATGGGGACAGGTGCGAACCAGCAGGTTTGACAGGAGACTTCCTTAATCTAGTTTCTCCATATTCTCGGCCAAGACTTTCAACTTCTAGCTTCATTTGTGCAAGTGCAGCAGGACCAGGTAACTTTTTCCGTACTAGACCACGTAATCTTTGGCACTCTGCTTCTAATTTAGCAACCTTTTTAACACCCTCCATATGCTGCTTGTTAGCAGCTTCTGCAGACCTCATACTCATGTTCTTTTCTTCATTGCGAATCTCAAGCTCTTTGGAAATAACATGAAGCTCATATTTAAGAGAATTGATTTCTCTCTCACATGATTCAATGTTGCCCTTAAGAAGCTCAATTTCAGCCTCAGCATGAGCTTTTTCTTCACTTAAATTGATTATCATGTTAGAGCGCTCTTGCAACGACCTTGACAGAGCTGCATTCTCGGCAGCAGACCTGAGGAGTTCCTGTTCAAAGCTCGCTATCTTAGCCTCAAGCTCGCCCTTAATCTTGTCCAATTGCTTGGTTTTTGCGAGAGCAACTTCCTGTATTTTCTGTTCATGTTCTTCCTTCAGGTTTCTTATCTGTCGCATACACTCTTTAAGAGCACCATCTAACTGTGATGCCTGGTCCTCAGCAGTGAGTTTCGAAAGAGTGACAGTTTCCAGATGGTTCTTCAATGCCAAAGCTTCTGCTTCGGCCTTTTCCCATCCTGCAGAGTTTCAATAGAATTTTATTTCCAATAACAGTAAGAAGCACTACATATTAAGGCAGACTTTGAGCTTTAAATATCGTTTAAGTAAGAACCATTAAAGCAGTATACCTGAGACAGCCTCTTCTGCTACTTTAGCATGCTGTTTTACCAAGCTCTCCTTGGTATTTATCTCTGAATTAGCTGCTGACAGTTTTTCATTTAATTCCTTGATCTCATCCTCCAGCATCTGAACTTTTTCTTCATATGACTTCACTTGATCCTCCAAACCAGTCAGATGGGAATATGACTCTACAGATATTTGGACGTAGCTCGGCTTCTTGTTAACCCAAAAACAAACAAAAAAATCTCTTAAGTATAAAGTGAGCTTGAAAAAAATTAAAGTATACAAGTTAGTTCCTAGAGGGAAAAAAATAATCATAGTACTTCAAGATCTCAAACGTGGGACACATTAGTCCGTCAGTAATTTTCTCTCCATTGTTAGCATATGGTTAGTCCCTAAAGAAGTTAATCATGTACTAGTTTAGTCCTTGACAAAATAATCAATGGCCCAAATTGGTCCTTGAAAAATTTAACTCAAATGGACAAATGGACTAAAGCATCCCATGTTTGTTCTTGGGATCAAATTGTCCCTTATTTTTTTTTTTTGGGGGTGGGGTGGGGGGTGGGGGGGACCAATTTGGACATTTTCCCTCTTGTTCAATTATCACGTGGAAGTCAAGAAGGTGAGAAAAAAATTATAGGAAAATTTCTTCGAGCACAAATATTAGAAATTGGTTCTTACCTTTTTTTTTATATGAAACTAGTTCTTAGCTTCAGTGAAACGACAATAAGTACATACCTGATTAGCCTGAGCGGAAGCACCCGCAGAGTCCAATTCCGCAGCTACTTTCTCAAGCACAGCCTTGTCTGACGATTTTTTCTTCCATGGCCAGCGTCGGTCCATTGAAGTACGGACACCTTAAAATCCAAAATAGTTAAAATTAAAAGGAAGTTCTCCTTTTCTTTTTTCTTTTTTTAACCTATGGGCACTGCTAAATTTCCACACACACCATTATTACACAACAAATAGTAATTCAAACCGGAAACTCAACTATCCCACCATTCACAAAAGGCCATGACGATACCATTACCATCACACAAGTGGCTTCCGTTTTCAACACTCGTAAAAGTAAATGGCTATATGCACTGGTCGGTAGTGTCGGTGGCCAAAGAAAGCGCACAAGACACAACTTCAAAAGCAAACAGTGCAAGAGAGCAGAGCCAAATTGTAGATTGCTCATAATTTGGCACCCATTTTGGGTCCCTGATTGACTCATCTTACTATATTTGTGCTGACGATGCCACAGTAGAAACATAGACCAATGATGCTAACTGCGATCTCCAAGATCTAACCATCGCACTTTCCTTATTCTCATTCCATGACATCACACAACCGAACACCCCAACAAAATGCATTTTCTCTTCAGATAATTAAAAATGAAAAACAATTACTTAAAAAAAAAAAAAGTAACAATAGCCTCAATAAGGTAGACAACCGGTATTCTCCATCAAAGACAATATACCATTCGAAAATAACTGTATATTTACCACTCGAACTTGTTGATATAACTGGTTAAGCTGAAACAGTTAATCCAAATTATAAACAAACGTCTCGGTGGCTGTGGCTCAAAATTAGATCCAAATTAATCAAGGTTTTTAAAAATGGAAAACATACAATCCCGGGAATAATTAATCTGAGAAAAAATTGTATCAAAATTTCGGAAATGAATGGCCGAATTGGACTCTGCGACTTGGTTTTTCCTAATTTAGAAACAAGGAAGATATAGTATTAACCACAAAAATTGGATTGGAAGCGCTCTGAATACAACAAACTCGAGTCACCGACAAAAAATAAGAAAAAGAAATTAAGAAAAATCGCCGCAATGGCAACGAAACAAAACGAACTGGAAGAGAAAATAAACAATAGAAGTCGTGTTACAGCAGGAATGATTAGTGGAAGGAAATTTTTTCGAAAAAGAAAAAAAAACGCGGAAGTTAACAACAGCATTCAGCGATTGAGTGGAGTGGGAGAAGAGAAAGCGGCGAGGGGTAAAATGGACTTACCGGAAAATTGGAAAAATGTGAGTGGTTGATGGTGCAATGAGATATCGGGATTAGGATTATTTGCGTTTTAGGGAAAGTGAAGGTTGCAGTGGCAGTGGCAGTGGCAGTGTCAATGGTGGAGTGGTGGTGGTTGGGTTGGCTAAGCTAAGATATTCGGAATTAGGTGCTTGTTAAAAAGCAAGACGTTGCAGAAGCTCCAAAAACCATCACCTTTTGACACCTCTGTGTTTCTCTTCGAATTCAATAAATAATAAATATTAATTAATATAGTCTTCTGTCAACATTTTTACGTATGTACAAAAGATAATAAATAACAATATTTATTTATTTAATATTGTTGAATGACGTAAGTGACCTTGTGAATGCGCGGAAATAGCGAGGGGCGTATGGTGAGGGTGAGCTGTATCCGATAATAATATGATTTGATTTGAATTAATAATAATGGGTTTAAGTAGAGATTGAAAATAAATTATGGTAGCAAAGAGAGAGAAGCGTGATTAGGAAGACATTGGACCACCGTCACTCACTGCACTGGCATTCTACTCTGTACAGCTCACGAGTTTGGTATCTAGCTCGCTCGCACCCAATACCTCTCTGAGTTGGCTGCTTTCTACTCTTCCCTCCTCCTCCTCTTCTTCTTCTTCACATCACATCAAAGTCCACTTACAAAATTCCACATCTTAACTTACTTACTTCTACCAACACGCTATTACATAAGTTTTCCCATAATTTTAATATATCTCCACAAATTTGTATCATAACATTTTTGTAACTTTAGTCTATCTTCAGTTTCTAAGGTTAAAAGGGTGAGACACGTGGTTAATTAAGCACGATCAACTTTCAAAAGGGGAAAGCTATTAAAAATAGGGTCTGGGACACCCCAAGCCAAGAGTGAAAACAAGGGTTGAAAGCATATTATTTATTTATGGACCTAAAACAATGCGCATATGTTTATTTTTTAATCTTATATTGAAGGACCCGATAAATCAATGTACTGATCAATTCCTGTCGAATGTTCGAATGGATTGAAGCGACATTATTTTTCAAATAGTTTTAGATACATTGGATAATACTTACAAATGCTTCAGAAATAATGCGTAAACCGTGTTCGGTTGTGAATTTTGGTTAAATTAAAATTATGCTTAATGCATTTCATTATCAATCACATCACCTTATCTTTATGTAAAATTGCTAAATATAATTTTGTGAGTACGCGCAAAATGACATAAAACTAGCTGTACTCGGATAATAAGACATATGTGTAATGGTGTTTCATGTTTGGAATTAAACATAGAACTGCAATATTTAATTTAATTTTCTTATTTTAAGGTATTTTTAAAACTATAATATTTTATGATGATTTTATAAAATTATAAAATAACTAGTTTAAGTTATTTTTAAATCTTAGTTAATAACCTAAAACATAGTAATTTATTTCAAATAATTTATTAGAAACATATATAAGCACAAATTTTAAAAATAAAATGATGAATTTTACTTGATTCAAAGTTCAAATATTAAATAAAAAATAATTAGTATATGTAGTTGGATATTTGTAATTTTTAATCAAAATTCAAAATTTGATGTTTACTTTAAATATAAAATTATAACTAGAAATATCATTCACTTTACCTAAAAAGAATCAATTACATCAATTTAGCAGAAAAGAGATCAATTGAAAGAAAAAAAAAGCCTTAATACCTCCTACCTAGCTAAAAAAAAAAAGAAAGAAAGTTGAAATATTAAAAGTTAAATCTTGTTTCAATAAATTTTAAATTTATTTAATCATCCAATTCGATGACTTTTATTATTTTTTGGGTTTCTTTTAAAAAGAAATGCTTTAAAAAGGTTTAATCTTTACGTTACATGATAACTTAACCCCGAAACTATCCAAATTATATCCAATTGTTTGTCACATTATTTAAGAATGTGTTATATGTCTCGACAACTCAAATTTAAATCTTGAGCCAACCTTTATGAAAATTAATTAATTAATCTAAATATATCAATGCAAAATCGAACACGTTTTTAAAATAGCGTGGTGAAACAACTCAACCACGTGCAAAACTAGCCAGATAGTTAGAAAAACAAAAAAAAAATTGATTTGCTCGCACTTGACTTGGTATAGGTTAAAATTGATTAATGAAGTCAATATCTATTATTATAAGAAAAATGTTAATAATATATATTTTTTAAAATACACTAATTGTTATTAATTTATGTAGGTTTCACTCTTTATTAATAAGTCTTCGTTCACATTGTGTATTTGTGTTGGTTCGAGTAAAATAAAGTTGTTACTAGCATTATAATAGAGAATAGCAAACTTAATTTACGTGCTTTAGATACTAGCATCATAATCAATGCCATAGTACTCATAAAGAAAATGGATTTAATCAATAAATTTAATTAGTGTAAAGATTTGTTTTATAATGATATCCAAGAATAATTATTATATACAGTATTGTTAATCTTTGTAATAATTAATTTAAAAATACATTTAAAAAATATTTTCTAATTAATTTATATCGTAAAAATAATTACACTGTTAAATTTTCAAAATTAAAGTATTATAAAATTGCATCAAGCTTGGGAGTAGTTCAATTGAACTTAACCTTGTGATTATTATTTGGTTGCAATAAATAAGCCTAGCAATTATTTTAAGAACTTGGTGTTACATAGGCATCGGTACAAAATTTATCTCTACCTGTATGTACCTGTCCTCTGAAGTTTTTTTCCCCTTAATATATATTGAAATTGAAAACGAGACTCTACCAAAACACATAAGTTTTATTCACTAAAATAATGTTATAACGGTTTTTGTGACACACAAAACAAATATAACGACATTGATTATTTGCAGCATGTCAAGTAAATAAATAGCTCGTTGGTCCAACGGCAATCGTCTTAGGTCTAATACGTTTTCTAATTTCATTTTGTTGATGATGTATCGATTACAAAATAGTTTGCATTATCCGATAGGATGATTTTAAAATAATATTTTGACATGTACTCCATGTTAATGACATTCTAACATTTATTTTCTAGGCAAGCATAATAATTTATATTAAACTATTCCATGTCTTTGTTTAATATACAAAATTCCAAAACGATGAAAACTGATTAGAGGTATGAGAATAGTTTTTTTTTTTTTCCGACGAATACCAATATACAAGCCAATAGTTTTTTGGAATAAAATATTTGACAAAGACTAGAGAAATCATAATTTATTGGATGGCCCTAGAACGATAACACATGATAAACGGGGCATCTGCATGAATGAATGAGAAAGCGATTTGGAGGTTTAATTGTTTACTGGTTGGAGCAAATTTTGATGGCATGTTAAATTGGGGTGGTCAATTTCAGGACGAGGGGTATCCCCGTCCATATATTTATTTTGCAAAACCTCTATACAATATATGTTGCATGACTTTCTAAGCTCAGCATAATAAAGAAAGATATGATTCTTGAGTAAATTTTTTTCATTATTTTTTCTTATTATAAATGTCATAATATATGCATATTATCACGGATATATCTTTTTATAATTTCTCCAATAAATTCTTCTAATTGTTTGTATAAAAATAGTCAAATTTTTATATTCTAAAAATATACAAATACATAATTATAATTACAATATGTGAAATTCTCTTAATATTTTCCCTAAAGTTGGAGCGTGAGGCTTGATATTTACTTAGAACTTTGGACAAAATGTCTACAAGCTAATTGTACGTTCGAACATGCACTATGATAATACTGTCATCCTAGATCTCATTATAGATATAGTGACAGTTTACTTCAATATGTTTGGTGCATTCATAAAACACAGGATTGACAACAATATGAATGGTTACTTGACTATCACAATAGAGTTGCATAGGCTGAAGATGAAGCACCTGCAAATCAACCAAGAGAGCTTTAAGTCACTTCAACTCACTAATTATTGTGGTCATAGATTTATATTTAGCTTTCTCAAATAAACGAGAGACAATAACTTGCTTTTTGGTTTTCCAGAATATAGGAAATCCTCCCAAAAACACAAAATATCTTGTTAAAGAGCGTCGAGTAAAAGGAAAACTTGCCTAATCTGAATCACAGTAGTCGTATAGTTTCAAGTCACTATCAAAATAAAGATACCTTAGTTTTGATTGCCTATTAATTAAGAAACTACCCGTGTTGCAGCTTCACAATATTCTTATTGAGGACATTGCTTGAGCTAAAATATGAACGGAGTAGCTAAGTTCATGTCGAGAAATAGTCAAATAAACAAGTCTCCCAACTAGCTAGAGGTACTGCTTTGGATCTTCCAAAATAACGCCATTAGCAAGAACCTCTGATTTTGTTCAACAGGAAAGCTAACCAATTTTGTGCCCAATAATCTTGTCTCTGAGATTATGTCCAAAGCATACTTCCATTGTTATAAGAAAATCCCTTGTGGACCTCTAGCTACCTCAAGGCCTAAAAAATACTTAAAATTTCTCAGGTCTATCATGTAGAAACAAATGCTAAAGTACCTTTTGAAATCCTCAATCACGTTTTCATTGTTTCCTACAACTATGAGATCATTAACATACACAAGAACAATTAAGATTACCTTGTCGTTATGATAAATAAACAATAAATAATCTGCACGAGATTGTTGGAACCCATATGCTTTTCATATGGTAGTAATTTTTGCAAATCAATTTCGTTGTGCTTATCGTAATCCATAATGAGACTTCTGGAGTTTGCATATTTTCTAAGAATCTCCACAAGAAAAGCCAAAACATGTTGGGAGCTGAAAAGTATAGGTTTCGTGCTCAAAATTATTAGTTCTACACGAAAAAAATGAATATTATAGAATATGGACACAATGAAATGTCACTTTAATAATTCGAAAGAGTTTTAGTTTAAAACTATTGATGAACATTTTTTTTATCTATCATAAAAGTATGAAATACTAATCTATTATTAGTTGTTTCTTGTTTTTTATTTCGAATTTTAGTGCAATAGGAAGAGCATTTACATATTTGCAAGTAATCCGTAAACTTGACTTGACCTAAATATATAAGATTGGATTCAGGATTCTTCGAGTTAAACTCGTTCAGTTTAAATTGATGATTTATTTATTTAAATAATAAATTTTTATTTTTAAATTTACAAATTTGATAATTCAAAGTGTTTATATCATATTTTTTATTTTTTAATTAATTAATTATTTATTTATTTACAATTTTTTAGAAAATTTTAAACAACATTTAAGGTTTTTTGGACCTAATAGTCCCAACTCATCATTAAACAAGTTGATTTAGTTTATATTTGATAAAAAATGCACAAACTTAATTGAATTTAAATTGAAGTATTATGTTCAAATTAGATAACGAATTTAACCGAACCTCACCCAACCCCGACCTATGTACACTGCTACTCAATAGTGTAAACATTAAGATTGTATATTTTTAGTTATATAAACAAGAATAGCCATCTCTTGTATAAATTATATTAGTATAACACTTGTGAAATTGAAAAAAATCATTTCAAAATAATATTATTTATGAAGGAAAAACCTTCATATAACTTCAAAGTCACAAAATTGGTATTTAAAAATGTAGGCTGGTTTTCTATAAATACAATGTAAACACTCAATTTTATTTCAGCAAATAATTTTTATAACAACATAAGAAAAAGGAGACAAATGAAAAAACTTTTTATTAGAAAAAAGGTTAATAAGTTGATTTTTTACGTTAGAAAATATGTAAAGGTGATGTTATATTTTTGAGTTATAAGTAAGGTGTTATTTATGTTGTTAGAAAGTTAAGAAATAAAATTCTATAACTGATACTCTTAACATCTAACTAAAAACTTCTGTCTTAATAGAAAATAATGTGAAAGTAAACTATGGAATCATATGATAGAAATTTTCTTTTAACCTCACTTATAAAGTCTCACATTTGACAAATACTCTCTCCTTTCCCTGTATAAGAAAAAGATTACCAAATATTAGAAATGGGATAAATGTACTTAGGGATAGGAATTGGAAGAATAATATAATGGATATCATCAAAGTTGGGAATAGAATCATGTAATTAAAATTTGTGTGAGAAAAGAAACATTCAATATTAATGTGTATGCACCTCGTTGTGATTTCATAACCAGCGATACACTACATCCCAAGTTTAAACAAATATAACGTTGAAAAAAAAAAAGAAATCAGTCTTAATAATTATAATAATCCTATGGGAATGAATAAAAAAAGGTAAAAGAGAAATGAAAAATATAATTAAAAGTAGGAGAAGGAAGAGGTATTAATGGAGAGAAGGTAGCAGTAGCAGTAGCAGTCATGGAGAGGGTGACACGTAATAATTGATTTTGGATGGAGAAGATAGCACACGCGTTGTGAGAAAGTGACCTCATTTCGATGTTTATATTCTAGAAACCTCAAAACTAGCTTCCCTTTCACTGCGTCGGCAGAGACACTGTGTACTTATTTCTAAATTAAATAAAACAAAAGTGGCTAACCATAAAAGGTAAATAAACAAACACACATTACCCTCTGCACCTGTCACTGTCTCGCTTGCTCAAGTAACCAAACCTAAATTTTTACCACAACTAACACCGCCATGCCATCACCATTCACCCACCAACTACAAATAATAATATTATTATCTTCTTCACCTTTCTTTTTTATTTTATGCCAATACAAAAACTTTGGATTCATCACTTTGACAAACATATATAGCTCTCTTTCACTCTTAAATTTTATAAAAGTAAGAAATATTATGTTACTACCATTTCTCCAAAACAAAATTAAAATATCCGCTACAATACAATGCGAGTGGGACACCATATGTGAGAGATGTTGAGGGACATGGTTGGAATAGAAAAATGTATAGGCCTTTGCTATGTTTCGCTTCAATTTTGCTGATATCATTTCATATACAGGAAAAAGGTTGCGTTGCCCAATCTGACATTCAACTATAAGATCTTAGTGTTGCTCCAAACTCATGTAATTCAATATTAACCATTTATAGAGTGTCTATGAACCGTTCAAAAAAGTAAGATTGAGTTTGAATAAAAATTGGAAAACTGCTTTATGAATTTTAATACACAAAATAAAGAAAAAGTAATTTATTATTTTAGAAATTAAAATACTTTTAATTTTCGTAACTGAAATCAAAACATATACTAAGAATTTACGTTTAAGACGTAAATTTATACTTCTTTTTTTTTATATTTGAGATGTGAAAATTTGCATTTGAAATTTGTGAAATCAAATATGTTATCAAAGATTGTTTAGCTCGATTTTTTTAAATTTATAAGTTACTTCTAAATTAAAGTTGAAATAAAAATTTAAAAATAAATAAAAGTTGTTTGTTATTTTTCACAATTGATGCTAAATTGTTACTTAACATGTGTTTTTGTGATATGAAATCTATTTGGACAAACTTTTTTATATTTATAAAAATAAATAAATTTTTTTCACAATTTAAAATTATAATTTGTGAAAGTTTTTTATATTAATTTATTTAAAAAATATTTTTAATATAATTTTTTTATTTTGTCATAAATACAAATTTCTATGTTATTTTATTCTCAGTATGAGAAAAAGATTTTTGAGATTTCTGTGAGTCTCACTCCCACCCCATGTCTCTCTAATCCAAACTTTAGCAGTTACTCAAAATTTCTTCAAACTCACTGTTCACAGATTCTTTCTACCTAACCTCGTATACCAAACAAAATGTAAATACATTTCAACTAATTTTAACAGTACTTCGTAAAACTAACTGCTTCTAAAAGTACCTTTTGTCTAGTAGAGTGAGAGGTCTGGAAAGAGACAATATTAACAAAATGAAAGAAAAGACATCGAACAAAAAATATTGAAAGAAAAGATAATGTATTCATATTTAACCAATTTTTAATTATAACTAAATGTGTTTAATAATTTTCTTATTTTTTTTTGCAATAATTTAACGGACTGATTAATGTAAATGGTGATAGTAGCAAAGTTTGTGACTGTATGATTGAAATGATATAAAAGTAAAAAGATAAAATGTACTATTCTAATGATGACTTATGAATTTTCAAAATAAAAAAATGAAAGAATTATATGCAGGTAAAATAAACAAAAAGTATTATCTCATTATGGGACAACAAATTGGTAAAGCATATTTACTTTATTTATTTTCCTCTTGAAATGATGAAACAAAGGCAATTACAAACAAAATAGTCATGGTTGAATGACTCTGCTTTTTCTCGTCATAAAGGAATAGTACAACTTATACAGAAAAAGTACAAATATACAATTACACATTTTTTGGGGGCGGGTAGATAATATGATCTTCTATCAATGCTATATTTTAGACTTGGTGCCAAAAGTCGACTTAGAGAAAAATGCGTCTTCCAAGTCTACTTGCATTTGTTCTAGAACTTCTTAGACAACCTTCTATACTAGAGGAAGCACTATCATGACACATCATTCCTGAATAAGTTAGAGGACGTAATGATATAACTATACAGAACAGTTCAATCGCAGCACAAAAACGCGTAACAATAAAAATGGTTAGAGAACGTAAAATATAAATAGAGCAAACTTGTGGATATATATGCAATACTTGTTAAAAATTTTTGAATTTTTTGACGGAGAAAAAATAATAAGTCACATGCAATGATGCTACAACGTAGCAACAGATATAAATTTCCCTAACTTGTAAGAATCTTTAAGGAGTAACCACAAATAAGAATGATAGTAACAATAAGAAGAATCACACTAGAGACATTAATATTTCTAACGTGGAAAACCCCCTTAACGTGAGAGTTAAAAATCACGGTTCGTCATGACCAAAAGAATCAATCTATTATGATAAAATAGGAATATAAGAGTGTTCAATCAAGAGCACAAATTTGTGCATACAATTAATCAACCCAATCAAGAAACAAAGCTTGCAACTAGAGAGCAAGAAACGAGAAACAATAAAATGAAGAACTCACAAAATCGTGTTATTATACGAGTACGATGTCTCACACCACAGATCACCAAATCAAGATCTGAATAGTATCTTGATTTTTGCGTCGTGCTAATCTGTGGAGAGATGAAAGTAGAACTTTTTCTCTCTCTTTCTCATATCTCTTTTGGCTATGAAAATCCACTCTTTCTCTCAATCTTTGTGTTTCTGTGTGTCACATCAATCTGACCTTTTCTCCTCTTATAAAAGAGAGACCAGCGGACTTGAGAGTATTGGACTTTTGTCCACATGGTTGGGAGCCTAAAAATAACCCAACATATCTCCCCCCTCACAACTATGTGGAAGTAATCCCCAGTCCAACAATCTCACAACAAGCTTCAAATTTTTCTCTTGGAACCGCCTTGGTCATCATGTAAGCACCATTATTATTAGTATGAACTTTAGCCAACTTTAATAGCTTAGCATCCAAAGCATTACCTATACAATGATACCTTAAATCAACATGCTTGAATCTAGAATGAAAAGTTGAATTCTTACCAAGATGAATTGCACTTTGACTATCACAAAATAACCAATGTTTGTCCTGAACAAAACCAAGCTCTGCCTTGGTAATGGACAAAGCAACACACTTCTGCAATTTAGATTGTCAAGTCTTTTGCCTCTCTTCACTTTCCTTGGACTCCTGGTAACATTCAGGTTCTTCTCCATCTATCAAGGTCACATACTCATAGAAGTGTACCTTATAGATGATTGTCTCTGCCTATTACACCTCTTGAGTTGAATTGGAGGTGGTTCGAGAGCATCACCCAGATTCTCATCTTGTGACATCTCTTGTTCCTCTTCAGCATCATCATCAAGAGGAACATCAAAACCATCTCCAAGCAGCAGATCACCATAATTATGTTGCTCACCATTCTTATCAATGTCTTTAATGGTTTGATCTTCCATGAATTGCACATCACGGCTTCTAACAAGTTTCTTCTCAATAGGATCATACATCTTGTAACTATACTTATCATGACCATACCCAATGAAGGTACATTGTCTAGTCTTCATATCCAACTTGGATCTTTCATCCTTTGGAACATAACAAAGGCCTTACAACTGAATACTCGCAAATGATCATACTTAACATCTTTGCCAAACCAAATCTTGTCTGGCACCTCAATATTCAAAGTAACTGCAAGATTGAGATTTATAACATGCACTGTTGTGTAAAATGCCTCACCCCAGAAATACTTAGGTAACCTTGCTTTAGAAAGCATGCATCTAACTCTCTCAATCAATGTCCTGTTCATCCTTTCTGCTAAGCCATTCAACTGAGGACTTTTAGGAGGAGTCTTTTCATATTTGATACCCTGCTGCTTGCAATATACATCAAATGGTCCACAATATTCACCACCATTATCAAAACGAATACATTTCACCTTCTTGCCTGATTGTCTCTCAACCAAAGCTTGGAATTGTTTGAACTTCTCCAACACTTGGTCCTTTGTCTTCAAAACATAGACCCAGAGCTTCCTAGAACAATCATCAATAAAGGTAACAAAATAAAGTGCACCACTAAATGACTTTACCTTCAATGGGCCACAAACATCAGAATGCACCAATTCTAGCAACTTTGACTTCCTTGAGTGAGGATGCTTCTTAAAGAATACTCTAGTCTGCTTACCATCCATGCAATGAGAACACTTCTCTAACTCTGCATTCTTCAATCCTGGAAGCATGTTCTTTTTGGCTAAACAATTCAACCCTTTTTCACTGATATGACTAAGCCTTCGGTGCCACAAAGATGCCTCCATATCCATGGCATTCACACTATCTTTAGCAACCAAAGCTTTTGTCCAATATAGTTTAGAAATTTTCTCTCTTTTGGCCACAACCAAGTTACCTTTGGTCAGTTTCCATTTTTCATGACCAAAGTGATTATCATAATCACCATCATCAAGCATATGCACATATATTAAGTTAAAGTGAACATCTAGAGCATGTTTGACTCCTCTAAGCCACAATTGCATTCCTGTGTTGGTTTGCAAGCAAACATCACCAACACCGATCACCTTGGTCACACTATCATTACCCATCTTCAACACTCCAAAATCACCTGAAGTACAAGATGTAAATAACTCCTTCCTTGGTGTAATGTGCAGTGTAGCACCGCTGTCAATAATTCACATGCTCTCATCGGATACAAGATTAACCGACTCAAAGTCTCAAAGAATGACAAGATCATCACCTGTAGCAGTAGTGACATGATCATCATCATCATCATCATCCTTCTCTTTTGACTTACCCTTTTTGCCTTTGTTCTCCTTTTCCCACAAGAAACAATACTTCTATATATGCCATGTTTTATAACAGTAGTGACACTCCACATTCTTATATCTAGACTTGGATTTACTTTTACTCTTTTCTCTTAACTTTTTTTGACTTCTCCCCCTATTTTCAGTGACAAGACCTCAGATTGAGATGAAGAACCTTGTGTCTTCCTTCTCATCTCCTCGTTAAGGACGCTACCCTTTACCATTTGCAAAGAGACATTTGTGATAGAGACCTTAAAAGTCTCCCAAGACTCAGGTAAAGAATTCAAGAGTAGTAATCTCAAAATCTCATCTTCAAACTTGATGCACATTCCTGACATTTGATCAATAATCCCTTGAAATTCATTCAAGTGATCTGAAAGGGAAGTGCCTTCCTTGAACTTCAAACTCAATAGAATTCAACAAAATAATTTGTTGTTCCCACACTTTGAGGCATACAAAAATTCAATCTTTTCCCACAATGTCCCAGCATGTATCTCACTTGCAATATCATTATAAACATTATCATCCACAAAAAGTCGGATAAAATCACATATCTGTTGATGCTCAAAGTCTCATTCTTCATCAGACATAGATTCTGGCTTCTGAGCAGCAAAAACAGAAAGATGCATTTTCTTCACAAATAATAAATCTTTCATCTTCCCTTTCCACAAGTGATAATTAGTACCATTCAAACTCACCATTCTATTTGTATTACCTTCCATTATTCTGACAAGTAGAACACCCTTCAAACCAGAGAGCCTTGATACCAATCTGATGGGGAAAAGCAATAAGGCACATGCAACGATGCCAGAACGTAGCAGATATAAATTCTCCTAACTTGCAAAAATCTCTAAGGAATAACCACAAATAAGAATGATAGTAACAATGAGAAGAATCATGCAAGAGACACCAATATTTTTAACGTGGAAAACCCCCTCAACGTGAGAGAGGTAAAAACCATGGGTCATCAAGACCAAAAAAATCAATCCAGTATGATAATAAAATAGAAGTACAAGAGTGTTCAATCAAGAGTACAAATTTGTGCATACTGCCAACCAACTCAATCAAGTAACAAAGCTTGCAAATGGAGAGCAAGAAACGAAAAACAATAAAATGAAAAATTCACAAAATTGTGTTATTGTACAAGCACGATGTCTCACACCATATACCTCCAAACCAAGATCCGAACTGTATCTTGATTTTTACGTCATGCTGATCTGTGGAGAGATGAAAGTAGAACTCTTTCTCTCTTTTTATCTTCTCTCTTTTGACTGTGAAAATCCATTATTTCTCTCAATCTCTATATTTATGTGTATCTGTGTGTGTCATGTCAATCTGACAATTTCTTCTCTTATAAAGAGAAACATAGCAAACATGAGAATATTAGATTTTTATCCACCTAATTAGGAGCCTAAAAATAACTTAACATCTCTTTCACTTTAAGATTTATTATGATCAATAAGTAATATTATTCGACGTGAAAACTATTAATTACAAAATCAACTTCTTTTAGTGGTTAGTGACACCAAAGTTTGGTGTAACGAATTTGTATTAGATATTTGAAACTTGTCTTGTTGTAACTTTTTTATTTTTATAAATTTGTAGCCATTCTTTTAGCCCTTTATAGAATAGCATGTTGCCTAGCTTATTGAACAACTTGTAATGTTAAAACTCGGCGCGCCCCCTTCTAATTTAATGAGCTATATATAGTCGTTCTTCTCTTCAAACTATTTATTCATAACAAAATATCTCTTCCTAATTGATTCCTTAAAATAAAATCATTGATTCTTCTTCCTATTATCATTAGACAAATATCTAGATGACAAGTCTAAACACTAATTGAGAAGCCAACTATAGCTCGAAATGGTCTCACCACATATATAAAGAAATGACGGGTGAAAAAAACAAGCTAACAACCATATTAGAAGTGTATTATTATTATCCAATAATCAATCCCAAATCCTAATAAAGAGACGTTCGCATAATATTCAAAGCCAATGGATATTATTTTCAATGGTAAACACACCAACCACACTTTTTTTTTTTGACAGAAAGGAACAAAGATCAATCTTATCATGCTCGTACATTTGTCATGAATTTCATATTAGATATCCACCATATATAGGTCGGTCCCAACTCCCAACCACAGTGACAAAAACTCCATATTTTGGGTCAAAAAAATTACTATTTCTTCTCATTTTACTTTAGACTCGTCCTCTTTGTCTTTTACCATCATGATTATTATTCATTAGACATGCAAACAATAAGAGGACACTAGGGCTATGATAATTCCAAGACATCAACATCATGTCAACTACACACCCTAATGATAATATAATTACGTATTGACAATCATTAGAATTGCGATTCAGATAATGACCAGATGGTGACACTCAATTAATAACAAGAACCTGCAAGAAAAAAGAAAAAAAAAAAAAAAAGGTAGGGGGACCGATGAACGTTTTTCTTTTAAATCTAATGATTTTAATTATTTTGAGGTAAGTGTTGTGTAATAGAAATAAAATATAGATCTATATTGGCATATTGCAATATCAGTCCATGTTGATATTCCGTCCTGGTTGGGTTCAATCCCTCCTGCTGCTAAATTTTATGACAGACGCAGGTTAGATATATAGATAAATGTTCTATTTCTTCTTATGCGTTGTCCTTATCTTTCCGCCAGAATTATTAAAGTTGTATAGTTTAATTTAATTGTAGAAAACTTTTTCTCGTACCAATTTAAGATTTCTTAATTTTGATTATAAGATAATGTTGTAAAACTATGATTAAACAACTATAAATATGACTCATTCTAAAAAAATATAAATTCAAATTTCACTCTTATATGAAGACTTCGTTAATAAGTTATCTATGAATACTTGTATAAATAATTTTTGAGTAGTAAGACTCTCCATCCAACTCATAAATGATAAACCTTTTTTAACAAAACAAAAAATAATATATTGGCATCTACCTTGGACTTAGTAATATTGATGTCAGCAGACAAGAAAGGTAATAATGTCGATGTCAACGGTTCCATTTTCTGGCATCTTTTTTCCCTTCGTACTTAGTTTACATGTGTAATTTAAAATAAATTTAATAATAAAAAATGTACTTTAATTTATATGTACGTGTAAAGAAATATTAATTTTCGTTGAATTATGAAAAAGGAAAAAAATAAGATGTCAAAAATTCTTTTGACAGCAAGTAAATTTTTTGACAAAAAAACAATTTTTTTAATTAGATATAAATAAATTATATATTTAGAATTTAAACTTTGAAACTATATATTAACTAAAGCTTATATAAGCTAATTTATGTATTTATTAGTAGATTTTTTTCTATACTACGTGTATTCTTCATCGAAAATATTATAAATTTAGAAGGATTATGGTAGACAATAATTTTTTTTTATTATTTAACACAATTACATATCATAACGTAAATTTAAAATAATTGATTAAATTAAAACCAATCTGTTATTCTCATGTCAGAAAGTCAAGCAGCTTAAACATATCATTAACCTCTACTTGGATCTAATATTTTACATGATGCCATCTCACTAGGCAGCTGAGAAATATTTTGAAGGAAAAAATAAAATAAAATAAAGAATATGACGGTTCCTTGTTGCATTTGTTTTGTTGCCTTGAATTGGCCAGCTGGAACAATAGCATCCTTGAATTAAAAAAAAAAAAAAAAAAGAAGCAAAATATATGGTTTGTCTGTAAATGCGAATCAAGCGACAATGTGGGCGTTCTGGTCTTTATTGTTGGTTTGGTTTGCGTTGTGGTGTGGTCACTGCTCACTGGTTGCTCACTGCCCCCACGTACTGCTGCTTAATTGCTCCAAACTCTTGTCCCCAAATATTAGTATTTACTACTATGTCCACATTCATGCAAATATATAATATTTTTTTCCTGCCTCCATGTAATTAAGGTATCTTCCATATATTCATTATTCATTCTTGCTTTCACAAGAGTTAGTTAAGTGTAGTTCATAATTAATAAATAGGGTATCTTTATTTTTATTTTTAATTCATTTGTTTTTATTAACAATTACAAAGCTTTGTAGTTTGTTTTCAAACACAATTTTATATTCGAACCTTACGTAATTAATTACTTGCTTTTAATATGATATAAAATTATCAAACACAAATATTTACTTATAGCAAACAACACATAAATTAGACTAGGATTTATTGATATAGAGTAGAAACTAATAATTATATTATCAAATAGTTTTGATCGAGAATGTATTTTTAATCTAGTCAATCTTCAGCCATCATGTTCATCGTTTTGCAAATCAAGTTTTATAAAGACTTAAATTACAAATTATATATGTAAATGGTAAATATTTTAATTATATATATATTATAAAAAAAGGGTGTAAAGTTAGCAAAGCAAGTACTAGGGAGCATCTCATTGGGCACTGCTTATAGTTTATATCTCAAGTTGCGCGCACATGCATGTAAAAAAGTAACGTCAAATTTATTCTTTCACGAAATTTTCCAGCGACGATGCCAATAATTTATGCGTATCTTCATGTGTAAAGTAAAGATGTGAGACACTTATCACAATGCTGCCACTAATCTATTTTTGCATGCCCACAACTGCGTGCTAACTTGTAGTTCTCAACAAGTAGGGTAAACAAAAGAAAAAAGTGAACGTTTACTACCCGTATGATAAGTAAAAGAAATTAAAGCAAATTAGGTCAATTGGGTGAGTGATTCATTTCACATTAATGCCGAGCCAAAATCATAGAGTTATTGGATTTATATATAAAGCATATAAGTAGTAAGTGCCTATTAATTCAGTATAGCTTGCTAGTGTGTAGAACGTGACCTGTCTGTGAATAAGTGCGGTGGTGAAACAGCGTTATAGACTCGGTGGGATACAATGATGACCAAACATAGCGCGTCATTTTTAATAATTGTAGTATACCCATGCGTTTCATCTTTTGCTGTCCAAATTTTCAACCTTGCTTTCTTAGTACGACATAGTTTTTAACATTGCGGGGCTCAATCAGGTAATATAATGGGCGTGCCATCATATTATATTTTTATACCCTAAAACAAATTATTCTTTCAACCGGGTCATGTTATTATAAGTCTTAATATTTAACATAATTAATATCACTAGTTAATATATATATACATTATGCGGACCCATCAATATGTAATGTGAAAATTATACCTATTCTATTTATATTACCCCTCAAAGATTTTCTTTCTTGTTTTTTTCAGCTTTTTTCTTCGGATTCGATTTGCCTTTGGTACTTGTAAAGGCAATATCTTTAGCGCCAAAAAAAAAAAATAAAGCAAAAAGTTCCTGTCTGCACTTTCTATTGTGCTTTGTGTGTTCTTTTCCCGTCTTCCTCTGAATGCTAAATGTACTGAATTGTATCCAATGATCCAGATCTCAATATATATTTCCCAACAATTTAATCAAGGCTAATTATGACAAATTCAATTACTAGACTCATATGTATCTTTATTTAATTAATCCTGGTGCCATAACATTTTTGTTTTTGATGAAAATAAAGGTATATGCATAGCAATCATGCGAGATAATCAATTAGTTTTCTTTTCCAATGGAAATTCAAACACGACACTTTTATGCAAAATTACCACTACTGAAAATTTTGATTTAAGAAATACAGTTAGGTGTATTTTCTTCCAAGCCTATATATAATATATAAGTGACTTAAGCATCATAGTCTTTGTAACTCTATTGTCAAGTCTCTACATATTGATATTGCTAAATACAGTTAGGTGAGATCAGCAAAATGATTGAAGAATAGATACTAATCAATGTATTTAGGAAAATGGTTAAGAAAATAAATAAAAGGAAAATTTTATTATTTTAAAAACATAAAATAATTTCACACTTATTTTCTTAAGTAATTAAAAATACATAATGAGATCAACAAAATGTTTGTAAAGAACAAATACTAACCAGTGTATTTAAGAAAATGGTTAAGAAAATAATTAAAAGGAAAATGTTTATTATTTTAAAAACATAAAAATAATTGAACACTTATTTTCTTAAGTAATTAAAAATATATAATAAGATGTATTTGTACCCTAAAAATACTCTTTAACAAGAACTTAATTAAACTTTAACATAAATAACATATTATTTATAAAAAAGACAATTAACATAGGACATTCTCTGTACTGATATAACTTCAAATCAAAGATAGGTTGTAATTGTACGAAAAGCAAAACTTGCTCTTATTAACTACGCCGACCTAGAGGAAAACATATCATTAAAAGTGATAAGCTCATTTATGATTTACTGCAATTAAAGGAAAAAACAAAAGTAATGTTTGACATCCCTTGACTACTTACGCCATTAAACTTTATATAACTTTGAAAATGTTTTAAGTCACTGTTGTCAATATAACTTTGTCGATGACGACAAATCAACATCATCGAATCAGAGGAGAATTTTACCTTTCTATTTATTTTACTTTATTCTTTGATGGTAACTTTGCTTCTCTTTACACCTGCAGCACAACAACGCTAAGTAAACAACAAATATTAACATAACAGATGTTGGTGGTATTTGAGAAAAAAATTTGTAAGAAATCAAATATTATTTTTATAAGTGACTTTAAGAATTAAATATATTATTTAAATATTAATTACTTATATTTTATGATATTAAAATAAATTTTTATTTTATGAATACATTTTTTTAAGTTTTTTTATGACTTATATACTCTCGTCTATTACTAAATAAAAAAACTGAAAAAATATAATTATTTTTTGAAAATAATTATAAGAAATATTACTTTTTATACAAAAAAAAATGTATGATAATATACAAAAAAAATCTATGAATTTTTAAAAATTTAAGAAAATGATCATATTCTTGTCAAAATTATAGCAAAGTTTATAAAAAAAAAATAATTGTAGAAAAATTCCATTTTTTTTAACTTACACGTAAAATCTACAAGAAAAAATCACAAGCCATGTTGTTTATTCTTTCCTATACCAAAATGAGAATGTAAAAGTAATAGAAAAATGGATTTGAAGAAAAAAAAAGGTTTTATATCATGAAAATAATTAATTAATGAAATAGTTAATTAATTTTTTTATTCATCTACAAGAGCTGAGGTTATAAAAACCAAAAAATTAAATTATTATATTAACATAATATTGTTTGTAAAATTAATATTTTTTATTAGAGATTATTTTCTTTATATTTTCAATGACCAAAAATTTGTAAATTAATTTTTTTATATTTTTTAATAACTTAAAATGATTAATAATTAAGGAATAAATGACTTAAAAAATATTATAAAAAATCTTATTAACATTAACTATATATTTAAATAAGTTTAATAGTGCGTGTTTGTATGAATGAGTGAGAGGAATGATCAAGTTACTCCAAGATTAACTCTAAACTCATCCTCACTATCCACATTTTTTTTAATCTAATGGTTGTAACTAGTAATACATCTTATTTGTCAAATTGCAAGAAGATAAAAGGTAAGAATGTAGTAACTTTCTTAGAATTACTCTTTGAATAACTTGATATCTCTTTATATATATATATATATCAGTATCTTTTTTACTAATTATCGTATTGTTAATAACTTTATAAAAAAACATAAATTTTATCGATTTAAATTGATAAATTATGATTTTATATCATCTTTATTGTTTGTGTTAAATTTTGTCAAAATTAAAAACAATAAAAAAAGTAATTAATGAATTCATATTTTTATATTTTAAAATATATATTACATTAATTTTGATATATACGAACAATATTTTAAGTAATTTTGAATTAAAATAAAAATTTTCATATATAATTTATAGTCTAACAGTGAAATTTAAAATAAATTTGTTTAATTAAAAATTATTAAACAATGTAATTGTTAGTAAAAATTTACTGTTATAATTTTATCATTCTCGTATATTTTGAGGAGAGATTAAATTATTTCAAAATAACTTTAAAAGACTTACTCATTATCTTTTTTTATTTTCTTATAATATAATGGTCAAAGAAGAATTACTCATTTTTTTAAAATATTCTTAAACTAACTTCGTCCCTACCTTTCCAAGACGTATATTTATATTTATAAACAAACTCAAAAGAATATGTAAATCAAAGTTGTAAATATTTTATCTTGTCCTATTCCTTTAATGTCCAATCCAATACAAGGCAATCCAAACTAAAAAAAAAAAAGAACATAATTACCTACGTACTATCAAGTCTATTGGTTAGACGTTTGGGCAGTCAGCAAAAGAAAAAAAAAACAAATGAAGTCTGAACATTACTTGCCAAGCGTCCAAAGGAACTTCTTCTAGGAGAGTGTCTATAGTAAAAAAAGTTACTCTGCTTTGTTGTTGGTAACTTATAATTTGCTTTGTAGCTTCACTTAGTTTTATTGTCGGTAACTCTTACTCTACTTTGTTCTTAAGTCGCCAACGCCTACTAGAAATCTTAAGCGGAGTACACTTGGTCAACCTGCAAAAGAAACAAGTTGAATTAAACAAATAATTTATGGAAGTCTATAAATATCAAGATGAAACGAAGTTTTCAAGAACAAAAAACAGGGAGGAGAAACTAAGAAAAACATAGCACGATAGAATTTGAGAGGAAATCCTTAGAGAAAAAAGAGAATAACTTATGAGTGTTTAACAATGAAGGAATCATGAAAAGACAGGGAGAAGAAAAAAAAAAAAAGCACAAAGAGAAATTAGGAGATGAATATGAAAGACAACATTTTACAAGTTTAAGCAGTGAAGGAGCTCACAAAGAAATTACATAAGTGACCTGGAAACAAAAGATTAATAATAAATTTGTATGTACTTTTTGTTTGGTTATTAAGTTGAAGTTAAAATTTTATAAACAAATGCTTTGAAATAACCATTTTTTTGTGTTATAAAACTCTTAAAAATTTAATAATAGTCATTTTAGATACACATTTTGTTTGACTATTTATTTTAAAAAATAAAAATATTTATGACATTTTTCTACAAAAATGACTACGTAACTTTAAATCATACATTGCACCAGTAGATACGTACGAGCAAAGGACTACTCTTACCAAATTAAAATAATAATAAAAAATATAATATTATTTTTTTAAGAATAAAATAAACATTTCTAAAGTTATAATAATGTTACTCATTTAATTAGAGATAATCGTATTAAGACGGACATTGTAGAATGCTAACTCCATCCATATACATAATCAATTTCTAAACTTAAATTTGGTTTTAGAGACTATTCTTTTTCTTTTAAATATTTTTTAATATATTTTTAAAAAAAAATATTGATGACGACTCTTTTACTCTTTTAGATGACTTTTCTTTGTTGTACCCCATGACCAGATCGTGATAAAAACTATATAATTATACATAGAAACTTAAGATTAAAATTATTTAATACTCACATAATTATTTTAAAACATCACAGAATTTTTTTATTCAATTTTAATATTTTATATATGGTTATATAGTTCATATTTACTTTTCTATCTTTTATATAATTTTATATATATATATTTCACTACTAAAAAATATATATAAAAAGCTTTATTCGGGATTTGGTTGTCCATGCAGATTATGATCCTTGAGCCTCGATACTCATGACGGATTAATTTTTTTTATTAAAGTATTTGGCAAATTTAATTGAGAGAAATGTTACACGTAATCTTTTAAATATATTTTTATAATTAAATTATAAATTTTAGTAGGTTTTATTTTGTATTTAATAAATATATCTTCCAGTTTTATAATTTTTAATAAATTATAATAATAATATTTAAAAAATATGTTTTTAACTTTTATTTTTAAGATAACAAAAGAGTGAGTTAGTAAACTTTTAATTTAAGTATGAAAGATTATTTAGGTGAAATACAGTCACATTTTAAAATAAATCTCAGCATTCGAAGAGATTAATTTGTAGTGTGCGATTAGAAATACCTGTAGATTCATCTTAAAAAAATTAGTTCAAAGTGAT
Organism: Mucuna pruriens; assembly: GCA_025330945.1. Classification (NCBI taxonomy): domain Eukaryota; kingdom Viridiplantae; phylum Streptophyta; class Magnoliopsida; order Fabales; family Fabaceae; genus Mucuna; species Mucuna pruriens. Next base: position 143,462 of record JAENHJ010000132.1, read on the forward strand.
TCTTTGTGTTATTTGAAAGTTTTGATCCTCTTATTTGTATAATAATAATAATAATAATAATATTACTAGGTGTGAATGTGTGAGAGGAGTGGTTGACAGAGATTGAGAAAATGTTGGGTTGTGTGTAGAATAGAATGAGGTTGAAGTCACGCCCACTGCAAAATCTTGGACATGACAGTGAAGGCGTACATTTTCAAGCTTCACATGTCATTCTCTTTCTCTCACTTCCATTCTTACTTTTACTTTCTATTCATTGGATTCTCTCTTCATTGCATTTTACCATCCACACACCTCCTCACTTCTTATACATTGCTTTGCAAACTCAACCTTTTCACCTTTATCTAACTAATAAATATAATATATTCTTTCAAAGTAACATTGACATTTCTATTTCGTTTAAAAACCAAACTGAAAAAAAAAAAACAACAGAAGCAAATCCCACCAAAAACGTTGTTTCCTCTCCTACTGTGAAACAACCAAATGAAGGAATGAGACCATTTTTTTTTTTATTACTTCTCTCATATATGTTCCTTCCTTTTTTCTTGTTCAAACAACCGAGGCGTAAATGTTGACTAATTTAAGTGTCCAAAACCTTGTTCAAATGTGACTAAGGTTCTATCACTTGAATCAAGACAGCTAGAAAATGTTCAATTTTAACTGTCTATTTGCTTGTATCGTTTGTGTAAATTATATGTGTTAATTCATCGACGCTTTTTTACATTAAACTTTTATATGTGTTAATTTGGACATGTTTTACTTAACATGGCACATTCTTTAAATTTACAAAAAAAATAAATCAAATAAATTCTCAAAGTTATATAATATTGGATATTTAATTTTTTATGTAAGTTTATCAATTAAATAATGAATTTAATACTCATACATTATGAATATAATTATTTTATAATTAATTAATCAATCATAAATTATTTTAATATAATTTTGAAATAATTATTATAAAATTAATAAATATATTATACATAATAATTTATTATCAAATATAGATAGAGATATAAATAATATATTGATATTATAAAATAATTTTATATTCTTATTTAATAATAAAATATATAAAAATTATAATATTAATTTATAGTTAAATAATTATATAAAATTATTTTATATTGTGATATATATTATAAATTTGAAATAATTATAAAAAAAAAAAAAGAGTTTGGTGATACGGGTGATGTATGACCTTAAAAATGAAGAAAAAAAGCTGGTGTTGTACGACAAAGGAAGGAAAGCAACATTGGGATTTTCTGCTTTGATTCTGTAACAACCAGCATTGTAATTAATACACAGTCCCCCACTCCATCAATTCTTTCGTACCATTCCTCATCTACTTACTTTCATCATTGCTCCATCATTTTTTTTAAATATGAAAAAATAGATTATCTAATGTTTTATATTATTATTATTATTATTCAAATATAAATTATTATATATAATAAATTTATTATTTTTAATAATTATTTTTAAAATTATATCAATAATAATCTATGATAAAGTGATGGTATAAAATTATTTTATTAAACTCTAAATTATCACGTAGTTTAGGATTTTATTGTATCTTTGTTAATTTTAAGTTTACTAAATATGTTTTTAATTTTTATTATAAAATAAATATTTTTTATTTTTATTTTTATATTTTTTTATTCTTATAAAATTTTAAGTTATTATTTTAATCTTCGTGAAATGTGTAAATTGTAATTGTAGTTTCTATAATTTTTATTTTTATTTTCATTCTTTTAGAATTCTAAATAATTTTTTATATCTATTTTAAAGTATATGAATAATATTCTTTTTAAGAATCTAATTTTTTTTTAGAAATATACATATGCTTACATGATACTATAAATATTAATAAATGTTATAAAGGAGGTAATGTAATAATAAAAATAAAAATAATTATTTAAAATTTTATAAAAATAAAAAAAATTATAAAAAAATTAATATGAATAAAAAATTAAAATAAATTATATGTACTAAAATTAAAATTTGAAACTAAAAATATATTTAAGGTTTAATTTTATATGACATGTAATTAATTAGTATTGATTTTTTATAAAACTAAAAAAATTAAATATATGTAACATCAAAATAGTTCAGAATCATAAATACATGATAATTTTATATTACTTAATAATTTTGTTCCTTTTCAGAAGTCACCAGTTTTCATCTCTATTTTATCCTTTCTTCAGGAAAGGACTAAATATATTTAATTTTTTATATCTCCTGATTTCAATTTGTCCTTGATTTCGTCTTCTTAGAGATAACAAGCCTTACATTAGTAGAATATAACTAGAGGATCGTGAATTTAAAATGTTAAAAAGGAATTAGAAAGAAATTAATCAGGTTAAAATTCCATTTACAGAATCTCTTATATTTTGGAAGAGGGATCCATACAAAAAATTTTAATATTCTTTTCCGTTTATATAGAGATCCTCTCTTTTCTTTTTATTGCTATGTGGGTCGGGATACGTCTATTTTCTTGATACGATTGTCATTACCTACATAACAGTTTTGGCACTGTGCATGCTTCAATCATCATGAGGGCCCAAAACCTTTATTTTTCCAGGTTATGTGCTTATGATTTGTAGTTCAGCCAATATCCACCAAAAAGGAACCAAACAATTTCTTTTTAAGTATAAATCACTATCATTCTCTATGAAACAATTATGTTCCTATTAAGTAAAATTATTATAAGTAATAAATTTATTTTTAATATTTAGTATAATTATATAGTTAAGACTCTTACTTGAAACGTATGATTAAGTTGAAGTAATCTCAGCTAAGTTGATCCAAACAATTTCTTAATCGATTGAAATGAAAGATATTAATACAATAAATATTTTAAGAATTCTAATGAATAATAGTTTTAGCTATTCTATTATGGGCCAATTGTCCATGTATCCACGTAGCGAAGCCTGACCCATTGTACTATGGGCCAATTATTCATTGGTACAAACAGTGATGGGTTTCGTTCTCCTAAGCCCTATCCTTTTTTCAACCAAAAACAACTATTGGACTTAGGGGTTTTGTAGAAGGGAGCCTACTATTCACACTCCGTTTTTCCTCTTTGTACCGTATATAATTTTTTTTTTTGTATTAAAATACTTTTTACAAACTAATTTTTAAAACGTAATTTTGAAAACGTGATCCTGTTAATTACATTATCAAAATTATTTTTCATAATTATTTATATTACGGAAACTAGTATCTATGCTATATTAAAATATAATTATTTTACAGAATTCAGCATTAAATAATATGGAGAATTAAGATTTCTTTTGGACAGGAAAAAGAGAAAAAAAAAATGAGGAGAAGGCGCAGCGCTGTGGAGGCAGGTCCAGGTAAGGGTTTTCGCGGATTCATGTAGATAAGTGTTAAGTGAAAATGTCATCTATTTCAAATATTAATTTAGTTTGAATTATTTTAAAAAAATATATGAATTGAATATATTATTTTAAAATAAATTAATTAAAAAAATTAAATATATTAATAATTTATTTAAAAATAAAAAATATAAAAATTTTAAAAAATATATTAATTAATTGATTAATTATCCTATAACATAGTTTCATTTTCATAAAAAGATAAAAATATATTTAAAATAAAAATTAAGAAAAATATATATATTTTTTATAAATAGAAATAAAAATATATAATTCTACTAGATTGGTTATATATAAAAATGTATAATAGAAACATTAGTAAAATATAAAAATACATAAAAATTACATGTGAAATACATGATAACTTATATCTATTAAAACTATCTATTCTCGATTTGGATTGATTTGATTTAGAAAATTCTATTCAGCATCTGATCTGATTCGATCAGTTGAATAAAAACGATCCAAAAAATTTTGTTAATTTTTTTTTTTTGGGTCGATTCGTGATTTTATTTTGAATCCGATTATATATGAAAATCCTCACGTGAAGATGAGAGAGATTAGGGGTAGTTTGGGTATTTTATTTTTAAAAAAAATCCCTTTCTGAAACCATCTTATAATATGAACCCTGCAGATTTTCCAATTGGCTATGGTCTGATTTAGGCTTAGTTTCTTCATTTCAGTCTCTTGTCGACCTCATCTCATCCCAATTGGTTTGTTTTTTTCTTTTTTTTTTTTTTTGGAAAAACCTAAATCCTGATGGATGTAAGCATCTCAGTGGTAATGGTAATTGGCGAATGGCGATTAGGCAATTCTTCCAAAATTCCAAATTGTTGTTGCAATAGCAGTTTTCTGACCCCACAAATAAAAACTCACAGCTCTAAATTTAAAATTTTAAAATTAAATTAATTTTTTTAATTAGATTTTTTTGTTTATGATTTTAAAAATAATATAAATTGAACTTAACTTACAAGTGTATATAATTTTATTTATGAATTCGTCGTATTATCCTTACTTATATATTTGCTTTTTCATATTTTTATAAAATTACCATATAACATAATAAATGTATCGATATAATTTTATATTTGAATAAAAACTACATTTGAACGGAGATAAATAACCATACTTTAGAATTAGGAAACATGTTCCGCGTTAAAGTTAGAAACAAATAAAGTGGCACTTGTAACGAGTCCCAAATATTAAAGCATTTTTTAACAAACAAACCACTAAAGCTAAAACTCACAAACCCACCCTCTTACTCTGAACATTGTTTGCATATAAATTCCAATATGTTATTTGAGTTTACGTCTAAAGATATGAAGTCATCCAAAAATAAATTAGTAAAAAATATTAAAAAGTGTAAAAAGGGGCAAAAAAATAAAAATAAAATGCACAATTCCAGAAAATAAATAAAAGCAAGAGGTGTACTATTGTAGTGTCTGGGGCCCAAACATAAAGTATAAGTTTAGATCGGTGATAAAAGATAAGTCACAACTTGGTGAAGGAAGTTGAATTTAGGAGAAGCATTGGAGAATAAATTCTACATTGTTAGATTAAAAAAAAAAGGTATATAAGTAAGAGAATTATGCGAAGAACATAATTCCCTGACAGAGTTATGTAAAGAACATAATCGACTCACCTTAAGGCTATGCAAAGAACATAACCGAAAGAGAGAGAGAGAGCAACATGCACATGGATGCATACGAAACATACATAGCGAAAACAATTTTTATTCTATAAATGTGAGAATTGTAATAAATAAAAAAAATATAAATTTGTAAACCATAGAATCAATCATACGTGGATAGTCGTAATTAAAAAGTTAATGATCATATGGTGGATGTATGAAGTATGATTCTAAATTGAAGTGCGATTACTTGTGCAGATCATGTGGTGTGTTGTAAATTGGAACATTGATTGGGTCACCACCACCTTCGAATTTCTAAATGATTGGTACGGTTCACAGAAAAAATGCTTACGTGGTCTTTTGCGTTGTTTCTTTCTATCTCCATTGTTTTCCAAGGATGTCCACTTCCACTAGTAATATTTGTTTTGGACAAATTGAATGTGCTAAGCTAACCTGTGAAACTGTTCTTTCCATATCTTGAGCACTTAGGCTTAAAGTTGTTGAAAGAAGCTACATATATATGATTGTGACACCAATATTCTTTGGGCTGGGTCATACCTTTCGTCAAAGGATTCCAATGAACGCAATGCTTCGAACATGCATGGTGGACACCCATGCGACTTCATTTGTCATGACATTTTTCTTTTGTACAGTTTCTTTACATTTAATGAAAATAACACACACAAAATCATACATGCATCAACTTTCCCTATTTCCTTCTTCTATCCTTGAATTTGCAATTTTATTACGTTATCTATTCATTACAACCACTCAAATATTAATTTCTCCTTTCTAAGGAGATAAAAAAGGCCCTAGATTATCCAGCCCATTGGTTTACTCCTTTTGTCACATTCTCGTTAAGTATTAATTAGAGTTAAGTAATTCAAACAGTCTCAGAATTATAAACAAAACTATTTGCAACTTTCTCCAAATAATAGTTTTTTAAAATTTTATTCGTAAACTTAGTTTCCCTCGTCAAGGGGATACATTAATTCCAATTATATACAGCATCTTAGCTTACATACTGGAGTATTTTATAGGAATAAATACCTGTGATTAATTAGGTGAGGACCTAGCTGGCATAAAGACTCTCTCTCTTGAAAATAAAGACTTCTTTTGCATGATTGTGATAATATTCATTGGTCAATGAAATTCTTCTTCTGTTTTTTATTTTAAATTAAAATTTTATATATAACTTTTTACTTTAATGTTTTCATTTTCAAATCAGTCATCCTAAATATATTGAATGCTTTTTTTTTTTTAAAAGCACATATATTAAACATTATTAAATATATTATCTCCGAATATCTCTTACGTTAGGCAGTCTATTAATTGTGTTGGATCCTCTTGATTACTACTGTAAATAACCCGATCACATCCTTATTTTCTCTTACACTACACATAATATTAAATGCTTTTTTATTTCATATTTTTAGTCTTTTTAAAGTATTGAACAGTTCTTTAAAAAATTGTTTATTGCATAAATTGTATTATGATAAAATAATTTTCTTTAATAAAAATTCCCTTATCTAAAGAATTAGAGTAATAGTGAATCTATTTAAATACTAAGTGAAATAGAAAGTTACTAAAAAATATTAACTTTTTTTTTTAAATTACAGAAAATTCCAAACAAATTAAAGAGAAATGAAAAATGCTATATAGACCACTACTACAATACAAATACTTGGTCGACCCACTCTTAGATCTTTTTGTGATACATATAATGACACGAGTAGGTGGAGTGGCTCTTCCCAAGAAAATTTCTCTATATATTAATTAAAATTTGAAAAATTGAGTGCATGCTTAAAGAAGGCAAACCCAGTGTAAGGAGCAATGACCTATAGATGGCTCCCTCTCTAGGTTATACTTTTGAGTGCATTGTTAAATGAATCCTTAGAAGTAAAAAGAAAAAAGAGAGTGAGAGGAGAATAAGGCCAAGAAGAGAGCAGCTCCCACCTCTCGCACTCATCAGGTGTCATTATAACTCCCACAACTGCTGCTACGGTGATTGTAACGTCCACAAAAACAAACAAACTTGAGAAAGAGCGAAATTTGAATGCATAAATACTAGTTGTATAAAGACCCCACTTAGGGTGAAATTGAATTGAATTTGAAATATCTCTACAATATTTTGATTTCCATTGATAAAATAAAATACATACATACATGATTTGAGTAGAGTGAGTGAGTGAGTAAGTGAATGAGAGAGAGACTCATATCTCAGCTTGAAAACAGCCATGAAATCACAGCCTCAACTCGGATCCGAACCCGGGACGACTCAGTGGACGATTCCAACACTCTCCCACCCTTAGCCATCTCCTGGATCCACAAATACCCCAAACCTTGGTGGGGGGTAATAATAATAATATAAAAACATTCACCTCACACACTAAAATGAGGGGTTAAATTGTTGTCCTAGTTACCAAATGGTTTTGTCAGTGGGGCCATGTAGGAGCGGTCGAGACTCGGGCCAGAAATCGAGGACGCCCACGTGGCAGTGTCTTTGAAAATCATCCAGTTCCAGGTTTAGGAACCGGTTCGACTTGTCCGAGGCGGTTCGGGAAACGAAGCGGAGGACCTCTTTGAAGACCGTTTCATCGCAAGGGATGGCTAAGGGTCCGTCATTCGAGAACCCGTACTCTTCCTCCGCTTCCAGAAGAAGCTTCTTGAACACCGGGTGGTTCAGGTACGTCGCGCGCACTACGAATCTCGTGCAGTTCGAACCCACGCACACCGCCACGTGTCCCGCCGGCACATCCGACGGTGCCCGGTTCGCCGACATGCGGGCCTTGTTGCGCCACCGCCTCAGCATCTGACGGAGCCTCACGATGTGCCGGATTTGGCTGCACTTGGATGACATTTTTATTTGTTTCGCTTCTGTGTTGTGTTGTGTTTAGTTGAATGATTGCAAGTTGAAAGAGAGGTCAATAAAAATGGAGGTTGCGGGGATTCCAAGAATGCCAGAGGTTGGGTATTTATAGTGCTGAGGTTCGGAAAGTGGGCTTCGTGTTTCGGGATAATTACAAACTACTTTCTCCTCTTCTTCTACCACTCTTCGGGGGGACTCGTTACCTCATGCCCAATCTCATTCTTTTTTTTTTTTTTTAAGAGACTAATGGAATTTTCTTTTGGAATAATTAGGTTAAATATCTTTTTCTTTAATAATTTAGTACTTGAAATCGTACACCACTATTATAATAATTCCTAAAATTATAAAAATTATAATATTTTTTGTATTTTTATCATTTTTAAAACACAAATAAAAATATTTAATTCTTTATACTTTAAATATTTTAAATCATTTCTCATTAACTAAAAATTGAGCAAAGTATTTTTTTTTTAAAATCTTCCCATCTCCTCCTTTTCCTACCTAATCTTCCAACCAAACATGCTCTCAAGGAACTATAATGACAATAAATGGTATATATTAAAGGCTAAAATAGTAATCATTTTAATTTCAAAGATTTATTTGATAATTTTCTAATTTAAAAACTAAAATAATAGTTTATTTTATTTTATTTTATCTTGCAAATAGGATGTTTCTTTAATACAAAGATTTAAAATATATTTAATTTAAAAAGATTATGGTTAAATTCTCTCTTAAGTATAATTATTGTGGATTGCTTGTTATTTTTTGTTGTTGCATTGTGTTTTTTATTTGTCTTTGTATTGTATATGTAGAAGAATTAATTTTTAAAAATAACATAATAAAAAATGTATTGTTTATAAAATTAAAATAAAAATGTGTCAAATTTGCTTATACATTAAAAGTTATGTTAGGAGTTTGTTACTCATGTCAAGTTTGCTTTAAGCATGTTAAAACGTGAGAGTAATGATAACTGTATGTTTTAGGAGTGCATGAGTGTAAAAAGAAAGAGATAAAGAGAGGGGAAAAAGTGACAGATATACTAAATGATCTAATAAAATAAAAAAAGAGATAAAAAAATTAAAGTAGAACTGAGATGAAAGATAAAATTAGTGTATGTTAAGTATTTTCTTAATAATAAGCATTACTTTGACAATGTTTTTTTTTATTAAAAGACTCATTCTTATTTATGTTAATATCAAATAAAAAAAAACAGGTTCATATAAAGACAAAGAAAGTATTTAAACTTTTTTTGTGCTTAAACCCTTATTTAACTACGGGAAACTGTGAAAAAAAAAAACTACGAGAAACAAATTAGTTTTGAAAAAAAAACTGATAATTTATTTAATTATTATTTATTAATTTAAGTACATATGTTTTTACTTTTTTACTCGCGACCTTTCACATTTATATATTTTTTATTACTTGAGAGTTAGATGGTAAAAAAGTTAAACTACTTACAGAATTATTTAAAAAAATAGATTATAAGAAAATACGAAAATATTGTTAACTTCGCAACTTTACACAATACCCAATAACGGGAAGAAAGGTTTGACCAATGACCTTCTTTTCGTTCGTGTTATTGAATGAATAAATGTACTGACACTGACACGTAATAGTTATCATCTTTTACGAAGAGACATAATACAAGTTATTAACTTGTTATAGAGAAATGAAATAAAAACTTAGGTTGAGGATATATTAAAATTGAAATAAAAATAACAAATTGAAATTGAGTGGAGTAGAATAATCCCAAAGTTTCATAATTTAAAACAAGATAGGGGAAAATAAAAGTTTAACATTTAATTCATTGATATTGGTCTGAAATTTGAACATTTTGAATATTTAATATGGTTTTCATATCTTATTCAATTACTTCAACCTCAATTTTTAAATAAATTATTGTAAAAGATATCTTTAAATTAATTTATTTTTTAAAACATGTTTACATTTTCTAATATTTTCCTAAAATTTTCCAAAAAACATTATATTTATAAAGCAAAATATTAGTCTTGAATTAATATTTATAACTATTACGTTAATATTCATTGTGTTATTTATATAGATTACTAATAACTATTTCGAAAAAAAAATATTAATTGACGACTCATTTTATTATTTTAGCCTAGCATTTAGTAAATTGTCATTTTCTAATTAAATTTTAATATCAAGATTTTTATGTAGATAATTGTTAATCGTAAGACACGAGGTGTTTCAATCATTTTCTTGTAGAAGTAACGCTGATTTTACACATTTAATTAAGCATTCTCTTCACAATTTTCTTTTGCTTTTCAATTAATAGGTGACAGCTAAATCTTAATTTTTTTTTTCAGTAGCCGAATATTTTCACGCCATGACGTAAAAAAAAAGGAAAAAATCATAACATAAACACTGCTAGTACTTGAAATGTCCAGACCTGTCGCACTCGTTTCGTCTTTTGGATTAAAATAAAGTAAATAAAAAAATAAAAAAAATAAAAAAACAGGTTTAAAAGAAAATGCAATGACGAAGACTTGACGGGAAGGGAAAATAAAGAGAAACATATCATATGGATCAATCAATGCATAAGATATGGATGGATATCCAAAATGAAAAAAACTGATATTAATATATTTTTTATTTTTAAATATATATTTATCATTAATTAAAATTTATATAAAACTTATTAAATTATGTACAACTAATTTATATTTAAAAAGTTATATATTTTTTAATAATTAATATATATTGCTGACGTTTTTCATAATTTGATGGATATCCATAAAAAATACTCATAATAAGGATTTTCAACCCATCGATCAAGTTTCTTCCTATATGGAAAAATATTAATTACTGACAATTTGTTTAAGTACAAGTTCAACTACTATAATCACGAACCCGACTTAGATTTGTATAATATAATTAATTTTATAATTTAAATTTAAATTTGAAATATTAAAAATAAATTAAGTTAATTAATTTTTAATAATTTATAATGAAGAATTAAAGTATTTTTAATATTTTTTAAACAAATTATATACTATACTTTTAATTAATATTTTTTTAATCCAAAACTCTTTCATTAAATATTTAATATAATTATATATTTGATATTTGAATTTAAAATTACTAGTTAAATAAAAATAATATCATATAGTGTTCATGATACATATAGATAATAAATTTAGATACTGTACCTTATGAATTAAGATATCCAATAGGTAGATAGATACTATTCATATCCAAATGATATACAGAATCGAAAATAATTAAGGAAACACTTACGAAATATGATAACGAGAGAAAAATATGTAAATGACCATTAAGACAATATCAACCTAAATGGAGGAGGGGTAACCAAGAGGTAGGTAACCATTTGAGTAGTATAGAATACAGAAATAAGGTGATTTAACTTGAATGTTGAAGTATAATTTTAGGTATCCTTCCCCTCAAAATCTTGGTTCGATGGAGGAAGAGGAAAATGATTGGAGCTTGATGGAGGAGAAAGATCGAGATTTGACTAGGCAATGGTGGAAGGGAGAAACAAGTTGGTGTAAGAACAAATATAATCTTGCACGTACCTAACTAGTAAAAATAGGTATATTAAAATTATTAATCACATTAGTATAAATTCGGGACAAACATTTTTTTTTCAAATGCTAATATAAACACAAGTACTGTTGTATGCTATTATTTATTACAATTACAATTCCTACTAAGAAATGCAATATTTCCTTAACTTTTGAAGAGAAAAGTAGATAGTTAATTAATTAGATATAAATAGTTTTCAAAATTAAAGTTATGTACGTTATTAAATGATAACGTGACGTTTCTTTAATTTCTAATCTTAATTGCATATACACAATAAATGAACAATATTTGCTTTATCAAATTTTACAACGTGTTTTATTGTATTCAGTAGGAAATATTTCCAAATAATTTAAAAAAGTGATTAATGTTAATTATAAAAAATTAAAACTAATAAATTTTCATGTCCCTACGTAGTCCGTGCGGTAGGCTTGTTTTTGACGCACGAAGTGGATGTCTGAGATTTCAATTCAAACTAGAAAGTAGAAACAAAGGCCCCGCATCAACAGTTTGGGAAAAAAAGTCTCTCTCTTTGTCCTTCACAGTGCCATGTTTTCAGACACATAGGCCTTTATTTTAAACATTTTTCGGAAATTTTGACAATAAAATATTATTTCTTTTTAAACTTTAACAAGTTGGGTGGCATAGCAAGGAAAGGAACAAAATGAATAAAATATCAGAAATGCTTTTTTCTTTTTTAATTTTATATAAAATATATACAAACATTATTTTTTTTTTCATTTTTGTCTTATAAAATCAATTTACTTTAAAAAAATGTGTATTGTAAGTATGATAAACATAAGACTAACAACTACGGCAATCATTTTTATTTTAGAATAAGCTTCAAAATAGATATAATATATTGAACCAATGACTAAGGCTTAACATCTTAGCTAACGTCCATACTAGAGATAATAGGACTTGATCTATCCTTAGATGAGGATGAAATATTACATTGTGACCTTGAGCTATTTGACAAGTTCACTCCAACAAACATTACAAGAAAAATATTAATGGCAATAAGAAGTAATGTCTTCTTAAAATGTTTCATCTGTCATTCATATCATGTCAATTGCATCTTATCATTCCAAATTATCTTCCAAGATTATTAGATAAATCTCGATCGTTGATTTTTACTAGAGTAGTAGACATTTAATAAACCCCCCACATTTTATCATAAGGTACGATTGTGGCAGTCACTAATTCACCATAGTTAATAATTGTCACATACTTAAAATCTCAATTATAAATATTAAACTCCTGTTATCATAATTCCACAAGTGTTTCCTAAACTCTTTTGTTATTATTCTACCAAAATAAAATCATTTTCGAACTACATTATGCATGATTGGAACCATTTCTCTAATGCACACCTACATTTTCTCTGTGCATCTACTGGAAGCACTAAAAAATAGTTTCTGCACCATATAAGCTCGGTAATGTGATTTTTATGGTGAATGTACCGTGATGACACTCTTCCAACACACATTAAACATCCATTTTTTTTATCGTGCAACCACCTCATTCACTGTATTCCATAGTATCCCATCAATTCCTAACCTAATATTGACCCAAAGAATCATCTAATCTTAGTATAGAGTAACTCTCTTAGACTACCTTTAATTTTCTTTCTCTTTTTATATTTTCAACAAAATAATTTCTTTTAAAAATAATACTATTTTTAATGTATTCGGGAAAAATCTAATTCCCCTCTCTTATTTTTTTCCCCTTCATAATAAATCACATTACAACTCTACCGAACAATGTATTTATTTCTTTCCTTCCTAATCAACTAAACCAATCAATGTCTGAGGCTAGGCTGGCAAACATTAAAAATGTTGTTTTATTCATCTCTCAAAAAGGGAACCTTAAAATATTGGAACAAACAAGAAACGTAAATTTAATATACATCTCTTCTAAAAAGGCAGCATTTCGCAAACCTCCAAATCTGACCATACCCCATGTGCGGGGTTACCCCATTGCTTTCATTCTTTATATTTTTCGAATGAACTGCCAAAAAACCCTTCTTATCCCCCACATATCGAGCATCTTAAATCAGATTTCAATGTAAATTGCTTCTTATTTTATGATTATTAGTTTATTGACATTTAGCATTTGGCTGACTATAAAAACTAATCATTTGCAATATTCTCAAATAAAAATCTTTCAGAATCTTCAACACCATAGTTTCCTAATATTGCAAGACCATTATAAGTTATAACATGATGAAAATAGAGTAAAAATGTTGGCCAATTCGGATTTATGGGTCCACTTTGCTAGCTTTGGCAAGAACTAATTAACATGGTGCATCCCCCTAAATGTTTCATTTGTTAACTTGATTTGAGCATAGAACCCCACTTGTTAGAACCTAAGGGTCATGGCATTTATTTGCCTTGTTCAATGTTTTCAATAAAACACATATCCCAGCAAATCTCCAAATCTCATTAAGAAACTTGTATGGACAAAAAGATGTGAATAATGTCATTTGTAGCTTGCGAATTATGTTCCACCCGTGTAGTTTGGTGTTTTGTTTTTGGGCTTTCATGAAATTTTGTTTCGTTTTTTTTTTTTGTGCTTACAAGAAATTGTGAGGAAGGTAGGAAGAATATATATATATATATATGCTAGATTTGAAAAGGGGCATTTCCAAATATATATCCATCCAATGGCATTTTATTTGCTAACATTTTCTCTGACATTTCTTGAGAGAAATCTCCTCTTTTTAGTACTCTAGAGGATGGTTCCCATTAAAATGTTCATTTCTCTTACTTTTAATCTTCTTTCTTCATGTAATAAAACATAAACAACAAGATAAAAAGAAATGACTAGAATAAATCACACTTGATGGGTTGGTTGAGTGTGGTTTCTCCAACACCGCTGAATTCCTGAGTGAGAAGAGCGTGTATCTAACATCTTTCAAAGGTTGACATGTTACCACTTACCACCACAATGGTTCCTTTTGATAAATTTGTTATATATATTAGTGAAATCATATTATTGCTTTCCAATTTTTTTTAAATTATTTTCTTTTACATAAAATTTATTTTTTAAGATACACATCTTTATTATTATATAAAATTATTGTTTTGTCATTGAGTAGTTGAACAATTTTTTCACAGCAGTCAAACAATCAGAAAATAAATTATTAGATGATATCGAACTATGATTATTCTTATTCTTATTAATTTTTATATGATATCTAATAAAATATTTTTAACTATTTTAAAATTAAAATTTTGAATATATATTTTATAGACATTAGTTAAGACTATAAATAAATGATGATAGTAAATTACCTCATAATTTATATATTTAGAGATGTACTTACAAAAGCAACATGACGTACAAGTAAGTTCCATGGCATAGAAGTGTTTACACAGTGGTGGATAAGCAATACATGGTAGAAATGCGAGTACTAGTCCAAGATTATGGAAATTGTGGACAGCTTCATGTCTCTAATCGCGTGGGTCATGGTGGATTATATTGGTGGCTGGTGGAGCAAGAGTCCCTACAACAAAATTTGTCATTTATCGATAATATAGTATTAGATTAGCTTTTCTTAGTATAACAATTTTTTAATAAAAATTAAACTACTAGTATAGGTTGAGAGTTTATACTAATAATATAATATATTAATAAACAAATTCTACTAGTATAGAATATTAATATATACTACTAATAAACAAATTCTATCAGTATAGAATATTAATATATACTACTATACATCAAATGTTATTATAATATATTATGTTACTAGTGTAGTTACTAATATTTTTGGCGATAATTATTGTGTCTTTTAGTATGATTAGCGTTTTTAGCGTAAGTAAAAGTTATAGATAAAAGAATAGACCAGACGATCTTAATTATAAGCTAAAGATGAAAAGTTAACTAAATTAATTTAAATTTTTTATGATTTACAGACTTATTGATCGATTTGATCTATATGGGCTAAGCAAAATTGACCATTTCCCTTTTAAATTTATATAATTTTTACAAGAAAAAGAAAATAAAATCAAATCAAATAGGTTTTTATAATTTTGAGGCTAACATTTTATGAGCTTGCCTAACTCATTTAGCCCTTCAAATCATGTCATTTTGCCCCTATAATAAAAGTATTACCGATAATTATAATCAGTGCGGGTAAAAACTCATTTTGTTGTTGATAAAACCTTATTTCATTAACATTTTACAAACTAATAATGTTTATTTAACGCAAAAACTTTAGTTCTTGATCGATGAGTTTTAATTACTAGACATTAATTTATTACCACTATAATTACCGTTAAAATAGTTTGTATTATTATATCAATTGGTAAATTTGCTCTGTTTACCTAACTATTCCCATACAAATTCTATATTTGTCAGATATTTAAATATCAAAATTAAATTGATGAAATTAATATTTGTATTGATTATATAATAAGTGTAAGATATTTTAAAACAATTTATATATTTTTTATTAATTAAAATATATTATTTTTAAAGTTGTTATATATTTAAAAAATATATAATGTCATGCCTTTTAAAAAATATGAACGTGAAAAATGAATGTAAAGTTAATTTATCATCAGTATGTTGTGAATATATATTTTATTTGATGTACTATTTTTCCTTTTTAAAGAGGACGACCAGGTTCGTATCCGCATAGTTGTACTCAAACAGTGTCACGGACCCACGGCTCCGCTGCTACTTTTTGGTACGGCCAATGGCAAAAAAACACTATCATTTTAAAACTGTAAGCACTCAACTTGGACTTTTACAGTTAAGTCATTATATTCATTTTTTTAAGCTTTGTCTATTAACAATACTCCTTTAAATATATTTTTTGATATATCATTCTTTAAAAATTTACATTACTTTTCGAGAGTCAATCTTATTCCAATTATAAAATTATTACCCACGACAAATTTTTTTTAATATTTTATGTAACTACATGTATAAAAATAATTCAAACTATTAATTAAGTTGAAATAATTTTATATTAGTTATTAGTAAAATATAAAACAAATTTTGAGATTTTTTTATTTTAAACAAGAGAATAATTTTTTAAACACTATTATTAACCTACATAATTTTTTTTTCTATAACAACTAATAGTAAGTTTTTCTCTCTGCTTTAATTTTTACTCTTGAACTAATTTATTGATTTACGTGTTCAATAATAATATATTATTTTATAATATAATTAAAATGCCCCAAGCTTACCATATCCCCTAATAATAAATTATCATATATTTAAAAAATAAATTTTTGTAATAATTATTTTAAAATTATATATAAGATATCTAATAAATTGAAAGTATAAGATTTTTTATATTAATAATTTGTGAAAATTAAACTCTATCATTTTATTAATATCCAAAAAATTATTATAAAATTAGTCCATTGAAATGTTAAGTTATCATTTTTTATCAACCTTGTCATTTTTATCATTATTTTTGTTGTAAATATTTTTTAAAAATGATGATTTTTTTTTATAGAAATTGGTGTAACAAGGTTTAAGATATCATAGTAGTGCGTGTAGCTGAAAAATAATTTGACAGTTTACTCAATTTTAAGTTTAAACTAAAAAAAGGAATGAAAAATGAGTAGTTATTTTGATGTCAATGTATATTGCCACTCATCACATTCAAAGTCTCACACAAGAATTAAATTGCAAATCGCCATTTGCTCCTTCTTTTTGACTTCTTCAACTAATCCAATTAATTATGAAGGTGAACAAATTTATACCTATCATTTTCTGATTTCTGCGCCCAACCTAGATTATTTATTTGTTTCAAACAATTTGGCTAGAGATTCGGATGGTTGATGGAGATGCACAAATGCGCCATCAAATTTATACCCAAGCATGTGCTATGCCTTTACGTACTTAAATAAATATATATTACTCAAATCAATTAAATAAAATGCATGGCAAACAAAGATACGTGTCATTTTGAAAAATATTAAAACAAATAACACCTGACATCCATCTCCATTCAAAGTTTCAACAATTTTTAGTTTTCGATCATGTGACATTATTTTTCACATTTGAATTTCAATAATCTGATCCTAATTATATATATATATATATATATATATATATATATATATATATATATATATATATATATATATATATATATATATATATATCGTTTTAATATAAAACAGATATTTTCATTTCACAACGATTATAAACATATATGAATACATAATACTTCATACTTGTTAAGTGATTATATATCTTGGCTACAACAAATACATGGTAAAATTTTCATTAGCAAGAGAGAATAAAATTGAAGGCCAGGCTAATATTTTCATGTATCATATACATCAACAAAATATGCATTGAAACTTCTAAAATTGTTATATTATAATCATAATTATAATTGGAAATTGTTATATCCCATTTTTATTCGGTTTGTATCAACAAAAAGAAAAAAAGAGAAAAACAGAAAAAGAGAGTGAAAAGCAACTGACAGAAAAGAAAGGAACAGAAAAAACAATGACGACAAGTAGAAAAGACAAAAAAGAGAAGAGACAGCAACTGGCGCATCTTTTTCTACCTTGGGCAAGAGCGCATGGCAAACGGCGGCTTCTATAAGAAGTCATCCCAGATTTGCCACAAAGCAGAGACATGGAAGCTGGTCTCTGCCAGAACCAAGGAAGTCAGGGTCATTCATCGCATTAAATATAAAGGAAAGAACATTAATAAGGGGATCTCATTGAAGATTTGCGGATAGTGACCTAAGGGTGAGAGATGCGTCTATAAAAGGATCAAGGCTTGAATGAAGAAGAGGGCGGGGGGAGGAGGGGTTCTTAGAGGGAGAGGTCAAAAAATAGGGGGAACCAAGAGAACCTCTGGGCACTTCAAAGTTCAAATGTTCATAGATGAATGGAAGAACTAGAAGGAAACTATAGAAGTTCTAGAGAATAAGTTCAACCACTCTGTAACAAACTTGGACTCCTTGAAAATAAGGTAAGTACTTTCAAAATTTTCTCCTGCATTTACCCACTCTAGAAACCTAAAATTCTAAGTCAATACAATCTCTTGCATAAACCAACCAAATACTGCATTCCGAGACGATTCCGAACCACCCCCATGTAGCCGATTCCCAATGATAAACAGACTCTGTACCGGCTCCTATGTGATCGAAACTGGGATTGACTAAGAGCCGGCTCCTACGGGACTGGCTCGCACTATCGAAACCGACTCGGTCCCGGTCCCTTCCCAGCACCTAATCTAAAACTCCCCAACATTCAACTCTAAAAACTCCCTAGCATCTCATCTTAACCGTCCTCATTGCATTTTTTCTCCAAACTCTTTGGGCGTCAATAGAAAGCCCACTTTATCCACCTCCGCGATGCCAATGGACAGTTTGCCCATTTTTAGACTTGGGACATCAAATGAAAAGTCCAATTTCATCAAATCCAAGGATGCCTAAAGGATAGTTCATCCCTTCCCACTTTCGAAATACACATAGCCTCACACGTAGCCTCCTGACTGAGTTGGTCTCGACCATATTCCACATGGATGAGCCGGTCTCGGCCTCCTTTCCATTGGCCGAGTCAGTCTCGACCTCCCTCCATTCCATTGACCGAGCCGATCTCAGCCTGTTCCTTTTCATTGGTCGAGTCGGTCTCGGCCTCCTTCCATTTCCACATGGCCGACTCCGTCTCGGCCTCCTTCCATTTTCACATGGCTGAGTCGGTCTCGACCTCCTTTCCATTCCGATTGGCCAACTCTGTCTCTTTTCCATTCCTCCTAGCCGACTTTGTCTCGGCACTTGTTCACTTCCATGGGCCGAGTCAGTCTCGACCCTTCTCTCCATTTAATCGTACCTGTCTCAAGAACTATATAAACTTTGATTCTCCACATAGTAGGAGATACAAGAGGCAACTCTTGTCAAGTTAATCATACAAAAAAATCCCATGAAAATTCCACCCTCATTCTTCATAAATAAAATTCTATTCTCATTCTTCATAAATAACTTTTATTTTTCTAAAAAGACGTAAATCAATGCAAGAGTCATTTTCATTCATGCATCTAGTTATGGTAATTATCGTGTAATAAACGTGTTGAGATACCCGATGATCTCTACGTTTAACCGACTCTTGAGCTCATCCTCTAATCGAGACTAACTTTATCTAACTCAAAGATTTTTTAATATTTTCCATAAAAATACTGATGACGACTTCGTACTCTTATTTTTTTTTTTGGACGGGACTCGAAATCTAAATGTTCCATTTTTCGTCGATCTCGTGTCTCGATTTACCTTGCGTGACGAATCACAATTCAAAATCTCGATAAAGGCTTAGGTTCGATGGCCTTGCTGCAAAAACAAATTATAAGACATTATATTCATAGTTTCATACAATAAAATTATTTAATTTACATAACATTCGTTTTTTCTCTGTTACATTACTTATCTCATTTACATTTTTTCTTTTTTCTCTTTTAATCTTTCTTGGACAGTCTTAAACACACGCATTTTACCTTTTTTTTTTTTTAGAGAGAAGAGACGAGTTGGTGCAACAGAATTAACAACTATCAATTGCATGCAAAAATAACAGTGTTTAGAGTAAAAAACTGGTTTAAGCAAGACGTCTTTTTTGCGTGGTTAAAGAATGAACCCTGTATAACATTATAAGCAACCATGATAAATTTACATATACATTTACTCTTAGTTATATATATAAAAAAAAACATGTTAAAGATATTACATCTAGAAGTAATATAACTATATATATATATAACAAAAAACAACTCTAACCTCTTCGGCTACTTTTTAGAGTTAATTTAAGCTCTAAATTAATATAAAAATTTATTCTATTATTATTTAATTGTTTGACCTAACAGATAATTTATTATTCAATGTTAGTAGACCACTATCATATATATTCAGTAATTAACATGAAGATATGTATCGGAGATCTACATTAATTATTAATATTAATTATTAAAATAGACTATATATTCTTATTTTATAAACTGATTTTGCGAAATGAGAGATAAGTAACAGAAATTATGAAAAGTATAAATAGAAGTTGTCAAATTACATTGCTTAGTATGACTTAGATGGCACATGCTACGCCGTTTGAATTGTATAGCGCCTAGCTGCCCTAAAAGGCTAAAACAAAATTGCGTAGTCACTTTATATGATAATTTGTGCTGTGGATTCATAATCACAAGCTTTCGGTGCGTAAACGATCACGAGAGACTGCCACGTAGCTTGTTCCATTTTTTCAATTTTGTCGCTAATTAATATCATCGTCATGATAGTAATAATATATAATTAATTTAATTCTACCATGCCCATAATTAAGATAAACAAAAATGGAATTTGATTACTTTCCACATGCGCTGGTGCTTCCTGAAATTGAGTATCCATCCGTAAAGTGAATGAACGGTTCTTTCGGTATGATACATGGAATTCATTATGTATGTGTTGTATCTATGAATTTAATAAAATCTTAAGGATAAGCTTTTACATTATGGGGGTACTGCATATAATCTTTTGTCAGAAATCACCAATATCGTTCCCACACTCATCCATGCACATAAAGGAAATATATATTAATAATAAAAAAAAACACATATACGAAGAGATATATAAAACAAACAAACATATTTAGATTAGATTCTTAAACTTCGTCGATATGAATGGTGGCAGTAGCAAACAAAATTGAATAAATGAATAAATCAAAGCTTTCATGTTATGAGATGATTCCTTGTGGGTTAGCATAGTAAATATGTATTGACATCGTCACTTGGGTGTATGATTAATACATTGACCTTTATATTTGTTAGGATCATTTTTTCAAATGCGCCAAAATCAAAATCGGTTATGTTGTCTGTTAGTTTCATATATAGATAATGTATACATCACTAATTACCAAAAAGCCAACTCTACGAATAAGACTTGATCATGAATATTTATTTATATAAATATTAAATACCAAACGATGCATCTAATTAGAGAGTAAATTTATAGTACTACGGCTACTGCTGGCATTTGCCAACCTCAGCTCTGTATCTCCTCGATGTTGACCTATTGTTTTTTTTCTCTCACAAAAACTTTGATTTCTAAAACTAAGAAATAAATTATAGACAATTTTATTTTTAGTATTTAAAATATCGTATTTATGTAATTTTGGTATCTTAAAGTGTAATTGCATAAATTGAATCTTTTAGGTATTATATTCGTGTAATTTTTGTTTTTTTTTAATCTTTGTTAAATATTTAACTAACCTGCTATGAAACTATGACTATCCATTTATATTGACACATGTAATGAGGTGATTTAATTGTAGTTTTAATTTTCATAATTACGATATTATAATAGAATAAAAATGTAATTTGCACAATTAAAATCTAAAAAATTAAAATTGTAGAATTATAATATCCAAAATACTAAAATTACAATTAACCATAAATTATATTAGTATGAGTGCTCCATATACAGCTGTGAAAAAATTAAAAGCCAAACAAGTAATCAATCAAAGAATCCATGGAGTCGATCGTGTGGAAACTTGTGAGTACGAAATGAACTTTTCTTTTTTCTCTTTCTAACAATATATGTTAATTTCTTTGACATTTTGTCGACCCCAAAAGCTATAATTACGTTTTCTCAATAGACGTTAAGTGAATGGAACTCTATTGTTTATTTGTCAAACATCACCTCTGTTTTTGCTTTTGTTTTTTTTATATATATAAACGTCACCTTTGTTTATATCTAATGCAAACAAATCATAAAAACAGAGTAACAGAGCAAGAATTGTCCATCACGTACTCATTCATTCTTTTTCATTTGACTTTTTGTTCCCAAGTTTAATTTCCGTCAGGTAAGTATGATTTTCTTTCTTCAAAAAAGAAAGATGTCACTTATTATGTGTTGCTTCCAAGCTCAAAAGAAAAACATGTTGATTTATTAACGAATGATATGAAATTTCCAAACCTTGGTCAAAAGTGTCATGACAATTTTTAAATACACAAATCTATTTTTGGAACATGTTTTTTTTTTTATTCTTCTGATTATGTAGGCTATAGTTGTATTATATATTATGTTTAATATAAATGTGGTTGTACATGAAGTATTTGATCCGCATCTCGCGCCCATGTCATTATCGAAACAGCCCTTGTGGGCTAGCAACCAGAAAAATTGCGGTGGAAAAGGAATTAAAAATATGTGGATTCAACACTAATGTGTTGGTATTACTTGAGAGATTGCAAACGCGTGTTCATACTAGTTACATTCCATGATTCTTTTATTATGTGTACAGTTTTATTAAATTCATGAGCATATATAAAATATTATAATCAATGATTAGCAGAGCTTATGCAGAGATACAGAGAAGCTACCTTGGCGACCTGCCCCTTGGTCGTTGACACACTTTTGCAGCTACTTCGTGCCCCAAAATGAACTGCAATGAAAGGAATAGGTCAACCACTGCTACATAATTTTAAGCTTCTACCCTTCTACTCTAATTTTATATTAATTCTTTTAATATTTTTTTTAATTTTTCGCATGCAATTTTGATTTATGAGGATGTACTAACAATTTTAGTCCTCGTGCATTTAAGAAATATATAATATAATTTTCATATATCTATATATAAACAAATTAACTTAATGGTTCTTGTTATGGAATTAGAATATATGTATAAGGGTTTAAATTTCATCTTTAACGCTTTAACAAAAATATATACATGAAAATTATATTATATATATAATTTAAATGTATATGGACTGTTTGGTTATTTTTTGACTCCCAAGTATGTGGACAAAAGTTCAATATTCTCAAGCCCGTCAGGTCTCTCTTTATAAGAGGAGAAGGGGCTAGATTGAGAGACAATATTAGAGTGAATTTTCACAAGGCAAAAGAGAGAGAAGAGAGAAAGAATGTGTTCTGTTTTCATCTCAACATAGAACAGTCACATCAAAATTGAATTATCTACTTCGTTGACCATTGGATCGGGCTAGATATTTGACAGTAGGTTCAACACACGTAGTTCTACATCTTGACCGTTCGGATCTTGATTTGGAGATCTGTGGTCTAAGAAATCATATTCGCATAGTAGCTTAATTTTATGGGTTCTTTATTTTCTTGTCCCTTCATCTTGTTCTTCATCTACAAGTTTTGTTTGCTTGCTTGTACTGGTGGATTGTATGGACAAACACTATTCTTGACTTGAACACTCTTGTATCCTTATCTGATTATAGTGGATTGATTTCTTTGATCTTGACAACTAGTGGTTTTTACCTCTCATGTTGAAGGATTTTTCCATGTTAAAAATATTAGTGTCTCTTGCGTAATTCTTCTCATTATTATTATCATTCTTATTTGTGGTTACTACTTAGATATTCTTGCAAGCAAGTTAGGAGAATTTATATTCGCTACATTCTGACATCATTACATGTGTCTTATTGTTTTAATTTAATCAATAGTCTTGAATTTCAACCATTGGTATATTATGGTTATTAAATATTTAAATAGTAAATTTTATTGTATAATCATATCCAGTCAAGCAAGATTGTTTCTAATAATGGATATGTGTGATTTTTACAACAACAAAAAATGCAAGGAGACCAAAATAGCACATAAATGTACAATACAATATTATAAAATAAAAAATATATTTTATATTTTTTAATATTATATATTTTAACTAATTATAACTTAATCACTGTTTTAAAAAAAATTCTTTTATAAAATTTTATTTTAATTTTTATATATTTTAATAACTAAAATAAGATATTATTATTGATGTAATGAATTTTCTGTATGCATTTTAGTAAAAAAAAAAACCTAATTTATCTATATCATATATTTTCAATTAACCTTTTTTTTAATCTATTTATATCATTCCCGTTATATTACTTTTTCATTTTGGGTGACTAGTTTTGTTGAATAGAAGAAATTAGATAATTACACAAGAATTCAATTCAAGTTCATTTACCCTGGACTAAAGGAATTTAATTACACATGTTTAGACATAAAGAAAAAAGAGTTGAAAATGAAAGGATGATGCATTGAGGCTGCTATCATATTACAAGGTCTCTAGGACTCTAACAAGGATACAATATCTTAATTAGTCTCCTCGTTCCTCCAACATCAGCCCTTTCTTCTTAATCAAAAAGTGTTTACACAATATCTCTTGGGACTATATGATGGCGCCTAGCACTGACTTGAATAGCATTAAGTACTTGGCACACTATGAAACAAAGAAGTACTATGTGCATAAGGGAAATTAACATCTGCCGAATCTACAAAGCCAAATAGACTTCTTAACACTTAAACACTATTTTCCAATACTGATCTATCTCAAATGTAGTGCTTGGCACTAGATGGCGCCAACCATTGATGTAAAAAACTGGAATTCTCTACATGAATTATGTGCCAACAATCAGTCAATCGTGTAGTAAGATTACTCTAAAATTGTATAATATAAAAAATATGTACTTCAATTTTGAAAGCTAACTAAAACTTTTAAAAATAATCATGTCTATGAAAAGAACTATAAATCTACATATATTATAAATTGAGTAATGATAAATATACATCCAGTTTTTATTTTATTTTCTTTCTATCTCTATTTTTTAGTATTATATATTATTATTATTATTATCTTTCTCTTTTGTACGTTTTATATACACCCAAGAATAAAAGGAATCAAAATCCAGGCATATATACATGGTTAGGAAAGGGGGCAGCATCTAGCTAGTGTCGTCCGGAGTGATGAAAATTGACACAAAAATAAATTTTCAACAATTTAATGATTCACCACCTTATTATTGAAGAACGTACTTACTACGATGAGCCTAACAATAATTAACTTACGCAGTAGTACTTGGAAAGTTCCTGCGTCGCAATCTTCATTATTCCTTCCTGTTTCTTCGGTGAATTTCTTTTCGTTTCAAATTGTTCTGAGATTTTTAATTTCTTCTTTTGTTATGTGTGGGTACAAAAACTTCTCATATTGTCATTCTTGATGTATCGAGGGGCTTAAATAAATTACTACCCCACAACTACACCAATAGTTTTATTTATACATGACATTGTACGGGTCGAGACTTAATTTACTTTGATAATGAAAGCTTTCTTGTCTTTTTCCGTAACTTTGGTGTACCATTTTTATTTATTTGGTTGGTGGTCTGGTGTAACTTTGTATTCTACCTTGTACTTTTAGTTAACTAATAACTAACAACTCACTCACACGTAATAATAAATTAAACCTATCTATAGCTGAACCGGTTGGGATTGGGAAGCTAGCTCGATATGTAGTTTTGAGGTCCTTAATTAATCCTAAACTCCTAAAAGAAACGCTATGAGAATCTTGGCCCCAACATTTGGAATTTTGGTTGCATATGTTAACACAATGCATTATACATAAAGAGTAAAGAGGCTTTTGACGCAAGCAAGCAATAATATGAAAATAGAGCTGTTAAAAATATTATTTTTGTATATGGATAATGTAAAAAGTTGGGGACATAAAAATATTGTTGTTGTAATGTAATCCATCTAAAAAAATAATAATGTTTGGCTTTTCACGTGGTGGTGTTAATGCATGCCACTGATGCATGCCTTTAAAATAACTTAACTGTTTCACTGTGACGCACTCCAAAACAAATTAAAGCTTCCGAGGTCTCTTGCATTGTCAGAGGTATAATTTGGACGGTGATAATCTTATAACCATATAAGAATATTTTCTTCTTATATACAATCACTATGATAGATTACACAACAACTACAAAGACCCAAGATTCCTCTTACACTTAACTCAGATCGGAGAGATATAGATATATATATATACACTATACATCACAATTGGTTATGGCATATTGATTCGTCAATGGGCAACGAGAAGTTCCCCTCACTAACCAATCTGATTGGTTGGCAACGAAGCTCATACGCATTATATTAAAAATTAGTAATTTAATATTTTTCCAAATATCTCGTAATTGAGTGTTAAAATTAATCCTTCCAAAAATTGAGATCAATTTCAACGACTGGTATTTTACAACAGATATATCTTTATATCCACTAATCTAGTGATTAAATTTCTAATTACGTACTTAAAAAGTATAGTTATAGGTGAATAATACTAAAATTATAATGATATTAGTAATTTAGTATGATATTCTCTCTCTTGAATTAATCTAGCTAGAACCTTTTTAGGGTGACTGCAGCACCCAGCAAACAATCCAAAACAAATTTTCCGTACCCAAAAGGAGTGCCTTTTAGGCTTTTAGTTATCACTTCATGAACACTACTTGTTACCTAATTCCCTGTTACTCTTTGAAAATCCCAATTTAAATCAAATGCCAGCCCGGTTTTGTCCTCCACTCTCTCATCATCACACTCTGTTAGTCACTATCTTTATGTTAGCTGCAGCCTTACCAATATATATAGGTTGCATTCTCAAAGTTTATCACTCAAACACGCCAACACAGTCATCAACATTAACAATCAACAATTTATGCATGCTCTTGTGGGGCATCAGAGTTTGATAATATACACCTTTCATCTCACCATTCCAATTCCCAATATATTTGATCAAGAATGCTTTCTCTTCTTCTTAATTAGGCCCCATTCTACCCTCTCATATTGGAAGCAGAGCAGAGTAACAGGTCTATCGCATGGTATATTTGACCTACATTATTCTAGTTGGAATCCATTTTTCTGAGGTTTTTTTCAATTAATATTTTACTAAGAAAATATTGTATTTATATTATAAATTTGTATTTTTTTTTTACAACAAAGAAAAAACAATACATCTGCAAACGCATTATTCCAACTTAATTAATGATTTTGAATTTAAAATCAAAAGAAGAACTTTAATATTCGTAATATTCATATACTTCTACTTATCTCAATTATGATGGTTTCTTATGGATAATATTTATGATCTATAAAAAAATACAATGAAAAAATAAAAATTATACTATTAATTACATAGATCAAGTCATTATTCTGATTTAACAAGTTAGATCGAATTTGAGTCATACTATAATTGTTTTAAAAGAATTTTACCGTTTATAAATATAATAATAATCATATTGAGCTTTAACATAATTGTCTTGTCTTGCATAGGAATTCTTGTGCTTTCTAGAGAGAAAAAAAAGTTGTATAAAGAATAATAAAACAGTATTCTATTTATGTCACCCGTTGCTAGCTAGCTGTCTATTCACATCTACTTTTTAAAATGCTTTTTGATCTATACATATGTAGACCCCCATTTGTTGAAATGCAAGTATAAAATGAAAATAGGGAATATTAATCGTTCTCTTTTGACGTGAATAAGTTATGGTTGACGAAGTTAAGAAACATCATGATTTGAAGAGGAGACTTCTTCACTAGAGCAACAGTTATGCATTATGATAGAAAGATTAATGTGCCGGACAAATTTTGGTGGGTGGGGGCATCGCCCCTAATTACTCAATTCAGTTCCCTAATCATATCCATTAACTGTTTTAATCTTTTTTAGTACATCAAATTATTGAAAATGATTGACATGCACTAACTACTACATCAATGAACCATTCAATTAGAAATTTCCCACTTTACGTACAGACACAGATTACCTCCTTCCTTCTATTTTTTTTTTCTTTACTTAACACTTCTACTAATAACCTTCATAATTCATTCATTCATATAAGCTACATCGTGCCTTAAAAATGATTAAGCACAAAGACTCTTCCTGTGTAGATAAACATTTTGAAATCAATAAAATGGTCAGTAATCACTTGAGATGAATCAATAGGCAGAGTGTAAATTTTCTAACCATGAATGATCATCCAATCTCTCATTATCACCCCCCGCCCCAATTACTATTATTTTTTCTTCATACGTACGCAATAGAATCTCGATCGTGTAAATGATTTTCATTTATCAAAATGCAAGTGGTATCAACTTGACAGGGTCTTTGGCATTACACATATGTGGAAAGGGTCAAAATATATTAACCGGGAGAGTAGCAAAAAAGAGCATATATTAATGGTTGACACTCATCATGCTCTTTGTATTTCATACATATTACATAAGTAGAATGAGTACAAATCATGTTCCAATGCCGGATTCTACGGGAGACTTTTGTCATTTTTGTGGTTATGTATATTAAACAAGAACGTCTCACATGGGGGTTGGATGCAACTGAGAATAATTCACCAACTCCAAACACCCCTTCTTCTTTCTAACTCTTGTGAATAAATTATCACACAATATTAATATAATAACTTACTTATATAATAGAATTTAATTTAAATATCAATATATTTTAACTCTCAACGTGTAGATCAACTTAAATTTATTCTTGTTTAATTAATAGTTTTGATTCGATTTTAAATATTAATATACAATTGTAAGAAATACTTAAAAATAATATTTTATTATTCGTATTGTTCCTTTTCAACCCTCTCCCATACTAAAGAATATGAACACATATTAGGTTTCTCAAAATGGGAGTTGAAGGTGTGGATGATATATGCTTGATAGCAGAAGATGAGGAGAAAAGCGAACCACATGAGGTGCACAAAGAAAAGAAAAGATAACCGCAAGGGCAATCATGGGTATTGATGCTGATGAAATTTGCAGGATCGCAAATCTTTTCATAAAATGATTGGCAAACCGATTGGATTTTATTCAAATCTGGACCCCTAGAGTGCATTTATCGAGATACAAAACATTGCAAATCCAACTTACAAGAGTCAGATTATTTAATTTGAGTGCAATGTATATAGATTAATTGGAGAAATGAATTGATTGAATTCAGTCCAAAGATAGTCATGTCATGTAACTTTATCTTGAATTTACTTCTTTTTATGGCCTTATCCTTGTTAATTTATCTAATATATGTAAGTGGCTGCTGCCTCGGCTTTGTTTTCACTTTTCAGTCAGATACTTAGATATTTATACTATTTTACTAAATGCATGCTTTGTTAGTTATTTCGAGAAAATAATTGTCTTTACTTTTTATGAAAATTTGACAACTTTAAAAAAAGTTATTATTTCTTTTTAAAAAGTTATACTCAAACATATTATAGCTCACACGTGTCATCTCAATTCAGTAGTATGAAAAGTTAGAACTCGTTTTAACATAAACTTTCCTTTTTGGGTATACATGAAGCACAGAGGTCCAAAACAATTAATAAAAAAAAATTCAAAGTGAAAATCAGTGGGAAGAAGAATAAAGAGAGGGGATGTTCATAAGGCAATTTCATGCATTTCAAATTATAAAAATTGAATTCATAAGTTGTAAATTGGGAACAAAATAAAATAAATCATTAGATTGGATTGGATTTTGGATCCAAATATGAAATATGATTCAATCAAAATTAATTAACTTAATATATATATATATATAAGGTAAAATATGCTTTTAAATTATTAAATTTGATTTTTGTTGATCTAAATTTTTTTATTTATTTTTAATCTTTCAAAATATTATCCTGATTCGTTGGAAATATTGCTTACGTGACTAATTTACGTCCTTCCCCGTAAGGTGTGATAAGTTTGAAAATTTTGTAAAATTATTATACTAATTTATTTTTCTAATATTTTTGTCATCTAAACTACATTTTATTATTCTAATATTTAATATAAGTTTAGCAATTCAAAAATAGTTTGAAATTTTATTTACTATTAAATTTTTAATTATATAAATTTTTATTTTATATTGATGAATAAGTTTTAATAAAGAATTGGTTGAAGGAACAAAATAAAATAAAATATCTTTAACAAAATCACAAAATAAATCACAATAAAAGCAAATAAGTTATCTTGTAAATTAAAAATGTTGGTTTTGATATCATGTATATTCATTTTAATAATTTAAATAAAAATAAGATATAATAATTTTAAACTTTGTAAAAATTGATTATAAAATAAAATGAATTAATTTTGTTGTACTTATTGTGTAGTATGATATTTATTTACAATTTCCTACAAATAAAATAAAATAGAAATCAAACTATTAGATGATAAAATAATCAAAGAAATTTTCTTCTGAATTACTTCAATATAATTCATGAAAACTTCTACAAAATTAGGTCTATAGAGAACATGAGCACATATAAAAACAATGACTTTCTTATAATTAGCAAAGTATGGTCCAATTGATAAAGATCAAGTTCATATTTCACAAAAAGGTGATTTAGCAATACAAATTTTTTTTTACATTTTCTTGTATTTCATTTTCTTGCGATCTAATAAATAAGATGTGTTACTCGTTATAACTATTAAATTACAAAAAATGAAAGATAAAAATGAAAAATAACTTCCTATTTAAGTAATTTCATCCTCTTCTCTTCGTATTGTTATATTTCTTATTAGCATGAGAGTATTTTGTTTTCTTCACAACCATTTATATCTTTATAATTGTTCATAATTGTTCCAAGAATCACTATAGCTCTTCCTTTAAACCTTAAAGATATTAATTATTAGTATCCTCTCCACATCCAAAAAGAATTTGAAATGAAGTTAGTAGGAAACATTTTTCTTCTAAAATTGGATCCCTCGTGTTATTTTGATTTTCTCTTCTTCTTTTTAGTTAATAATTGTTATATTTATCTTATTAATTGACTTATTTATCTCAAAATCAAATAGATTTTTAAATAAAGTTATATTCTATTTAAATTAAATATCATGTTACATTTAGAACTAATAATTTATAGCTACGTAAAGGTGTAGCTCGGGATGAGTGTATTAACATCTCTAACAAATATCCAATAGAGTTGTAATAGTTACAAGTTTAAGTTGAAAATTTATAAAATTATTAAATAATTTTAACTTATTTATTCAAAATTTAAATTTAAAATAACTTTTAAAATGAAAAATTCAATTGCTATTATTATCTACAATGATATATAATACGACTCTTTCGATCTGCATTTTTTTAAAACATTTTTGCATATTCCTATTTTTTATTTAACTTCTTTCCTCTGTCTTTTATTTTTTAAAAATGTAGAGAAGAGTAAAAGTACATGTTCATGCCATCAATCTCGCCACACACAAAAACTAGAATGGATCATAGCCGAAGGGAATGGTTATACTTTTTCAAGAATGGTGGTTTATTTATGGGCCTATAACTGCCCAAGTGAGCAACATAGAAAGGCCTTCACCAGAAAAGAAAAGCTGTAATGGACCCAAACCCAAAAGAGTTGTTTCTGTTGTTAGGGAATTGCCTTTGTAGCTGGATTTCCAACATAAGCAAAAGATGGATCCATTCTGTGAACCCTAAGGCCCATGTATTACAAGGCCATAAACACTGTTCATCGTGGACTATTTTAATTATTGGGCTAATTTGATACACATTGTTGCCAGTTACACTTTTTGCCCGTCAAATTCTAATAAATAAGGTGGTGAAGCATTTGGACTTGAAATCAAAATGAAAAAAAAAATATACAAGGTATTTTACGAGTTTTGTGGGAGGGATTTAATTTTTTTGTTTTCCAACAATTATTGTTATTAATAAAAAAAGGTATATTTCTTCTTTAGTGATAATATTCTTTTAGTTAATTATTTAATCAAAATAAAAGAATAAAAGGTATATATAAGATTTGAGTTCAACAATAGAAAAACAAAATAACTGGATTTATATATTTCTACCAAATATCCGCTCATTTTATGAATATTTGTAAGTACATGTAAAATAAATTTAAAAATGACTTTATTTTTAAAATAATATAAATTAAAATATAAAAATATATGCTTGAAAATTTAAATTTCAAAACTGAAAATTGATTAATTAATATAATACTACTATTATTTCTAATGACAATTTACAAATATTCTATCACATTTGGTGTCAAATAAAGAAATTTGAATACTAATAAAAACAATTGAGGAAAGTAAAAGATTTAAAAACATTGATTTGACTTGGTACAAAAGTTCATAAGACAAGTTTCAACAATAAGGAAGCCGTGAATCAAATATAGAAATTGTCTCATTCAGCTTTTAATATCATGAAAATAAGTTGTAGAAAAAATCAAATTAAATAATATTTTGTACCATCTTACAAAACCGCAGATAAAATTAATAATTATGTAAAATTAAAAATGAAAAATAAAAATACTTGTAATATTAAGGACCAACCTATTAGTGTCTGTATAAAGTCTTGTTAATTAGTATTTTAAGTTTTAAGGAATTAACAAATAACTTTTGTGTTAGAAATATTGTAAAAAATATGATAAATTACATCAACAATGTTTCTTATAATATTTAATTAAAGCAATTGAACAATAGTACAGTTATAAGCTGTGTTGCGTACAAGTTGAATTGCCTTTTGGACTCTTTTTCGCAATTTCTACTCACAGAAACCCCTTTCGGCTTTAGCATTTTTTTTTTATTTTTTATTTATGGGTATTTTTTGTTCCGCACCGAATAAAGAGGTTTGAGAGCGAAACCTGAAAGTGAAAATGGACGATATAAGTCAATGCGTGTTGGTGGAACCAATGAGAATTGTGATAATTGAGTAGCTACATTGCTTGCATGCATGCGAAATTCCAACTTTCTTCAACTTTATCGTATAACTTTTTATAAAAAGTTTAAAGTCGCGATTTAGTAGATTTTCAATGATCGCATTCACATATATAATAATAATCACACTAATTAATAGATAGGGCAATGAATTTGCATGCCTGCCCAAAACCCTTAACTACCACCTATCATAATAGAGACAATAATGTTCATTATTAACTTCACAATTATGTACACCATGTTTAATTAGTTGAGTAAATGAAATTTGCATGTCACTTTCATGAAATGCCACCCTAAACAAATGAAACAATGGCCAAAGGTCTAAAAATTAATTATACTTTTAATAAAATTCTCTCGTTTTTAGTATAAGTTATTGATTCATAAATTTATTAAAAATATTTCTTATTATATTAATCGCTCTTTTTTCTTACCTAATTGTCTCACTAGTCATCCTCATCTTTCTAACTTTTTTTTATTACTAATTTGTTATCGGGCCACTTCAAGGCCAGTCCAAATAATTGGAGTGAATATTTGAATCGGTCAAATGGATTGTAAAGGTGTTCAAATCTTAAATCACGAAGTGATGTATTTTTTTTAAGTAAATATGGATTGTCTCGATTTATTTTCATAATTAAAGATATTATAAAGTGTTAAAAATTAATATTTCATTGTAAGTATCAAATTGTATTTAGATATTTTTTTCTAAACACTACATTACTTATAAAATATAATTCAAAATATTATAATTCTCATCATCATTAAGAGATTTTTTAAAATTAAAATTACTTAAATTAATTATGTATTAGTATTATTCTGTTAGAACACATATTTGCAGACCAAAAGTCAATAATTAATCATTCATAATAATATTGAATATCTATTTAAAGTATTATTTTTTTCAACAAATATTTTTTCATCTACAAATATTATTTAGTGATTGAAATTTTAATAATATGTTTAAAAAACAAAGTTATATGTCGATTATATCATGTTATATTAGTATTATGTAAAATGCTAAAATACTTAAAGTATAAAATTTTGATAAATAATTTTATAATTTAAAAATTAAAACAGATAAAAAAAATTATATTAAATTGGGTCTTAGGCAAAAATTTAAAATAATGGCCATGTATATTTAAACACAGCCCTGGGTAGCCGAACCGACATAACATAAAGATAACAATGAAACATGTGATGATAAAAGTTTGTCTTCCCTTTTATTAGGTGTTAACAAGCACGATGAGAAGTGTATCAATTTATTTGAATGTGTACACATAATATCTCAAACCAGATTATTCTGCTACCAAGGTCTGAACCACTTTCTCAACCTTATTGCCATCACAATTCCTAAATAACATTATATTGTGTTGTGTGTTTTGCTATCACTTTAATATGTCCGCAAAAAGTATACACCTCCATTTGTGTTTTAAATCATGGAATTTCATCCTTTAAAAAGATAATAATTATCATATATTTTTAAAGGAAATTAATAAATCAGATCTTAATAATTTTAAATTTTTAATTAAAAAAAACGAAGTTGTCAGAAAAAAATTTCTCTTAAATTATCCAACTAAATTCATCAAGAAAATCCATTTTAAATATTATATCTTCTAACCGATATTATTTCATACATACATATTTGATAATAATTAAACCTTTTATCATATGTTTAAAAAACATAATTACGTGTGAAACATACCACTTTAAGTTACAAAATAATAGCATATTTTTCTTGGCTTATTATATTCATACATTTAACTTTGGCTTTCACTTCATTTTTTTTCTTTTTATTTCTCATTACTTTATTTATTATATGTATTTTTATTTTTTCCATCAATATTATATTCCTTTGGACCTTGTGCCTCAAAATTTACATGAGTTGTTTTTTCTCTTGAAACAAAAAGATATGCATATTTATTGAAAAAGTAAAAATCCATAGTGAAGAATTGAGAAAAGGAATACAAGAGGAGGGGGGGGGGGGGTGAGAAAAGGCAAAGATGAATTTTTGTTTTGGTGTCCTTAAAGGCATTACGGTTACTCAGTGAGAAACAGTAGTAGTGATTGGAAAGAAAAATGAGAGAATATATAATAAGTAAATAATGGTAAGATTATTATGGATAGATGATGAGTTGTTGGCGTGTGGAGGACAAAATGAAGATAGGTCTCATGAAAAGGTTCAGAAGACAGTGTCCCCTTAAATCCCAACACAGACCACGCCACTCGGACTGCGTGCACTTTATGGACCCCACCTGTCCCTGCAATTCTCTTCTCTCCAAAACACTAGTACACTTCTATTTTCTATTATTTCTACTTACCCAAACACCTTCACTTCTTTTCTTTCCTTCACAAAAACATACACTTTCTCTTACTTTGCCCTGAGGCCATTGCTATTTACTCGCCTCTTTAGGTTCCCACTCCTTTACTCACTTCAATAACTTCCTAATCATCAAACTTAATTTTGATAGATTCAAATTTTAAAATTAAATATAATAATAAATTTAAATTATATTTTAAATCATCTTAATTTAATTTAAATTTTAATATTATTTTAAAAAATAATTCTTTTAAGTATTTATATATTAATAATATAATTTAAATTTAATAAATTTAAGTCTAATAATCATATTTTAATAATATAAATAATTTTATATTATCATTTAATTATATTTATGAATGATATAATTTTTAAGATAATTATTATAAAATTTAATTATCTTTTTATATATAATAATACGTGATTAAATGGTAATATAAAATTATTTTATATTTTTATGTATATTTTTTAAATATAATATTATATTATTTTTCTAAAAAGTTACTAAAAATATTTTTTATTATAATAATATATTTTTTAATTTAATTATATATAATATTAATATATTATGTGCTTACCCAATTTTGTTTCAAAGTATTTCAATTAAAATCAAGGCTGTTCTTTTTATCCGTTTATAAAATTTCGAGTGAAATAAATATAAAAGTAAGAAGAAACTCCACTTAACCACTTGCAAGTACACCCTTACACCACTGAATACTGATTGCCAGCAAACGGAGACGCATATTCATTTGCCTCATTTGTTGGATATTCCCTCAATTATTTATTTTCTTTTATCTTCTATTAACTATTTTACTACAAATGCAATACTGATTATATTTTTCTCTATTTTATTTCATTAATAAGAAATTATTGTAATGAAATTGAAAAAATAATTCTTATTTTAAATAATTACGCCGTAATTAAGGCAAATGCACTGAACTAGTGTAATGACCCGTAAATATACGAAGTTGTATTGCATATAATTAAAAATATAAAATAATGAATTTGTGTTAGCACTAATCGTGAGATTTCTACATTATTGAGGTTTTTTTTCTTAACTAGAACTAAATAAGTTATCCTTGCATTATTTATTCTTAAATATATTACCTTTTTTTTAAGTCATAGGATGAAAAATAATTTTGTCCTTTTTGTCAAGATTTATTTAGATTGGAAGTAGAACTATAAACTAAGTTTAGAATTATTTTTCTCTTTCGGATACTTGAGGATAAATATTTGTTTCAAGTTTGGAGTGAAGGTAAGTCAAATTTACCTACCTGATTGTTTTTCTGGATTATTAATTATTAATGTGCTTTGTTGCAAAAAAATTGAAAAAAATGAAAATAAAAAAGGAAAGAAAAAGGAGGAAGTGAGAAAGGGAACAATAACAAATATGGGGAAATGGAATATTTTATAATAAGACATGTGAGTGAAGCCATAAATGATGTGAGGAGTTGTAAAAGAAAAATGTAATCTACATATAGGAGAATTAAAGTCCAATGTTCCCTTAAATTGCTATAGGAGGAATCATAACTCTCGGAGAATAAGTGATTTGATTTGCATTCTTATTTTTTTTTTATAAAGAAAATAAAAAAATAAATCTTTATTATTTTTCTTTAAATTTTAATTATTATCTTCTCTCAAATAATTTAAAATAAAACCCTTTCTCCCTTGGTTCCTATTAGAATTACTCTAACAATTGGGAGTAACTATTTGATCCTAAAATATATTTAAATTTTATATATTTATTGAAGTTTCAACATCGATCGAATAAATTTTATATCATTGACATCATAATCAATCTCTTCCAACAAATATTTGTAACAAAACTAGTTACTTAAACCTTGTTTGTGGTGATTGTAATGATTTTTAGATAGTTAATATGATTGACATCAATTTATTTATTTAAATTTTTTAGTGTTGTTTAAAGTACACATTTATTCATTGTTATTATTGTTATTTTATTTTATAAAATCAACTTGTCTAATAAAAAAATTTATATCAATTTTATGTTAAGTTATTACTATTTTAAGTTCTCTAACTAATTGAAGTTAATATTGTGAAATAAGAAACTTTAAATTTTTATTTTTTTTATTAATTTTGGTAGGCCAACCTGCAAAGCCTCTCGTAGACAAGGTGGGTTACAACATCTAACATGTTCAAATAAGGCAACCAATCTCACAACTCTATCCCATTTTTAGTGAGTTGTTGGTCAGGTAGGCCAAAATGGGGCCAATCGGCCCATTTTGCCATCCCTAATTGTAACTTTCCAATTTTTTGTATTCAAACTTAAAAAAGGATTCAAATGATTTTTGAATGAATTTAATTCATTTCATATCACTTTTGAAAAAAATATGTTTTATAGTTATAATTTTAAGTTTTTAGAAGTTGTCTCATCTCTTTTGATATTTTTCTGCACCATTTTATCTTTTTCACCTAATATTTTTTTGTCTCTCATTTAATCTTCACCAAAGGTGGCAAAATAGGTCAACCTAACTTGAATCTATATGATGAAATGTAAAACTTAAACTTTAATTTTTTGAATCGAAACTAATAAAAGCATTTTAGTAGGCTTAGCCTCCAAAGCCCATACAAATTGGGTTTTCGCTAGGCTTAGGTCTCGTTCAGAAACTAAAATTGAATGAGTTTTTTTACTTGACTTGCTATAGTTTGTGACATACATTAATCTTACGATAAGTCTGACCATAACTTGCTCAATGAAATATAATGCTTGGACTTTAATTTTTGAGCATGAATTAAATTTGAGTCTTTTTAGCTGAATTTGATCATGATAGGATATAGGCATAGCCTACAAAAAGTTCATACAAATTGGGCTTTAGTCTCACTTTGAAACTTGAATTGGATTTGAGTTTTTTGACCTAGCATGTTGTAGTATACAATCCACATTAAATATAAGTTTGCAAAAACTACTAATCTCACTCAAACCTAATCAATGAACTATTGAGTTTAAGTATTAAATTTTGAGCATAATATTTTTTTTATATTTTATTTTAATTGCACTCCAAAATCTCTTACAAAATTGTCTGAGGTAAAGAATCTCGAAATTTTTTAGTTAACTTTTAAAAGAAAAATTATAAACTTGTTAATAAATGTTCAATATTAAAAAAAATTGAAACTAAAACCTAAAAATTTAAAAATTAATTTTAATTTTAAAAGTTTAAAAATAAAATTCACTTCAATAGAGAACAAAAATAACTAAAGAGGCAATGTAGTTGACAAAGTATAAAAAGTAAAAAAATCAAACTCACATTTTATTTTCTTAAAATTTAAATTGATAGACGCATTTAAATTTTATCCAAAAAAAGATCACATCAGAATTACTTGTTTTTACTTTTTAGGTCTTGTGAACAACATTAGTTAAAGAAGTGATAATAAAAAAAAATATTAAAAACTTTGTTAGAATATATTGGAAATTATACGGAAATGCATTAGTATTTTTTTTTTTTTACATTTCAAGAGGGTGTTGATTAATGTTTGTCCTATTTTTTATGTTAATTAAAAATAGGTAATTATAATAATGTATATTCTCAATTATTAATTTTTGTTGAGATATTATTATTTTTAATTGAAAAAGGATTGAGTGGCGAAAAACCCTATTGTGAATTGGAGTCAAAGTTTCCGCGGTGAATTGCTGCCTAATCTTTGAAAGTGGTAATATACAAAAGAACCACACATCACACAAGTTGAAGTTGGTAAAAATATGGTTAGAAAAAAGTGACTATATTATGATTACCCATTCTCCTTGGTCCTTGCCTTTCAAGTTTTCGATCTTTATTTTATCTTGGCAGCTGATTATGAAGTCAGATCTCCCTTTTTTTTTTTGTTGTTGCTCCAACAAATTATTAGTCATGATTCAGACGCATGACATCTTCCTAATCATGAACCTGAAAGTGGAAATATTCAAACATATAAATGTACATGCCTATATGGCTAGCCAGGGTTAATCTAAACCAAACTTTGTTGTCCTTAATGCTTAATTGAAAAAAAAACAAAGTTTATACTGTTAAGGGTCCTTTTCTCCTCTTTCTCCCATAGCAGTAGAATATCAATTTAATACCTAAAACTGACATTAGTGGTTGAGTAAATCCCCATCTTAGTTTTTAAGATTAAAATCTTAAAAATTAAGTGTTGATTTGTTACTCTTTAATTTTGTAAAATCTAAAGTTCTTGACTGTGCATAAAACATATTCATTTTAGTTTTTTTTTTTCATTTTTTATACTCATTTTGCACTCAAAAGAACTAAAGTGAATGTCTTTCTATAAAATTAAAAATAAAAATAAGAATTTTGTAAAGTCAAATATTAAATAGAAAAATATTTACAATTTTAGATAATACTATAACGGTAGTTTACTTCATTATTGATTATAATTATTGGCATTATAAAAATATTATTTTGATTTTTGATATTATAAAAAGTAAATTTCATCTCTAATTTTAGCAGCTATTAGTCAATAGTCAATTTCATTTGACATTGGTGTGTAACAATCAATTTGATCCCTAACTTTAGTGTGGCTTAAGAACTTATTTTAATTGCTTACTATTATACTTCTTTATAGAGTTTTCGGAAAATACAACTAAACTGATTGATACTTATAAAAAATCTGAAAATTAAAAAAAGATCAAATTAGTAGCTTTATAACGTAACTTTAAGAATCAAATTAATTGATAATGATTAAAATTAGAGATTGAATTTACTTTATTTATAAAAAAAATAAATTAATTGATAGGAGTATATTGATATAGGATATCTTCGAAAAGGAGAGTTTAAACGTTAAAGTAAAAAGTTTCATTTTAGATAGTAAAATGAATTATTTCAGTATTAATTAATTAATAAATATATTATATATTAATTAATCAAAATCACTAAAATTAATTAATAATAAAAATGACTCATTTATTCTATAAAAAAAATGCTTCTCAGGTTAGAGAATTTAAATCCATTGATATGCTGCCTTTATATTAACTTATTACGGTAACAAAAAAATAATAACATATTACAATCTTTATAGAAGGAGGTGTGGGATTAGTGCATTGAAATTAGTGACCAACCACGAACCAACATTGATGCATCGTTATCAAAGAATGCAGAATATTAGCAACAGGTTGCGTGTAGGAGGGTTCCACAAGGCATGAAATAACTCGTTTATAAAAAAATGTACTTTTATTTATTTATTAAATAAGCCATTTTTTTAAGAGGATAGAAAAAGAAGGAAAAGAGAAGAAGGAAGAGAAGAATGAGGAAGAGATAATATAAAAAAGATTAAATTAATTTTGATCTATTAAATACTAATTAAATAAAATTTGATTATAATAAATTATTATACATTCATTTTTATTTATATCATTCATTCAATTTGATTTAAATATTTTTTATTTTAACAACAAGATGAATTAAATTAAATTTTACATGGATGAATTGATAAATTATAGATAAATTTTTTACCCCTATTTTTTATTTATATGTATTTTAAACAGTTAAAATTATAACTGTAGATTAAAAGATAACCATTAATATTTATAAATATCTAATATTATTTGGATAAATTATAGATAAAATTTTCACCCCTATTTTTATTTATATGTATTTTAAACAGTTAAAATTATAATTATAGATTAAAAGTAACCATTAATATTTATAAATATTCGGTTTTATTTGGATAAATAAAAATTAAATATTAAAAATATAAAGAAAAAATAAAAAATAAAACAAAATTTCCAATCTTCGTTTGCCTTGCTTCAATTTAATAATGAACATAGAAATGTGATTTTATTGCTTTTCATTTTTGAGTTTGTGAGAAATAATTTCAAAAGATACTAAATTAAAAAAGATAACTTAAAAATGAGAAGCATGAACACGTGCTTTTGTCTAATAAATAAAGTAAAATATAAAAAGAAAGGAAGAAAACAAGAAAACTTTTGAAAATAAAAAAGTTAATAACTTTTCTTTTTATGTTTAGAAACATGAAAATATAAGATAATATATTGATTTATATTTATCTACTTGATGTGTTCTCTTCGTCACTGAAAAAATATGAAAAAATTTTACAACTGATATTTTTACCTTATAAATCAAAATAGATTTTTATCTTGAAAAACAATTCGAAAGTATATTATGATCTAACCATGGGTATAAAGTTTCTTAACCTCACTTGAAAAAAGTCTCATATTAGAGAAGCTATTTCTTTACACTTTTTCTTTCTTCTATCTAAAGAAAAGTTATACGTTGGTTCCCTTGCGTCACTTTCTTCACCTATATAAAGAGAAGATGACCAAATAATAGAGAACATCTAAAAAGGAACCACTTTTAGATCCAATAAAAATCATATAGACAATAGTGGAAAGCATATAGCATGCGATTTAGTTTATTATTTTTTCTTTATTACCCTTTGCTCTTGAAACTTCAAAAGAGGCTTATGAGCTACTTTCCATTACTATGCATTGTGTTTACCAAGAATTTTCTTCTCGAGGCAAGTTAGTCTATTTTTATATAGGAGAAAAAATAAAAATAAGTTTCTTCCTAACCTAAATTTAGTTTATATATAATTTAAAATTTTACTTAAAAAATTATTATACACAAATTTCTATAAATTAACTTATATATAAATAAACTTTTAATTTATGGAAGAATTTTTCTTCTTCTAAAGTGTTATATATAAAAGTTTATCAATGACTTTTATCTTATCTTTTTTATGTTTTATTTATTTGTTATCATTATTGTGGTAGTAGTTTTCTTTTTTTGTGTGTTTTTCAAATGAAAACAAATATTCTATTTTTCTCTCAAAATTATAAAAAAAATAATAAAGATTTTGATGATAGTTATGTTGGACAATTTTTTGTTTGGTTATTAAAAAGTACTAGTTAAGATTTTTTTTAAATAATAATTATTTGGATGCACTTCCAGTAAAAATAAAAGTTTAGTGATAATTATTTTGGGTATATTTTACATTTAGTTAACGTGGAGATTAATTATTATTTTCGGTGGAGAATATTTTGTATGAGTCATGTAGGTAAAAAAAATATTTAATTATTACAACAAACTTATTGAAAAAATAAAAGGTTTAGTGATAATAATTTTAAATGCTCTTTTTCTTGTTTAGTTATTATAAAATCTTTTTACTAAAATTTGAAATTTAAGACTTAGATATAGTAGTTTTAAATACATTTCTTAGTTGTTATTGCAAAAGTTTTTCAATTAAAAAACAAAATAAAAAGATTTAAACTAAAAAATGGAATAATAATTAAATTTTTGTTAATACACATTTGTTTCCTATCAAAAAATGTTGGAAAATTTTTTATTGAAAAATTATTTTTCAAACGATGAGACATTGTACAAAGGAAATTGTTAAAAGTTTCTTCTTGAACTCTATCTATCAAACTAAATTGTAATACAAATTTCAAATACTAAAAATATTTCAATTTTAAAAATAAATTGATACTATCTTAAAATTTAAGCAATTCCTAAAGATTTAATATACAAATAAAAAATTAAAAAAAAATAAATTATTCATTTTCAAACTAAAAATATTTAAACATATTCTCAACAAAATAACTACCTATATTTAATTTGTGCATTACGTCCAAGATACATATAAATAAGGTTAAAATAAATAAATTTTTTTAAATTTTTTTTTATCTAAAAATAATAAAAATTCTTATATTAAAAATAATATTAGAGAGTATTAATACCTTCTTTATATATAATAAAGTTTTAAATTCTCATAGTTATTGCCGTAGTGGACTAAGAAAAATTTGCGAGATAAAAAAAATTGACTTTCAAATTTAAAATTTAGTTTTGAAGATTATATATATATATATATATATATATATATATATATATATATATATTTAAAATTATTTATCTAATATTTTTTGTAAAACATAAAATCTTGGTGACAGATTCACAATTTTCTTCTTTTTTTTTTTGTCTTCGTTGTGTCGCAATCCCATTTGTAACGATATTATAATAAAACATGTTCACTTAGAAAATAAATTCTAAAGTTATTCACATTCATAAATAAGTAACTAAGTGTCACGGTTTTAACTCCGTCTTTCCCACTTTTGGGTTATCTTCCGTCTCATTTTATACTTTTCTTCTCTGTCACTTTGTCTCTCAAGGATTGCATCGTCTGACTTCTGTAGTGCGTGGGTTGCACTGCCTAGCGCATGCGCCGCGTCGTCTGACTTCTATGGTACGCATTGCACCACTTGACATCAACGATGTTATCAAGAGCCTTGTTAAGTTATAGTTGATCAACCTAGCGATAATTGGTTGGTCGGTCGGTCCACATTGTGGTCACCCTTACTGCCAAAAGTCTTGTTAAGTTACAATCGCCATCGGTCGATCGACTGGTCTACAACCCCACAAACACTGAATGAAGACGAAGAAACTTTAAAGTTTTGAGTTGAAGTTGACCATCTTCATTGGCTGCTTAACAGTCAACCAATCAGCTAGTCCACAATGTCGTCGCCCCTACTACCATGAGTCTTGCTAAGTTATAGGCAACTGGCTTGGTGATACTCGATCGACCGAGTAGTCCACAACCCCATAAGCGCCAAGTAAAGATGAAGATGCTTTAAAGTTTTGAGTTGAAGTTGGTCATCTTGGTTGGCCATTCAGTAGTCAACCAGCTAGCCAGTCCACAACCCCACATGCCTAGGAGGTCGTTTTGGCCGACCGCCTCACACATGTCTTTGATTGTTTGAGGTTATTCTGACAACTTCACATAGGTCTTTAATTGTCTAGGGGTCATTTTGATCGACTCACACAAGTCTTTAATTGTTAGGGGTCATTTTGGTCGCTTCACACAAGTCCTTTAATTGTCGGGGTCGTTATGATTGTCTCACACATGTCTTTAATTGCCTAGGGTGAATTTGACCATCTCACATAGATCTTTAATTGATGGGAGATCATTTTGATTGCCTCACATAGGTCCTTTAATACTCGATCGGTCAACCGATTCAAAAGTCAATAATATTAAAAAGCACATCTCTTAAGTTGATGATCTTTTAAAGATTCACAATGACATTATATTAAAATTTTAACTATTTTAATATCAAAAATGTTTCTTATAGATTTAATTTATTGTCAAATTAGTTACTAAAATATTCTGAGTTATTCCCTTAATCCTTTACA
Source organism: Mucuna pruriens (assembly GCA_025330945.1). Taxonomy (NCBI): domain Eukaryota; kingdom Viridiplantae; phylum Streptophyta; class Magnoliopsida; order Fabales; family Fabaceae; genus Mucuna; species Mucuna pruriens. Next base: position 187,846 of record JAENHJ010000132.1, read on the forward strand.
AGAATGAATATTGTAATATTTTAGATGTCAAAAAGATAAATTTAACGACGAAATTATAAAAGAATAATATAATAAATTTTATATTCTTGAAGGACTAATTTGATGACCAAATCATTTCAAAAATTAATATATACTTTATTTTGTGGAAAACAAGGAGTAAAAATCCACATAATCAATAATTTCTCAAGAAAGTTATACTAGTTAAGTCAATAAATAACAAAAGTAATAAAAACTTAGGTGGAAAATAAAAAACATGATCTACTACACAATTTGAAAATCCATGATTGACTAAAGCATCTGCCACTTAATTCACCTCGTAATAGATATGAGAAAAAGTACTGTGGATTTTTAACGAACAAGTTCTTTAAATATTGATACTAAGTTATAATAAGATGACTTGAAGTACATCTACTTATAATCAAATTAAGAGCGTTATGGGAGTTTGATTCAAAGCAAATATTGATAGAATCTCTAACACAAACAAGGACTAACCCTTTTTTGATGACCCATAACTCAGCTAGAGCAATAGAACAAGAGTTAATATGAGTTGAATATCTCAACATATACATGAAATTATAATCATGAATCACTCCTCCTAACATCATTTATAATAATTACAAATTCATCTGAGTTAACCTTGACAAATGACGGTAACCATCTAATAATTATGAAAAATTAATATAATGATGCATGTAATTTTAACCAACCATATTGATTTTATTTTTAATAAAATAAGAAAATGTAATAACAATAAGAATATTAAAACATAAAATTTTGTATATATTTTTCATCACTAAATCGATTTTAGAGGTTGAAATTGATTTAAAAATATACTTATAACTTTAAAGGGGATATTCTTAAAAAGAAAAAATAAACTGTAGGAAAGGTTCTTTGTCCACACTCCATGTTAATTAGCTGCTACTTGCTATTCAAACATTATAAGCCTTTTCTTCCTCTTGTCTATGTATATGTATATATAAATACAGAGATTTGAAGTGTTTAGCAGTTCCTTTGATCTCCTATAAGCCTGGAATCTTAGCTTAATTTACACAACAATTATGCCGATAAAAATATTACGTTCTCTTTAATTAAGGGCAAGTTGGAGTAGCTATAACATCACTCCTCTATAATCTTCAATTTATTACCTTAGATGTTTTCGCTTTTAGCTGGTCATTCACATAAATAACCCAAAAGTTATTTGGTGCGATGCTTGTGCTGTGGGTGCTAAAGATAGTTTTTCTTTCCAAAGATCACGACATATATATATGCAATTATTAACAACGAGAATAAAGTGTAAAAGTTGTCAAGCATTTAAAATTAGAATAAATTACAGTAAATTCCGTGGTTAAATGTTGGAATTAACTTATTCGGTTATTCCATTTTAATTTAAAATGTCATGTTTTGTTTCGATGTAGTCACAACCATTATTACATAAAGAAAATACTTCTTAATACGAAACAGAAATTCAATCTGTATATTATGAAGTGTGATCGGTGATAATTGAGGATTATTTTTCTCTCTCGCATTAATTTAAAAGCCAAGCCGGGATTGGTCAATTTAAAATTCATTAAAAAATCGTACTTAGATATTGTGTACAAAAATCTTGCTGTTTGTCTCATCTTATTTTTACGAAAACGTGCATTAAGCTTTTATTAAAAAAAAAACATGTATATATATTAGAATTGTAAAATTATATGTCCATATCTTGAGAGTCACTAGAATAGTTATAGAAGTGTCATTCAACTTCAACATCTTATATTTTAACCTTCTGTACAACTTCAACATTAGAAACAACTAATTTTGACATCTTATTATTGGTTTTAGTATTTCAGAGAGTAAAATAAGGTTTTCAATACTGTTATTATTGGCAGTATTGGGCTGTTTTCCCATTCAACCAATTTTTAGCAGAAAAAAAATACTGTTATTGTCAAATTTGAAATTTCATTGGAAATCTTTATTTTATTTTCTAATGTCACATAATGAACCATAAATATTCAAAACTAGTTACTAATTATGCTGAGAATCATTCCAAAAAAAAATTAAAAATACTCATTTTCATTAAAATGGACTTAAATATGATATATATTGATTTTTAATTTAAGGGAGGAGAATATATATTTTAAAGAGGGGATAGAAGTGTAATTTAAGTATTATTAGAAGAGAAAAAAATATAAATTACTCTATAAATAATTATAATGTTAAAAAAGAGTTGTAAAAAAAAACTTCATAGTTGATTTAGAAACTTTAATCAAGTAGAAAATTGTTAAAAAATTATAATAAAAAACAAATCTCATAGAAAGAAAATACAAACAAATGAACCAACTATGAGCGGTTTTTTTATGCTATAAACAACAATGCTTTACTTTTCTTATAAAAGAATGTACAATCATAATTGAGATTTGGGTAATAATAATTTTTAAAGGGTAAATGCGCAAATTGGTCATCTAAAGATACGTGAGATGTCATGTTCATGCTCCAAAGACTTTTGTTATGAATGATCATTCATATCTATACCACAAAAGAATGATCATATTTATAATTCAATGTATTAATTATTTTAAGCACTAGTTGATGTCCGAATATATATTTGAGATTTAGAGGACTAAATCGGATCTCCACTTTTTGGTTTTGGTTTCTCCACTTTTTATGTTCAACAGATTTAGAGGACTTAATTTATATTTCATGTATCATAAAGAGTATTAATTTGGATTTTTATTCAATTTTTGAATTGCAACACGTCTTTTTTTAAAATGTACACAAAAAAAAACCTTTCTTTAAAATTTAAATAAAAAATGGCATGATGTTTATGTATTAAAATGAGAAAAATTACAACAACTTGTTACCTTTTAAACAAAATAATGACAAATCAATCCTTTCAAGTTAAATAGAATGTTAACTTATAATATATTTTAATTTAGATTTAATGGTTGATATCACTAATAAGGTATGAAGTTGTGGAAAAAAGTTTGATACCATCAACTTATTATAAAATATTGTTGGTATGACTTTTAAGATAATTATTAAAAAAATAAATAAGTTTATCATATATAATAGTTTATGATTGGATAGTAGTATAAAATTATTTTACATCATCCATATATAACCCATTTTCTCTATGAATTATTAATGTAAAAAAGTTTTATATTCTTTAATGAGTTTGACACTTTATTTATTTATTTATTAATATAATCAATTCAATAAAATAATATTATATTATTGAATGAAAATTTAAATTTTTTTTAGGGTTTTGTTATGGAATGATACAGGGGCAAAATTAAAGAAATATTTATATTATATTTATTTATTTATAATTATTAAATAGCTTTATATTTTTAGTGTACTATTTTGTTGATTTTTATTATATATTTTAAAAATCAATACCTTAAAAACATTTGTTAGCTTTTAATTCTTTTAACACTACGAAATGATAAAAATCATATTCCTTTATCATTATTTTCATTGGAAAAAAAACTTAAGTAAAACCAATCAGGTAGTTATCTCTGATAAAAAAAAACATGAAATGTATATTATTATCTATGCTTAGAAAAATGTTAAAAAAGAAGATAAAAATAACGCATATGTTATCTTGCTAGAAAGCATAATATCACAACTAAAGTGGCAAAATAGATAAACTCAATCTATTTTTTATTTGCTAAAAAAAGACTTAGGTTGGGTTAAATAATGAATTTGAGAGCGAATTGAATTTCAACTATTAAAATCTCAAACATATCTGCTTATGACCTTAAAAGGATAAAACTAAAAACATTAATATTGTAGTTCTTGAATCCTCACAACCACAAATAAGTCTTTTTAGGTTACAATGAATAAAAAAAAAAGTAAAATAAAAGAAAGTTAATCAATAGATCGATTAAATCTAACTCATTCGTTCTTAATCCGTTAAAAAATAATTTAAGTTGAGTAATTGAATTTATTTTATAAATGAGTTAAAAAATTTCAACCCAACTTATCCTATTCAACAAGTTAAATAACTTAACTAAATGTACTAAAACATCTTGTTATTCCTACCTACAATAGTATAAAAGAATAATGTACATAATTTTCCTTTTGATAATAGGTTATATTCTACATTCTTTTACTAAAAATAGATAATTTTGACTGCAAAAGTTTATCTAAAAGAATATAAGAATAATCGACACAAGAATTTTGGTACAAAGCTAATGAGTTTGTAGAGAAATCGAAAAGATTTAAATGAGAAATAAGTGTATCCGAGTTTCTAATGTATTAAATGTTTTTTTAAAACTTTTTAACCAATGTATTTAAGATTTTTATTACAATTTTTAAAAATTTATTCTTATATAATAACAAAAATAAACATTTTTTAGAGTAAAATAATTGCTACTATTCTCATTATTACCTAAGACTAAATAAGTTGGGAATAAACATATATGTGATAAGGGGAAAATATCATTTCTAACTATTATCAATAGGGAATGGTATCCATATAGAAGAATGCTACCCTCTTCCAACTTCCGAGTGAGTACTTCCTTTTAAACCAAACCAGTCTGGGAGAGTACCTCTCCATATTTAGCTTCGATAGTCCAAAACAAGGTATAGGGAATATTGCTATCATGTTAGACATAGCTAGGTAACTGCCAATGGAAGAAGATAACATAGCAGTGACTTTGACATAGGATACTTAAAAAAGTAAAGATAAAAATTCATGCATTTAGACATTTTTTTTTAATTTGTTTTATCACACAAGAGGTCAATTTGGCAAACAAGACCAAAAGCTGTGCTAGATACGAAGATTATCAATAGATTAATCCTAGTGGTCAAGATTGCCGTAAAAGATTGGCATGTTCTCAAATCTCAAGTTAACAAGTTGAATTACAAGATAATCAATAGAATTCTTCATGCACAAGTCACTCTGAAAACTTAAAATAGGATAGTAAGTATAAGGTCGTTGTCAAGAAACCTACAAAAGTACATACTTATTCGATTTTTCTTCACTAAATTTATGGCGTAGATTTGAATTTGACTTCTAATCTATCCTTAACAAAAGGAAGGAACAAATTTGACGTGTGTGTGTTTTTAATTTTCTTAAGCATTAGTTGTATGGATTGAATTAAAGAGAAAAAGAAATATAGAGCACGCCATGAGATAGAAACGTGGGGTTTTGTGCTGTATTTGTTTGTGTAGAAGTGTGAAAGAGTGTGACAGAGGATAAGAGGAGAAAATTATTGATACTCAAGACTGAAAAGAGATATAAAAGGGGGACGAGGGAGAAAAATAGTACAAGATCTACCAAAATTAAAATCTTTTTACTGAGGTGAGAATTTGTACAACAATTAGGGCTATATTTTAAATACTCAGTTTAACTTTCATGGAGTACGCTTTAATTTATTAAAACAAGATATATTATGTATTATATTATATAAATATAAAAATATTTTTATATCAAAATATTACTTTTACATATTTTTACTTTTTTTACTCATTTAAATAAATTAAGAAAAAACTTAGTTTTTTTTTCTCTTCTATTAACTAAAAAATCCAAAAATTATTTTTTTATACTCATTTTCTCTCTCTCTACTTTTTTCCTTTCTACTTATTCTAACATTGAAACAAAGCATAATTAAAGAGAAAAACAAGGAAAGAGATGAAGTTTTTTATGTTAACTCTTCGTAAAAAATTTCTCTCCTCATAAGGAGAAATTCTCCTACTTTTTCCTTTTTTGCGTGTGATTTATAATTTTTTTCATGTTTCTCATTTTTTCTTTACATTAGAGTAATTTTTTTTATATACTTTTATTTCATTCTTCCATTCATTCAAATAAAATAGAGAGAAATTTCTCTATTTATTTTTATCTCATTTCTATTCATATAAACAATATATTTATTATATATCCAAAGTTCCAAACTTTTTCTAAAGGCGAGTATAAAAAAAAATTAAGCGTTTTCCCGTGCATAATAAAAATGAAGACAGGTTTTTAAAAAATACAACTTTTTTAAAGCCCAAGTCCTTTTTCGTGCAAGATAAATTGTTTTATTTTTTTTGCAAAAAAGAAAAAGCAGGTAAAAAAAAGATAGGAACATGGAATGTCAAATATGGAAAACGGCGCCGTGAGTAAATAGACAGCACAGTGACACGTGTCATGTATCTTTAACACTTTCACCTCATTGGTTTGTCGTGAATCGCACGCGTGACGAACGGTCAAACATCAGGTGCTAAACTACTGCTCAGAACCCGGGCAAAATGCTTTTTATATTATTTCTCATATTTTATTTCCAACAAATTATCTCTTTCTATCATTAAAGTAGAATACACACTGCACATCCTTTTCTTCTTACAAAATCACACCATTTCTTTTTTAGGAATATACTTTATAGCTTTAAATTCTACCTGTTATTCACTATAACATCAATAAATAATCCCATCACTTCGACATTTCCACTAATTTATGGTTGTGTATTATTATTGTTACATTCTTGCTTATTTCCAAATGAAAATAAATAAATAAAACGGTTACCATATACTATACATTTTATGAACTATACTAATGTGTTATCAACTCTGCCATGATTCAAAATTTTTAGTTTATATTAATAAATGTTGGTCCAGTAAATAAAAATCATACACATATATCATAAAGACGTGAGATTGAATCTAATTGTTGATAGAAAATTTTATAAAAAAATACTCAAGCATTTTTTCAAGTGTTTATAAAATGTTCAGATTTATTCTGGTGAGATCTGAGAACATAATTTGCCTAAATTTTTACTAATATGTTTATTTAATTTATAATTTATGAAAAATAAAATGAACTGGTAGAAAATTTGGTTACATTTTGTCTCTAACTGTACTGATCTGTATTCCAAAACATATGATGTAATGTTAACGGGGCAGGTAAAGTCCATCTCTATGATTTAGGGGGTACACAAGACTTGGAATATAGTAGTATTAGAGTACGCAAGACATTTAGAATATAGTAGAGTTAACTCTTTTAATAGAAATTTGTTTTTACCCAAGACTTATACGAAACTTAATTTAAAAAAATAAAACACAATCTACTGAACTTAAACTTGCGTCGTTATAATATAAATGTGGTTGCATATTATTAAAGTACACACACGTCTCTCACTGAAAATAAACAAATAAATAAAACGCGTCTCTTGTCATTAATTGGTAAAATAATATGGTATTAACAGATGCCTGGAAAACAAGGTAGAATAAAATCAACATAATAAAATGTTTAAAGAAAGTGAATAATGCATCTTCTGAGCTGAGGTTGATAGTGTGTACTGTTTCCGTGTAGTTATAGACTAGCTCCACTTTTCTCATTGTCATTTAATACAAGTATACGAGTTTTTTGTTTTGGTCTTAATTATTTTAATGATATAAATAGGTTAAAGCTGCAAAGGGTAGGACTTGGTAGCATGCACACTAGTTGCTGTTTGAAGCAAAGAGAAGGAAGAGAGAGAGAAGAGTGAGACAGAGAGGCTTTAGTTTTTGGCATTGGTGCTTGTGCTTGAGAAATGGAAAAGAGAGAAAGAAAGAAGGGAACAGTATCAGCGTCAGTGTGATGAGTGGTTTCACTCAAAGGTTGGTTTCTTTTCGAGATAGAAAGAAAGAAGAAGAGAAAAAAAAAAAAAAGGCACAACGCAAGTAGTACTCAACTCAAACCCAATAATACAAGGCACTCATGCTTAGGTCCGCGTGCTTTGATGCAAACTGATGGCCTTTAATTCGGTTGCTTTGTGCCAAGCCCCACCCTTTGAAAGAAAGATCTGCACTGTGCCTTTTTTGCAGGTTTTGTGCTGCTTTTCAGCTTGCTTGGATTCTTTGTTTTCTCTAAGGACAACAACACATGAGATTCTCTTATTAAGGACGTGGACCCTTCTTCTCTTCTTCTTCTTCTTCTTCTTCCTAATGGGGTGGTGACTCAAGGAGAGTTTTTGTTTGGTGTGACTGTGGATGCAACTTGTGAATTGAAGACGTAGAAACACAGGTTGAAGAAGACGTAGAGAGTGGTGTAGCATAGGATTAGGATATGATGGCTTCCGTAGAAGAAAAGATTAAAACTGGAGGAGGAATGGTTGTTGGGGGTCAAACTCTAGCTGCTGAGATGAAACTCTTGAAAGAAATGCAGGAACATTCTGGTATGTTTCATTCCTTTTGTTTTGGAACATTTTTTTTTTTACCTTTTGGTTACATTTTAATGAGGCTTGTTTGGTGCTACTAAATTTTTTCAGGGGTGAGAAAGACTTTGAATTCGGAGTTATGGCATGCTTGTGCAGGCCCTCTTGTGTCATTGCCTCAGGTTGGGAGCCTCGTGTTTTACTTCCCTCAGGGACATAGTGAGCAGGTGAATGAATGAATCTCTTGTTTTTCTAACCTTGCTTTGTTATCCCTCTAACTCATTACTTTCTTTTGTATATTTACCCAAGATTCTGAGGTGAATGACTTTGTTTGTTTTGGTTGGCTGAAGCATTTGTGTTCCCTTTCTATGAACAGGTGGCAGCTTCTACTAGAAGAACAGCAACCTCGCAGATTCCAAACTACCCTAATCTTCCATCTCAGTTGCTGTGTCAAGTTCAAAATGTCACACTTCATGTGAGTGTTGTGTGCTACACCTTGACCACTTGTTGCATTAATCCTCAAGAGCTTATTTCAACTTCAAATCATCATAACTCCAAACAAAATTTTGCCTCTTTTTTTTGTATGTTATGATAGGCAGACAAGGAGACAGATGAAATCTATGCTCAAATGACTCTCCAGACACTGAATTCTGTAAGCTTGGAAAATTTTTGTTATTTAACATTTAAATGTTGTGGATTGGACATTCTCTGATTTTGCATTTGGATTTCTTTATGTCAGGAAAAAGAAGTCTTTCCCATATCTGATTTTGGGCTAAAGCACAGTAAACATCCCAGTGAATTCTTCTGCAAAACTTTGACTGCTAGTGACACGAGCACGCACGGTGGCTTTTCGGTTCCACGCAGGGCAGCAGAGAAGCTCTTTCCTCCATTGGTATGGCTATAACACCAGCTGGTTGCAAATCATGTTCTGCCTGTGCTTGGTATGGCTATAACACATTTGTAATGATGTGTTTTATTTTTCACTTCAGGATTACACAATTCAACCCCCAACTCAAGAACTTGTTGTTCGAGATTTGCATGACAATACCTGGACATTTAGGCATATATACCGGGGTGAGTATGCTTTTGGCATTCAACTCTATCTATTGCTTTGGAAGAAAATAAGAATGAATGTTTTGTTGTGGATTCAATTTCATATCAAGCACTGCAAGTTATTGTTTGCCTTTGCAGCTTTCTACTGAAGGCATTTTAGTTCTTATATTTTTAACCTTGAGTTGATTAGAGTCCTCACTTTGTTTTTAACATTTTTTATTAGGTCAACCAAAGAGACACCTTCTCACAACAGGATGGAGTTTGTTCGTAGGCTCAAAAAGGCTTAGAGCTGGTGATTCTGTTCTTTTCATCAGGTAATCCCCTAATTGTTGTTTTTTATTTGCATGTTAACAAATAGAAGACAGCATTTTCAATTTTCAAGGGAAAGGGTACTAGTTTTTTTGCAAAACGAAGTTCATACTGAGTATCGTTGCATAACTTTCTTCATACTGAAAATGATGTCAATTGCTACAAGGGATGAGAAATCGCAATTGCGAGTTGGCGTCAGGCGTGTTAATCGTCAACAGACAACACTGCCATCATCAGTACTTTCTGCTGATAGCATGCACATTGGGGTGCTTGCTGCTGCAGCTCATGCTGCTTCCAATCGAAGTCCATTCACTATTTTCTACAATCCAAGGTATCATTAACTTGTTCATACTTAATATTCTCACCTAACATATGTTTAAGATATAATTTTGTTGCAAACATAGCTTGTGGTGTGCTTTCTACAGTGTAATATTTATTTCTACTTGTTGATTTGTAGGGCATGCCCTTCAGAATTTGTTGTTCCACTGGCTAAATACAGAAAAGCTGTATTTGGGACTCAAGTCTCAGTTGGCATGAGATTTGGCATGATGTTTGAGACAGAAGAATCGGGTAAGCGCAGGTAATTTCCTGAATGCCTGGATTATGCTATTGCTAAATATGCCTATTGAACTATTTTGGTGATAGGTGTGAAATCCCAAACAAGCATGAAAAGTTGACACATACTTCTTTCTGCAGATATATGGGTACAATAGTTGGTATCAGTGATGTGGATCCTTTGAGGTGGCCTGGTTCTAAATGGCGAAATATTCAGGTACATTATTGAGTTCTGGTTAGGTTTTATCATTCATATATTGTTGTATTTTCCAATGAAATCTGGTACTTCTATGAAGCACAGTGCATATTGGAGCTTAATTGTAGTGGAAATAGTTGGCCTAATAATTTCTCTGCATACAGGTGGAGTGGGATGAGCCAGGGTGTGGTGATAAGCAGAATAGGGTTAGTGTATGGGAGATTGAGACTCCTGAGAGCCTTTTTATCTTCCCTTCTTTGACTTCAAGTCTAAAACGGCCGTTACAATCTGGACTTTTGGGTAAGTTTGTTTCTATATTTCTCTTCCTGCTTTGTAGATGAGTCTTTTATTTGCTGACTAGTTATGTTGGTTGGTGCAGAAAATGAGTGGGGGACTTTGTTAAGAAGACCTTTTGTAAGAGTTCCAGAAAATGGAACTATGGATCTCTCAAACTCAATGCCAAATCTCTACTCAGAACACCTGATGAAAATGCTTTTTAAACCCCAGCTTATGAACACCAATGGAGCATTTTTATCCACCATGCAACAAGAATCTGCCGCTACAAGAGCCCCCTTGCAAGATAACCTAAAAGCTCATCTTGCAAGTGCAGAGAACATGCTACTGAAAAATCTACATTGTCAATCTATCCCTGACCAACCTAATTCCTTAAACATGCAATCACTTTTGAAAAGTGATCAACCTGACAAATTTCATCCTCTTGCCAAAGTTGACAATCATCACCCTTCTGGAGTAGTTACTGACAAGTTAAAATTAGAATCCGAGGTATTACCTGATCATATTATTGACTACCCTTCCATGGAAGGGTGTAACATTGAAAAGATGGCTGCAAATTCTGTTAACCAGCCAGGACTACCAAACCAATTGACATTCCATAATCAAAACCAGAGTCCCTTACTAAATCAATATAGTGCATGGCCTATGCAACCACAGCTAGAGTCATCCGTGCCGCATCCTCAAATGATTGACATGGCTCAAGCTGATTCTGCTATGGTAAATGGCCTGCTTCCTCAGCTAGACATTGATGAATGGATGGCGTATGCTTCTTCTCAACCTTTTGCTGGGCAGAACAGACCAACTGGACCTTTATCAGACTTGCAAGAACATACCTCACTTCAACCTCAAGTAGTGAATCCCCCTTTGCCTTCAATGAACCATGAAGTGTGGGATCATTACGTCAAGAACTTGAAGTTCTTATCTCAAGCAGATCAGCTAACATCCATCTGTCAGCCAGGGCTGTATAATGGCATTTCTAGCTCGAACAGTTTAAGGGATCTTTCAGCTGAGAGCAACAACCAAAGTGAGATTTGTGTCAATGTTGATGTTAGCAACAGTGTAGGCACCACCATGGTTGATCCTTCTACTTCTAGCACCATTTTGGATGAGTTTTGCACAATGAAGGACAGAGAATTTCAGACCCCACAAGATTGCATGGTGGGCAACTTGAGTTCAAGCCAGGATGTCCAGTCTCAGATAACCTCGGCCAGTCTAGCCGAGTCACATGCCTTTTCTCTGAGAGACAATTCAGGTGGCACTTCTTCAAGCCATGTTGATTTTGATGAAAGCAGCTTTCTGCAGAATAATTCGTGGCAGCAAGTACCTGCACCCATCCGAACCTACACAAAGGTTTGTAGTGGAGACTGGAGATAAAAAAAGCAAAAACTCTTTCCACATTTGCATTCATACTGTATATGCTAGTGCTAATTGTTCTTAGGTTTTATTTTGTCATGATGCATGAAATTTGTGTCTTCAGTATTAGCCTGAATATTATGGTTTTGCTAGTTCAACTGTATTATTTTGCTGAACATGGTTTTGGGGTTTTGGACAGGTGCAAAAGGCAGGTTCCGTAGGAAGATCAATTGATGTCACTACTTTCAAGAACTATGAGGAGCTGATCCGTGCAATTGAATGCATGTTTGGACTCGATGGTCTGCTGAATGACACTAAAGGTTCAGGATGGAAATTGGTTTATGTAGATTATGAGAGTGATGTTCTGCTTGTTGGAGATGATCCTTGGGAGTAAGTTCCTTACCTCCTCTACTAATGTGTTGTGATATTCCATGCTTATGTTTAGTAATAGGCATAATATGCTTAGAGAATATTTTTGAACCAAGATAAAGATCCATTGTGTTTAATATCCTTTGTTTGTGTAGGGAATTTGTGGGCTGTGTCCGCTGCATCAGAATTTTATCACCTTCAGAAGTTCAGCAGATGAGTGAAGAAGGGATGAAGCTTCTAAACAGTGGAGCTTTGCAAGGGATGAATGTTTGAATATTAATTAGGTGGCTGCATCCAATGTCACTAAGCCATGCTTTGCAGTGTTCTTGTATAAGGTTGGCCTCAAATGGTTTTATCGTCCAAACAATCTTTCAAAAGCATAGGCATATGTTGTGGAACAAGTCATGTATTATATTATCTTGTCCCTTACAAGGGGTGTCATGTGATGTATGAACTAAAGGACACTCGTACTTTATTGGAACATTAGTAGGTATGGAACAAACCTTGAAGATGGAAAAGTTTTAGTTTATTATCACATATCAAAAGTTGTAATATGTTCCAATGAGTCAAGGGTTACATACCTGATGTTGTAAGACATTCTTGGAGGCAAGTGGAAATATTATGCTTTATTATTATTACTACGCATTGGGACCTTTCCAAATAGTCAACCATCCAATGCTACTTTATTTCCATCCTCGTTTGGTTACAAACCATGATACAGCAAAAATAAAGAGCAGAAAGATGAAGAAAATGAGCACTAACACAAGTAGTGCCTGGAAAGCTATATATATATATATATATATATATATATAAAAAGGTGCGAATTCAATGACAAACACGGAGGTATAACGATTTTTAAAAATATAGAACATGATTATAATATCACTAAATTCTAAACTCTATTATTATAAAAATTAGTAAGTGATAGATTGTAATTTCATTCTCAATTTTAAAACATTATTTGTAAGTTTTTTTTTCTTATATAATGTATTGAAAACTGGATCAATATTGATAAAGATATTCAAAGTTTGATATCGATAATAAATAAATTATATAATTTTAACCAACATTAACAAATTTTTATTTGAAATTATATAATAAAATAGAAAATGTAAATATGTAGCAAAGTTTTTTTTAGTCTCTTTGTATATTTTTCACCTATTCAAATATAAATAAATATATCATTATATTATTTGCACGCATATATATATATATATAAATAAATAAATGTTGGAATTGTTTTTTTGTGTATGATAGAAAAATACCATGATTATTTTCTATTTCAGATTTATCACATAAAATATATTTTTTATTTTGAAAAATAATTTATAGCAGGAGATTTATCATGCAGAGCGAAAAGTATTCATCTTGCAAAGCAAATCCCACATCAAAAAAATAAAAAATTTGGACTGCAGAGTCGAAAAATTCTATTGCAGAGCAAATCCCACATCGAATGAAAAATTTGGCTTTCGTGTATAGTTGAAAATTTCTCTTTCACATGAAGTTCCACAACGAGTAGTGTATTTAGTGGAAAGCAGGTACTGATACTATAAAATGGAATTATGTAAAATTTCTTCATGTTCAAATTTGTCAGAGAATATATTTCGTAGGTGAGTATGAGTTTTTATAAATATAGTAACATATTATATTCTATCTAATTGAAATATTTTCTATATTGGTGTATAAGTTTAAAAATAAATGTAAAAGTTATCAAATATAACTTTCCATTTTAAAGTATTCCTTGCTTGTAGACCATTTGTTTATTTTTTTTTCATTTTATTTTCAAGCAAATTTCTTTTATTTTTTCTTTTTTTTATTTCCAAGCAAAATTTCAACAGTGAAGCAATCCAACTGGGCCTGCAACATTTAAGAGCTAAATAGAAGTATTTAACCGTTTATGTAATTTATGTGGATTTCTGATTTTTGATCTTGCACATAAAATCACATATTAGAAATTTTATATTTATCAAATAGAGTATAAATGAAAAATAACTTACTTTTAAAACTTATTTTGAAAGTTGAGTTAGAGCCAATTTAAATTTTAAGATAATATTATTAAGGCGGATCAGTTGAAAATATTTTATTCTTGTAAATTTTATATTTTATTCAAGAAGAAAATGTTTTGATATCCAACGTTGATAAATAATATAATTAAAATAAAATATATACCTAAACTAACTTTTATGATTTTGTCTTAATTCTAAAATCAATACAGACAAATATTGACTAGTGTAACAAGAGGTAGTATTTAGAGACTTCCAAAGTGCATACATCAATGAGAAAATTGATTAATGGGCACACATTTTCGGCCTGTCATTAACCCTCCAAATAAAATACTGACAATAGCAGGCAAAGGGTACTGCACCTTGGAGGCGCCATAAAGGGATAAAAAACAAAGGGACAATTAATTGATTTAATTCCACAAGACACACTGACATAACTCATTTCAACTGCCATGATCATGTGGACAGAAGGTAGCACTGATAACATGCCCCAGCAATCAAGCATAATTCATTTCATCTGCCATGATCATGTGGACAGAAGTTAGCACTGATGCATGCCCCAGCAATCAAGCATCCCACAATAACGGTGCTCCTGTGTTATTATTATAATTAAATACAAAGCTTCAGCTACAAGGTTTCATTATTAAATAGAAAGCTTCAGTTTCAAGTTATTACTGAGTTAGGAATACATGTCTAGTTTAGCATATATTGTAAAAGTTAATCAATGCGCTTCATTATTTACCAGCAGACGAGAAAAGATATAAAATAGACAAGTTGTAACCAGATTTGAAAATTCAAATTAGAGCCTTAGCCTGTATAAAAAATTCGACATAATTATTAAGCATACGAGTTCTATGGCCCAATCAACCAAAAACAAATTGGGCTTGAAGAAATAATACAAATAACACAAAATATGAAGTGGATGATGCAAACAAAATTGAATAATAGTAACATATTCTCTCATAGGGAATGTACTCTCTTACTTATTAAGTAAATTTCACATGGATCTTACTAGATAAGTAAATCCGTAAATATGAGTCCACACTCCATTTGGTTCACATGAATTTCAACTAATGAAAGACAGTGTGTTAAAAAAAGATATTAAGAAGTGTATTGTTGTTATCCACAATCAAAGTTGTGTTTTTATAATTCCTAGCTCATTTTCAACTATTGCTGCTTTACACCTCAGTCCTCTCAACTCGGTCCTTTTCACGTTCACCCTTTAGATTTGAAGCCTTGTGATTAAACACAATCTCCACATCCAGTGAGAATTTGTAATTTTGTCAAGTCAATGTGAACAATGAAATGGTTTGCTTAATAACTATGAAGTGAAGAGGCACATTTTCATAGACTATCAAAACCCTATGAGCAAATATGTAAATCATCAATACTTATCAGCAACTTCAGCTTAAAGAATAAATTTAGGTAACAAAGAAAATGAAAGTTGATATTGTAAATAAAAATTTAGGTAACAAAGAATATCAAAGTTGATGTTGTAACTAAAGTGAGTTCTAATTTTTGAGCACCCATAAAGTGCAAATATTCCATTGACACTTCTCAATTCTCTTTATCTTTTTTCTTATTATATTATGTCACTTATTATATTCTCTTTATCTTTTTTCTTATCATATTATGTCACTTATTATATCTACGGTCTCTCTTTTTATCTCTTTTTCCTTCTAGGTGTCTATTGGAGTGACCATAAACATTTTTCAAATAAAATTAAAAAATACTAATAACAAACTCCTATTTAACACACTCTTTCTTATTTAGGTAAATTTCATGGGGTTACTAGATATGTGATTCACTTACCATTTAATAAGAATTCCGTGAATTTTAAGTTTTTAACTAAGAAAATATTAGAGAATATGTTTTTTGTTTTTTTGCACTCCTCAACCAACCTTGTGTTTTTATATTTTCAAGCTGATTTTCAATGTTGATAGTTGGTTTAAAGTGGGTCCTATCAACTCTTCCTAGGTTCACCTTTTAGGTTTGAAGCCTTAATGTCTTTGTTATTAAACGCAATCTCCACATCCAGTGAGAATTTATGGTTTTGTCAAGTTAGTGCACACAATGAAATTGGTTACTTCATAACTATGAAGCAAGGAGGCATACAAAGCAGTTCCATAGAATATCAAAACCCTTTCAGCAAGGCATCAATAATCTCGGCTACAGGCCTCAGTACTTAGCATTGTCATGACTTCTTGCACAACTTAATAAATGTATCTTCCATTATGAGACAAGCAACATTCTTGTGTGTTTAGTCAGTAGTCTTTGGTTTAGGGCAGTGAGTAGGATGAATAAGATGGTTACAGAAGTAAATGACTGATAACATTCTTATTTGCTATACCTAGAGATCAGACCTGGGTTCATGCCTTTCTGAATGAAGCTAGGTGCCACTAAGTTAAAAGGCCATTGGCAATGGATGATTTCTTTTAGATGTTAAACAATCCTTAATGATTGTGCTAAAGATTGCAGTGGTCATGCATATGAAGCAATAATATGGGGTAGAGAAATTGAAAAATATATGCATATAGTAAAATTATCAAGACCAGTTGACCAATTAATTTTGAAACATATGATTGGATCCATCACAGTCAAGAAAGTCAAATTATAGCCTTACAATAAGGAGACTAAAGTTGACTTTATAAGTTTACAAAAAGTAATTCATTATTCATCTTTCTAATAATTTATCAATTACAAAACAGCTAATACAGAGATACAGAATGAGATATAATAAAACAGAACATGAAATACAAAACACGTGTCACCTCAAAAATCTGGTTTACAATTGGTAAGGAAACAATTCTTGTACTTATTCCAGGTGTAATTGGATTTGATGATGATCCTGGAAGCAATTCATTCACACAAATAATGTGTGAAAGAGATATAGCAGAACCAAGATTATTCTTCCTTCTTGCTGTTTATTGTATAAGCCCCTAACCTCTAACAGGTTTCTGAAGCACAGCAGATAACACAACTTCAGGCTTGCCAGACCCAACACTATCAACCTTCTCTCCCACAACCCATTTCAACTTCTTATATCCAAACCTTTCGATCAATCGAGTCAAAGCTTGTTTCTTCTCTTCATTGGCACAAAAGAAGTTATCCAGCCAAAACAAGCCACCAGCCCTCAAAACCCTATCAATATCAAACATCAAAAACTCCAACTTCTCACTCTTCCCTCCAACATCCAAGCCACTAGCAGCATGGACCAAGTCAAAAACATTGTCATAGAAAGGGAACCTATGGTCCAAGCTCATGTAAAGAGGGAAAAGCCCTCTTGCAGCAATGAACTCACTGAAAGGGGCATCAACATTGAGAGTGCTGGTAATCACAGTAACATTCCTATCAGCCATTCTAGCAGCAAAGGATCCAGACCCTCCACCAATGTCAAGCCCTACCCTAATCCCTCCACCACCCAAGGCCAAAACATCATCAACCACAAAATCATTCTTACTCTTCCCCTTCACAAACCTAACATTCTCATTCCCATGAGCCAAATCAAAGCAACCAATGCATTCCCTACTCAACTTCTTACCATTCAAACACTCAAAACTCTTACAACCAAGACCACTCCAGTTAACAGTCCTATTACCAACAGGCTTCCAGAGAGAAACAGGAAAGGGGTAAAAACCTACCTTAGAAACAGTCTTTGCAAAACACCTTCTTCTTGGCAGAGGCTCACAACCTCTTAAGATCAGCTTCTGAGCCACACTCCAATCATCAGGGCAAGCTCCAAAAACCTTGTAAGTCATGAACTGGGACAACAAGTCTGAATTTTTGTCACAGGAGTGACCAACAGAAGGCACCATCTCAGTGATCCCAGTTCTTGAGTCCTTGCCCAGAGGGAGCTGGTGGCGCTGGAGGAAGAGTTTCAGCTCGGAGGCAATGTTGGGTCGCGAAAGATCAATGCTTTCGTAGCCCAGAAGCTCTTTCTCCATCTGGGCCAGCTTCTTCTGAGACAAATCGATCTCGCGGAGAATGAGCGAGACCTGCTCCGAGATGAGGGAGATGTTCTTGTTGTGGGGGTGGAGAAGGTGATGGTGATTAGGGTGTTTGGGGGTGGCAGTGAAGGCGTAGAGAGCGAAGAGGTTGGTGGTGATGACGGAGAAGATCATGAGAATGTTAACTGCTGAAGAACATAGTGTTGCTCTTTGGAATCTGGCTGTTCCATCTCCTATTTTCAGAGAAACTGAACCCATCTCAGAGAGAGACACTGAATCAGTTTTGGAACTGAATTATTAGATTTGTTTCGAGTGAGTGACTGAGTAAGTAAGTGAAAAAGCTTAGTTTCAAAGATAACCAAATCCAAATGGAACCTTGTCGGTTGTGCTTGTCATGTTCATTTTTTTCCCATGTTACTTTACTGTGTGTGGCTTCTGTGTCTGTCCAGACCTTGCTAATTATTTACTCACATTTTTTTTATCCTAACTCTGAGTTAGATGCTAACTATAGAACTATTAAAATTTCCTTAAGAAATTAACCTCTTCTAATAATTTTTTTTTATATATACAGGTCTGGAATCAAAATGTTTATCAATTACTTAAAGAGTGTTGTTTACTGAGAAATTAAATCTTGGTATTGTAGTTTTTTTTTTATCATAATTTATTAAACTATTTTTCTGCACAAAGATTAGGAGATCTATCGTCAACATGCAATTTTTTATTCAAAAATGAAGCATACACTTTCACATGTAAAAAATTTAATTTAATTTGTTAACAACGTTGTGGTTAGTTCTAACGAAATGATGTATATTTTTTTATTATAATTAATTAATTATTCAAAGTAGATTCGTATTTATGGATGGTTTTTCACGAAATATTTTATTATATTTTTTAAAAAGTGTTTTTGGTTTTTAGAAATCAGCAATGAATAATTTTGATATATATTTTTTCTCCGAATGTTAAATAAAATAAAGTATGTTATTTACAAATTAGTATTCATTAATTTAATAAAATACTTTTGTGGAGTGTTTTGCGCTGGTCCACCAACACAACTCGTAAAATAATCAATGCAATAATGCAACCAAAAGGTCAAAGATATGTTTGACGATTTTAATAAACTTATAATTTATTTATTTTATAAAATAAAAACATTTAATAACCGAGTTTATTCTATTTATAATATTTTTTTCATAATCTATTTAAAATTAGGTTTTAATTTATGATTTATTATTTTCATTTTTACTTATAATATTTTTAATTATTATCTCTTTTAATGTTATATTTTAATTTTTAATAAAGTATATGATCTTTAATAAAATATTTACACTATTTATTATTAGCTAGAAATATAATTTTATGGACAAACTAAAAAAATAAATAAAAGAGAAAATATATTATACACTCTTTTACATGAGATATTTTAAAAGTCATTTAATAACATATAAAATTATCTTTCATTATTATAAGTACATAACTATTAAACACTAAATAAAAAAAATATACACATACTTTTTTTACATTGTGTTCATGTTTATTACCCGCGTATAACCTATTTTTATACACATGTTATTGATGTATAAGTTATTTTCTTTTTATTTTTACTATCATTTTTAGGAAATTTCTTTCTTTTCCCCTTCAATTGTCCTTTACACTAAAAATTAGAAATTTTATGTTTTTCACTTCAATTGTCATTTTAAAATATCAATGTACAATTAAATAATTTTTAATTTTATCCTTAACAAGTCAGTACGGAGTGATTTTTTAATATTATTTATTACTTTTTTAATGATTATGTCAAAACCAAATGACACTTAAAATGAAAGAGAAGTAAGTAATTTAAAACATTTAATAAAACATATTTAATATTTTTACATTATATGCCATGAATATACTGTCCTGCTCTATTTTTCAACATATCAATGACTTAGTTGTAAGTATCCAACTCTGGTACACTAACTGGCGTCATCCTCTCAATTTTTCATGGCCTACAAAACAAAGGCCCTCTTCTTTCTTGTCAATTTTGCTCTATCAAAATAAACAAATGAAGCAAGAAATACATCATCTGTTCTGAACTTGGCTTTCTTTCAAAATGAGGCTCACACAACCTTTCAGTAAAACTGTGACACTTGTAATCAGTAGGTAATTAGTAACTAACAAGCACTGATAATCCAATTACAAACAAGTGAGGTTTCCAAGAATACATCAAATGAGCAGCCTGTTACACAAACAGATCATGTCACTGACAGGTAGGTTCTGAACTTTCCTGCTTCCACACATCACATTATCTGTTGCCATTAACGTTAAACCATTTAACTGCGCACCAAGCAAGTTCAAGCAAACAAATTCTGCAGCCGGATTCTTCTTCAGGAATATCTTCCCCACCCTCATTATTTTCAACTGAACCAGAACATTCAGATGCACAAGATGGTTATTGATAGAACTTAATCAGCAGACAAGAAAGTGAAATAATAATAGTAGTAATAAAGAAGGAAATGATAGGGACAAGTGAAAGCTCAACAGGAATGAATAAAAGTTGGGTGGTTTTGGGTCAGAATTAAAGTATTGCAATAAAGATAGAAAGGATTCGGCAGGAGTATAAACATCAATAACTTCTAGGTGATGGCATAGCATTAAAATTAATGGAAATAGGATAGCAGCAAGTCTCGTTTCCAACATCATGTTTAAAAAGAAAGATATGCATTAAGGCATCTATAATTTCAAGTTATGGCAATTGTGAATTGTTTGACATAAATAAAGTTACCAGCCTAGAACTCCGGTTCAGATCTTGAAACTGCACGGAAGTTCGGGTTTATTGATTAATCATGTAAGGAGTAACAGCTCATTTTTCAGATTAAAGCATGGCCAAAGCCAAATTTTGATTTAGATATAGAATTTTATTTGGTACACTACAAGTGTAGTTTTGAAGTTACAAGCTGCAGAAATTGGCTCATCGACAGTTTTGTTTTTCTTTCAAGTTTAACACTGTTATATCTAAACACTAACAAATGTTTCTATAAAATTAATAAATCATAGACATCAAAAAAGGAAAAAAAATAAAAATTGCAGCAAACCAATAAACAAGTTCAGCAGCACTAAAACAATGATAATTAATTAAACATCTTACTTTGATTTCAACATTTGATGAAGGATTCAAATTTGAGTTATGAAGGATTCAAATTTGAGTTATGAAGGATTCTCATTAAAAAAACATTTTGATACAAACTGGGAAGGACAAGAAGAGTCAAAAGAAGACATTGTGTGAACTACAGGGAACAATCTTCAAGGACCCTTAATCAGGGAAAGATTGAAGAAGCTAGAAGTTGGCATCTAGAAGAACATGGACTTCCTTAGAGGGCAAGGGGCGTCCAAAGCAGGACCATCTTTGTTTGTTTTCAGAATGTCCTCCATGTAGTTTGGACGATGAGCTTAGTTTGACATGTGAAGTCTTGTGGAGGTTCCGTGAAGCCTTTGGACAAGGGGTGTCTTTGGACAACCTGTATGGACAGCGCTTATGGATGCTGACGACCTTTGGATGATGGAAGACCACTTTTAGGGAATGCACCTCTTGGATCAGTTGCCTTTGGATGGAGACTCCTCAGGACAACTCTGGACCCTGAATGAAACCTAGAAGACATTAGACATAGCTACTAAAGCCTCTCGTCTTTGGATGCACAACCATCAAGCAAGCCCCTGCTAGAAGGTTCGTGAGAATTCACTCACAATTCACAAACCAAGGTCCAGATAGGCTATTTCGAATAGGTTGCACACCTTTTTCATGTATAAGTAGTTGAGTTTATGCAACTTGTAACATTTAGTTCATTTTGAATGATATTTGTTTTTCAGCAATTGAGAGAGTAACTCTTACTTGATCTTGAATTACAACACTTAATTCTAATCAAGTTTTTCATGAAACTTGTGACGAATCTCGATTCTCTTATATGATTTTCCTTTGAAATTCAGTGGCAAATCATTTATAAACTTTATATCCTATCTTTAATTCTGCGATTACAATACTCTGATAATCTCTAAAATTCTATTTCCTAATTTCTGCATAGTTATGGCAATTGTTAAGAGGAGAGGATCTAGGTTGAATTAAAAAAGTCCACGAGAGTGATTCTAATAAAGTGCATTCAAGATCCTATGTCTTGAAATCTGAATAGTATCACATTTAAATTTTATATAGTTTTCAGGAGCACTTAATCTAATTTAGAAAGGTAGAAATGTTCAAAATACAAGTATAGTAGCACGAGTTAGATCTTTTTCTTTTGCTCCAGAGCATGTGTTATTTCAGCCAACATGAATGACTCTGTTAACAATAATTTTGTTCCTACGAGGATTCAATTATTGACCATGTACATGAGAATGCTCTGCTAAGAGAGAAAATAATTACATTTTGTTTGATATGCAAGTATTAATCATCGTTCAATTGAATTAAGTTGGCAAACAATTTCCAATGGAATTAGGCCACAGTTTTCTCCTGATGTGAGTCAGATACCTCCATTGTGTCTCAAACTATAAACACACTTTGATTTTTGTTTTCCTATAATCCCCTTTAATTGAGAAATGATGTTGAACTTATAGTTTGTTGTCAATTCTCTGTCTTAAGTTTTTAATTAATATTTTTACTAATTAATATAAAATATAATATTGTCCCATCCTAAACCTCAAGGATCAATGTCTCTATTCTTTCCCTGTAGGCCTTCTCTTAGTCAGTCATTTTACAGGTCTCCGAGTACATACATAACCTTTCAAACATTACAGACTTGTTGCTTAATTTTCCATCTCTTAATCTATGTGAAATCACCAACAGTAGCCAACAATACTGTGCCATTATTTTACATTACAACCACCTAAAAGGAACAGGGATATATGCTGCTTTTCATTTTTTTCTTTTTCTTTTCCTTTTTTTAAAGGACAGGATCACAAACATGATATATCAAAGTCTGATTCGAAATTTGACATGAAGCCTCAGACAACATTAAAAATCCAAAGACTACTGATTGCAAATGATTTAATACATTTGCAGACCTGGAAGAGGCACTAAGAAAATATATTTTCATCAAGGAACGACAAAATTTATGTCAATTTATGAATGTAGATAATCATTGACAAGTCAAACTTTGTTTTGATAGTGATGTTGCATGTGAATAATCTGCCCAAGTTTCAGATGCATGGCCATAAGAGTCGAGTTAAATGCTAATGATCAATGCAATATCTGTCAGTCTATAAATACTGATAGATAGGGTAGTGTGAACAGTATGGCAGTTATGTGTGTTCAGTGACTATAAGGCAGTTGTGTTTAGTAACCATTTTATAGTTACATATGTGTGTCTCTTCTGGAGTGTGGGGGTTGTATTTTGAGTGTGATAGAGGGGAAGACTCTGTTAGGGCTTAGGCCTGTGCATTGTTTGTACCGAGAGAGGCTACTTTATGAAGGACTTTTTCCTCTATTCTTTTACTGTCTGTCATCCATTGTAACATTTTTCTAGTTCAATCCAGAAAATGTATAAATAAAACTACCTAGTTTGTGTATGTAATTCTTGAGTCTAACAAATACAAAGCCAATTGAGAAGTTCACATACACTAACTTCAACGATGCTATTCTACCCATGCTTCAGATATCCTCCTAATATTACTACTTTCCAATGAACCTTTGCAGATAAATCAGCATCATTTCAATGAAAATGGTGCTGTAGAGTTTATCCAAATAGCATATGGACATATATCAAGATACCAACAACTAGCAATTGTATGAAGCTATAACAAGATATGAAAACAGGCATGGATATCAATGTCTAGAAAACATATTAACAACCTAAGTAGTCCTAATCTAATAGATATTAAAGGACAAAGAGAACAAACAGCTAAAGCTGAAACCAATCATCAAAATATGTCCAAAATAGAATTCTTCGTAAAATCCTTTTATTTCCCAATGGAACTAAAGAGCAGTTATGAACAATTATATCTTTGAACATCAAAGACAAATAGTTTTTGTGGCTCTGGCAGTTTATAGAGAATAAAGGATTCTCTCAAGTCAAGTTTCAGTGGAGCTAACCTATTCATCCCTGCTCTAAATTCCTCTTTAGAGGTTCTCATTGATAATTTTAAGTAACAAGGCCTTGGCATAGAAATTTTGGTAGTTCTATCAGGTATATTTATTATTTATTGATTTTATTCAAACAATTAAAGTAATATATCAGGAACAGAAATGAATATGTACTAAAATGTTACAATGAATGTGTACAGAAATGAATGATAATGAATCTATAGAACAGAAATAAGTCAAGGAACTGGAACTATACAACTAATGAACCTAGAATTCTCAACATTGTAATCTGAACCAATTTCTACAATAATATTATAAAAAAGAACTGTCTATATCATAATTTAAGTTTACTGTTTTCCTAGCAATAAAAACAAAAATATGTCTAAATTTCCATTTAAATCATCATTTAAGGAGAAAAGTTACATTTAAAACTAAATGCAACATATAACAGTAACCAAAACATTGCATAAGAGGAAATAGATGAATTACATATCATGCACGGCGTTTACTCAAACGCCACGAATTTGGCTCATGGTATCTATCATAAAGTGGTTCAATTCGCTCTTGACGTTTTCGCTTGCTCATCTTTGTAGGATCTGCCACTTTGAAGAATCTTGGAGCCAACTCAACAAGCCATTTGGGATCTATGACAGTGACCTCACGCATATATTCCTTGGTTGTCATCACAAGTTCATGGTAGATGACCCAGTCTGGCTGTCTCTGGAACAAAGCTGAACTTGGATGGATATATACAGGCTGGTTCTCGACAAGGGTTCTGTAACCTTCCTGGGGGTCCTTTCTAGCAGCATGGAAAAAGAATCCTGCAGTGATAGCCTTCCTGACTTTGGTGAAGTTTTTCCCAGCACTTACAACATCCAATTTGTACCTGAATATCCGTACAAGTGATTTAGAATGCAATTAATATGATTAAATAATAATGCAAGGGATTCTGGTCAACTATCAACCGCAGCAAAATGTTGGTTACAATCATGTGAACAGGGAGCCTGAAGTCAAAATACTTGGGGTATCCCTTACATAGAGAAGAATTTCCACTTTTCACTACATATAGAATTTTATATTAAAAAACAATAACATTTATAAAAACATTGGGAACCTTAATAATTCTGTGCGTAGTAAATGTATCAAACCAATAAGAACACAAATGCAGAACACAAAGCAAAAAAACTGAAATCAAAGCAAACAAAATATTTAGAAGAATAGATAGATCTCATACTTATCCATGATGGTGAGAAGCTGTTTCCTGACATCCTGTGCTCTTCTCAATGAACGTGATTGAACAAAGTTCTCAAAACACCAGGGCCCAGAAAAGTTCTTTGCTTTCCAAGCCTCATAAACAGCAAGTAGTGTAAGATGGTCACCCTCAGGCTGGAAAAACTTTGCCCTCTTCTGATCTGCTTGGGCTTGCTTTTCCCTAGGCCTGTAAAAAATATTGCCAGTCTGGATCATGGCAATTATGGTCAAAATCTCATCACTGCATCCAAGGTCCACACTGGCAAGCAGCATCTTGGATAACGGTGGATCCAAAGGAAATTCTGCCATTTTCCTCCCCAATTTGGTCAAAAGGCCCTCTTCATCCAATGCTCCAAGACTGTAAAGCTGCTCCATGGCAGAAATAAGTGCTTGGGGTGATGGTGGATCCATAAAATCAAAGGACAATAGATCATTTATCCCCATAGCTTTCATATTAAGAGTAGTCGTCCCCAGATTTATCCTTTGAATCTCAGGAATTGTAGTGGGAGACATCTCATTTCTATATGCACTCTCAGTATAGAGGCGATAACATTTTCCAGGTCCAGTACGCCCTGCACGTCCAGCTCTTTGTTTCGCTGATGCTTGTGAAATTGGAGTTATCACCAAAGAGTCAAGACCTTGCTTTGGGTTATAAACATTTTGCTTAGCAAATCCAGGATCAATTACATAAAATATCCCATCAATAGTCAAAGAAGCCTCAGCAATGTTAGTAGCCACAACCACTTTCCTTTTCCCAGGAGGAGCAGGTTCAAATATCCTAGACTGCATTTCACTAGGAAGGGCACTATAAACTGGTAAAATGATAAGTTCTGGAACATTCTTACCTAATCCTTTCATTCTCTCATAGAGAGATTGGCAAGCGAAATCAATCTCTTCTTGACCAGTCAAGAAGAGAAGAACATCTCCTTCAGGCTCTGTCAAGTGGATCTGTAGGACAGTGATTAAAGCTGCATCTAAGTAATCACTTTCAGGTTGTTTAGTATAAAGTATCTCCACAGGAAAGGTTCTACCAGGAATTGTAAAGATGTTACAGTTAAAGAAATATCCTGAAAATTTCTCAGCATCCAGAGTAGCAGATGTGACAATCAATCGCAATTCAGGTCTACGCTTTACTAGCTGCTTCAACAGTCCAAAAAGAACATCAGTGTGAATAGTTCTTTCATGGGCTTCATCAAGCATTATGACAGAATATTGTGACAGATTCTCATCAACCAATATTTCCCTAAGAAGCATACCATCTGTCATATACTTGATTACAGTATCAGGTCCAGTGCAATCCTCAAACCGAATGGCATAACCAACTTCTTCTCCCAATCGACAACCAAACTCTTCTGCAACTCTCTTTGCAACTGACATTGCAGCCACCCTACGGGGTTGAGTACATCCAATTTTGCCTCTTGTGGTGTAACCTGTTTCAGCAAGATACTGTGTGACCTGAGTAGTCTTACCTGAACCGGTTTCTCCAATCACTACTAACACCTGATTATCATGCACAGCCTGAATCAATTCTTTTTTTAACTTGTAAATTGGCAAACTCTGCCTCTGCTCCTGAATAGAAAGCTTTGACCTTTGCCCAAACGTAATGGTTTTCCCATAGGCATCCTTCTTCCATTCGGGCATATCATAGGCTGATAAGCCAACACCCCTAAGCTCCTGGGCAAGATGCCTTTCACCTGACTCTGGCATAGGGTCTTCCCAAGGACGATTGAGATCCTTTGGAATTGAATCAAGCATTGTGCGTTGTTGTTGTTCTCGCACTTCCCTACGCTCCTTTATAAGTGCAGACTGGAGTGCAGCGGCACGACCCAGAGATCCTTCTGGATTCTTAAAAATCTTAACAGGAGACATATCCATTGAGTATCTGCTCTGCCCTTGCAAGAATGCAGGTTCATCCTCATTCAACTCAATCTCAAGCTCCTCCTCAGCACCTTCCTCTTGGTACAGCAATCCATCTCCCTCCTCATCATAAGTTGGATACTCTGAAACACCCAAGACACCCGAAGCAATCAACTGTTTCGCTTCCCATTTCTCCGGAGAGCTCATTCTCTTCAGAGGTCTCCGCGAAGAACCAACAGCATCTTCTTCCACAATCCTAATACCCGAAAGCCCCGTCCTAGCAACCGGCCCATCCTTTGAATCCTGTGGATTCATCCTCAGTGCATCATCCTCGGAGCTTTTCTTCAATGGAAGGAGATCCTTGCCTGTATGCTGATCAACGTCCCTCATGGAAAGAGACAACTTCTGACCCGAAACTGATATCACCTTCACATAGACATCTTGGTCCCGCTTCACAACATCCTTGGCATTTGTAATCCTTCGAGTGGCCATCTGTGAAACATGTACCAATCCTTCCTTCCCTCGAAAATCATTCAACTGGACAAAGCATCCAGTCTCCATTACCCTCGACACTCTCCCTTTATAAACAACATACAGTTCAGGTTCACCAGAACCATGCTGCAAACCCTTCCTATTATCGTCTCTATCCCCATTCTCCCTTCCACGTCCATCCTCTTCGTATTCATCTCTCCTGCGCCTCTCATATCTATCTCGTTCCCTGTCTCTATCCCTATCATATCTATCTCTATCTCTATCTCTATCTCTATCTCTGTCTCTGTCCCTGTCTCTTCCTCTTCTGCTGTAATCCCTTCTATCATCTTCATCATCTCTATCTCTTCCATGCCTATCTCTGCGCCTATCTCTTCTATCTCTATCTCTGTACCCATCATCCTCCTCAATTTGTTGTTTCTGTTTTTCTCTGGTCTCGGATTCTATCTCTTTCTGAAGCTCCTTTGCCCGGTCCCTATCATCTGCGATGGCCAGAGCCTTGAACTTGGTCTTGCCATTGCCACTCTCTTTCTCCTTCTTCAAATCCTTGGGCTTGGGAGGGAGAATGGCGTGAATAATGGTGAGAAGGGTTCGGACAAAGTAATCCGGCATCTCCGCACCGTTCTCCTTCAGCTTCGCGTCGAATTCCTCTACATTCTCCGATGATCGACCCAATTCCGTGATGAACTCGGCCAGAACCTTGTCGCCAGTGCCGGTGTGTGACTCCAATTCCGTGCACACCTTCGACACCAGCGACAAGTACTCCAGCTTCTTCAATCCATCCTCGGGAACATCCACAGCCATCTATCGAAACCCTAATTAAAAAAATTATCCGTTAAATTTGATTTGAGTTCAAAACAAGCACTCAAAGGAAGATGCAATATCTTTTACCGAAACAAAATTGATTAAGAAATAAAATGTATGATTCAGGAGCATGTGGCACCGTACCTGCTGAATGGAAAAACAGGTGTGTATAGGTTTCGCGTGGAAACGAATGAAAGCAATTCAAGTAGGTTGTATCTCCTCACAGCACGAAATAGCTTGTTCCTTGTCTATTGCAAGATTTGCCAGTACCCTAGTTACAGGGACGCTAGGATTCAAGGTATAAACGGGGAAGTGGGAACCATAACCTAGTCGAAACACAGTTAGTTTTCATATGATATGTTTTGTTTGGAGAAGAAAGATAAAAAATAAATAAATAATTAGATCATTTTGTAGATAATTTTTTATGAAATAAAATATTTTTTTTTTCTGTATAGTCATGTACAAATAAAAATAAAATATATATAAGAGAAGAATATTTTATGTAAAATAACTTAAATTTTGCTGCTAAAAAAACACGTAAAAGTAAAAATATTTTAGCTAAATTCTACATTTTATCTTAGGTGTTTTAATATTTTATTATTTCACGAATTTAGCCATTCAATTCTTTTATTTGTACATCATCAAAATTTAAATCTTTTACATATTTTGTCCATTGTGGCTTTTATTTGATTGCTAACGTGTTGATAATTAACTGTAATGAGATGACATGATAATAATGATAATTTGGTAATACAGGGTTAAGGTGATAATGAAATTAAATATATATATATTTTCCTTTTACTAAAATTTCACATATTTTTCTTTTATTTTTATTTTCAGATTTTGTTTTTTTAACTTTTAAAATTTCATGTATTTAATTTTTTGTATTATAATTAAGTATTTTATTTTAAAGAAAAATAATAACAAATGATTGAAGACATACATATATTATATAATTTTTAATATATATTAGATAATTTTTAATGTCAACTATTCAATTAAAAAACTTAAAATCGTGTTACATGGTAATTGTATATAATTATTTTAAATTATAAATTTCAGATAATGATGAAATACTCGTGAGTAATCACTTATCTTCTTTTGTCATAAAATAAAAAGATGTATTGAGCTAATCAATGGACAAAGTCACATGAAAATAAATTAAACAATGTTTAAAATCACATGCGTGTTTATCTTATTTCTTTTTTTTTAACTAGAAATATTTTAAACTTTGTACAATATTTAATTATAGATATGAGTAATTTATGAAAAAAAAATTAAAATAAATTTTTTTAACTGGTGTTCTTTTTTTTTTTTAAGATCATAAATAGGTTTGAAAAGAAAATAAATTAAATTTAATAACAAATAAAAATGCATTTGCTTATGCTTCTTTTAAAGAAAAAATAAAAAATCTATAATGAATTACTTCAATGCTTTTCTAATAAACTAAAAGAATAACATCTAAACATACTAAAAAAAATAGTTATATTATAGAATTACTTGTTTAATAAATTTGATAACGTAAATAGTTAAAAATTTGAAGGAGTGAAAAAATTAATCAATAATTTGAGAGTTGATTATTTAAAAAAAATAGGAGGTCATCTTAAGAAAATAATAATAATAAGACACATCCTTATTCTCGAAAGTTAAATATATTTTATAATGTAAATAAATAAAATAATTAATTTCTGCATCATATAAGTACAATATGTATAAGAAGCAAATTAATCACACAAAAGCATTATAAGGTAAGAGAAATAAGTTTCGATCATATAATGATAGAAAAATATTATGATTTTGAATTATCATATAATTAAAATATATATAAGAAGCAAATTAATCACGCGGGGCATTACGGGGAGTGGTCATTTTTGGTTTGCGATATATATTAATTGTTTGTCACTTAAATGTTGCTCTCATGTTGAGAACAAGTATTTTTCTTTAGAAAAGCTATACTAAGTAAATTATGGCGTAAATTTTGGTGAAAGTGGGTAAAATTGATTATAATAGTAGATTATTCATTTTACATAAAAGAAAACCTTATTTTAAACAATTTTTTTAAACATAAATAATAAATAATTTTGTAGACATGATTTCTTTATCAAATATATTCTTTCTTAAAATTGCGTTTTTATTTATTATATTAAAAATCAAATCAATTTAATTTATAATAATAATTATTTTAAATATAAAATATATAATCAATGGTTTGTTTCACACATCTATTTTAAAGATGCACTATTTAAAATTATGAAAAATTAATTTTTTAAATAAATATTTTATGTTTCAATTTTTATTGTTTAACTCTAAATGTAAAATGCTTAAGTATGGTGTAAAGGACAAGATGCATGAAATTTTGAGAGTTGAAAAAATAAAATATGTGAATAAAAGTTAAGGATAAATGAGTAAAATTTTAAATATCAAATGAAAAAAAATGTAATTTAATTTTCTGGTTACATTAGCAATCAACTTATATCTATTAACTATACGTAGTAATCAACTAATGACAAGATAAAATATATGAAAAATTTTTAAAATTAGATAACGAAATCTATAAATAAAATAATTGATCGGCAAAATTCATGAAAGTGTGAGAAGATGCCAACAAAATATGGTATTAAGTCTAATATTCTAATTTGTTTAGTTTGACAAAACACGTTGGACACTTTTTTTTTTAATGCTTCCTTATTGTTTATTAAGCAACCAAAAAAAACATAATAATAATAATAATTTTATTATTTTTCCATCCTGCTGTCAACATTTTCTCCCTTTCTCACACCAAAAAAAACACTAAGAACATGTTTGACTTCAAATTTTACTAGAGAAGTATAAAGCACCTCGTGAAGATGTACTGTTCGACCAATTCGACTGGATGAACCGTTCAGGTGACTCATTTGGTTGGATGGACGATCCTCCAAACCTAAAATATATGCACCCGCCTTATCTTAGAGAGAGATTTGGATGACAGGAGCACGTCACTTTTTTCCATACAGTCAGAGTAGAGATGGCGCCTCTCTAACATGTTGGAAAAGATCTAGCAACGAAGTTTCCTTCACTAACAATCGTAGGTTTTCTGTCTGCTATCATAAGAATTCGCGCCACTAAACAACAAAAAGTGACTTTTGAGCCTTACAAAATGAGAAAAACAGAAAAGAGAGGGACCTTGGGAGAGAACATTGGCGCCCACCGTGGGACGAGGTCAAACTAGTCCTAACCACCAAGGGAAAGAGAGTTGTGCTACACCCGACCTTAAATGATGCCCGTAACAAGGAACCAGGCGAGTTCTACGAATGAGGGAGACGAGGACACTCTTCAAAGGTTGCTTCGCGCTGTGGCTTCACTCCAGGCGCACAACGACAAGCAGTCTCGACTTAGTGTTGAGGCCGAGTAGAGACATCGTCAGGCTGAAGAGCACCATTCTAAAGCTATGAGAATGGCGCAGTAGAGGGAGGAGGAGCTTCAACAACAACTCGAGGCTTTAAAAGCCGCTGGTATGAGGGAACCGGCTGTAGCGACAGAGGCACCAGCCCAGCCCTTTTGGGGGCAACCATTTAGTAGAGAGATAGATGAAACTCTCATTCCCCCAAACTTCAAGGAAATAGTGGTGGAACCTTTCGATGGGATTTAAGACCCCCATGCACATTTGCAAGCCTTCCAAACGCAAATGTACATAAGTGGAGGAAACGACAGACTGAGTTGTAAACTTTTTTCAGGTACCCTGCGGGGTGTAGCCATGCATTGGATGGCGACTCTACCTGCCAGGTCCATCCAAACCTTTAACAACTTGGCTGACTTGTTCGTGTCCCAGTTTGCGACTAACAAAGTGAAGAAACTTGAGGTGGCGGATTTGTTTGACATCAAACAATCTAGGGGGAGAAAGCTTAAAAGTTATCTAGTTCGCTTCAATAACGCGACCGTCTAGGTGGACGATTTAGATAAAATTTTTTCGTAAAGGCTTTCTAGGAAAGGCTGAGGGTTGGCCCATTCAGTGATGCGTTAGCCATAAGGCGGCCGGTTAGCATGGAAGAAATCTGCGTCCGGGCTGAAAAGCATGTGGAGGTTGAGGAGGATAAGGCAGAACGCCTAGAGGCGAAATGCACCAGAGGTCGAAGAGATACTGACCGGTCATCTCAGCAGGATGTGGGGCATAAACCCAACACCCAGACGCAGGCGAAAGATTTAAAACAACATTTCACCCAATTGACGGAGAAGCGAACATAGATCTTGAAGGAAATATGCCACATAAGCTTGTTGGAGTTCCTCCATGTCGCCAGAGGGAGGATTATAGGGAATAGTAGGGAGGACTGGTACGAGTTCCATCGTGCTGCTGGACATTCAACAGAGGGGTGTTGAACATTGAAGACTCAAATAAAAAAATTGGTCCAAGAGGGCCATCTAAGTCAGTATGTCTAAAGCCAGACGAATAATGAGTTAGGAGGACAAAGGAGTAGAGGGCATGACGAGGAACGCCCAATAGAAGTGCAAAGGAAGCGAAGCTGGTCAAGACGAGGGGCTTCGACCCATCACAGGGGTACTATTGCCACAATATCAGGGGGCATGATGATGCCTCGTTTACATAATAGACCCCAGAACAGGGAGAAGGAGGAGGTGCAGGCGGTACTCACTGGGGCGAACTTAACACCTTTGGGGAGGCGGAAGTCAAATCCGGTTATGACTTTCGATGACCGAGACTTAAGACATGGGGCTCCGGGATGTAATGAGCCGATTGTCGTATCCGTCATAGCAGCTGAATACAAGATAGAAAGGATGTTGATAAACCAAGGTAGTTCGGCAAATATTTTGTATTGGTCAACCCTCAGAAAATGGGACTACGACACATGACAAAATGTCAAGGAACACTCTACGGTTTCGTGGGCGAACGGGTCCCCGTCAAAGGAACCATCGAGCTGGAGACAACGATTGGGGATAAGTCGGGGGTCAGGACCATCCCTGCCCTCTACATGGTGGTAGACACTAAAGCATCTTATAATATCATCATGGGCCGATTAGAGCTTAACATGCTAAGGGCTGTGGTGTCCACTTACCATCTATGAATGAAATTCCCCATCGGTCATGGGTAGCCACCATATGGGTGGAAACAGGAATGACTAGGAAATGCTATGAAGACAGCATGAGAGTAGGGTCAATGCCAACAAAGCCGGCTGTGAATGTCTTGGATTTGTATTTTGATCCTCGACACTTCTACGGAGATGAAAGACCTCACCCGGCTGAGGATCTTAAAGAAGTCCAGATAGGGCCTTTGAGCACCCATGTGACGAAAATTGGAACGACCTTAAGCTCAAGGGAAGAAGCTCGACTCATGGATTCACTCAAGCAAAATGTGGATAATTTTGCATGTACTATAAAAGACATGCCCGACATAGACTCGAGATTTATGTGTCACCGCCTTTCGGTGGTACTTGGGGCCAAGCCTGTGGCTCAGAAGAGGAGGAGGCAAGGGGAGGAGAAGCAAAGGGCCATCAAGGAGGAAACGGACAAATTACCGGTGGCCGATTTCATTCGGGAGGTGTAGTACCCGACATGACTAGCAAATGTAGTGATGGTTAGGAAGGCCAACGGCCGGTGGCGGATGTGTACAGATTACACAGACTTAAACAAGGCACACCCGAAGGATCCTTATCCTCTACCTAGCATCGATAGGCTAGTAGATGGAGTATTAGGCTTTGCACTTCTGAGCTTCATGGATGCCTATTCATGATACAATCAAATTCAAATGCATCGTCAAGACGAGGAGAAGACGATGTTCATAACGGAGGAAGGAGCTTTTTACTATAAAGTCATGTCGTTCGGTCTAAAAAACGTTGGAGCTACCTACTAGCGTCTGATGGACAAGGTTTTCAAGGAGGCACTAGGGGTGGATGTAGAAGTATATGTTGATGATATGGTGGTAAAATCAACCAAGGCGGAAGAGCATTGCAAGGCGTTAGAGCGGGTGTTCAACATAGTAAGGAACCATCAACTGAGGCTGAACCCTGAGAAGTGCTCTTTCAGGATCCAAGCCGGAAAGTTTCTGGGATTCATGTTGACAGAAAGAGGTATCGAGGCTAATCCAGACAAATGCCAGGCAGTGATTAACATGAGGAGCCCGCGGAGTATCAAGGAGGTCCAATAGCTCGTGGGAAAGATCACTGCATTATCACGCTTCATCTTTCGGTCGGCGAAAATCGCCATGCCAATCTTTGGAGCATTGGGGAAAGGAGGAAAATTTGCTTGGACGCCCGAGTGTGAAGAGGCCTTTTTGAGATTGAAGGCTATGCTCTCTACCCCGCCAGTTTTATCTCGTCCGGTTACAAGTATCCCGTTACACTTATATATATCCGTGTCTGATACTGCCATAAGTGTTGTGTTGGTACAAGAAAGGGAAGGAGAACAACACCCCGTATACTTTGTAAGTAAAGTCCTGCAGAGCCCTAAAACAAGATACCAGAAGATTGAGAAGGCCGTCTTAGCACTTGTAATCACCTCACGAAGACTGCGTCTGTATTTCCAAAATTTTGATATTATCGTCCGAACCGACCTACCGATCTACCAGGTCTTGAGGAAGCCAGACCTAGCAGGATGAATGGTAGCGTGGAGCGTCCAATTGTTCAAATTTGACATTTCGTTCGAGAGAGGGGTCACATCAAAGGCGCAGGTCTTGGTGGATTTCCTTACAGAGTTGCCTCCTAAGGGAGATCCAACAAGGGAGGAGGGAGAGTGGTATCTCTCGATCGACGAATCATCTAATCAAGCTGGGAGTGGAGCTAGAATCATTTTGGAAGGGCCAGCCGATGTCATAATAGAACAATCTCTTCACTTCAAGTTCAAGGCCAGTAACAACCAAGTGGAGTATGAAGCGTTGTTGGCAAGAATGAGATTGGCGCGGGAGCTAGAAGCAAAGAAACTCACGGCCAATAGTGATTCAAAGCTCATCATTGGGCAGGTTAATGGAGAATATCAAGCCAAGGATCCCCAATTAATCAAGTATCGAGAGTGGGCCACAGCCATGGCCTCAGTATTCGAAAGTTTCACCCTCATACATGTCCCAAGGGACCAAAATGAACAGGCAGATCTGTTGGCAAAACTAGCCAGTACTCAGAAAAGGGGACAGCAAAAATCCGTCATCCATGAGAATTTGAACGCGACCCCGACCATTGACCGGCCGGAAGTCTGGTGCTTAGAAAATAGAGCCACATGGATGACTCCTTTCCTCGAATATCTTCGAGAAGATCGAGTCCTTAAAGATCCTAGAGAAGCTCAGAGGGTGATAAAAGAAGCTTCAAAGTACACTCTCGTTGGGCAATACTTATACATGAGGGGTTTTTCTTTTCCTCTACTCAGGTGCCTAGAGGGAGATGAGGCGACCTACGTGATCCAAGAGGTTCATGAAGGTGTATGTGGGACACATATTGGGGGCAGAGCCTTAGCAAGTAAGATCGCAAGAGTCGGATATTACTGACCGACCTTAAGACTCGATTGTATGGAGTATGTGAAGAGATGTGATAAGTGCCAGAGATTCACTAAGGGCCACAAAGCACCCCATAGCGCTTACATTCGGTCACATCTCCTTGGCCATTCTATAAGTGGGGGGTAGATATCTTGGGCCTATTCCCACCGGCACCGAGCTAGGTAAAATTTCTGATCGTGGCGGTTGATTACTTTACCAAATGGGTGGAAGCCAAGCCAGTCGCCACGATTTCATCCGAAAAGGATTAAGCATTTCTTCGAAAAAGGATCATATGTCGTTTTGGCATACCGACCAAGATTGTCTCAAATAATGGTACCTAGTTTGCTTCAAAAGGGACGACCGAATTCTATGAGGGCCTCAAGATAAAATAGTTGTTCACTTGGATCGAGCATCCTCAGTCCAATGGTCAAGCAGAGGTAGCCAACAAGGTTATCTTGAGAGGCTTACAAAGGCGACTAGAGGAAGCAAAGGGCAGGTGGGTGGACGAGTTACCTCAAGTACTCTGGTCGTATCATACCACTCCCCACTCCCCCACAAATGAGACCCCTTTTCGCTTTACATTCAGTACAGAGGCAATCGAAATTGGAGAGCCATCTCCATGGACAGCACTGTGGAATGAAAAGGAGCTAAGGGCCAACTTGGACCTATTACAAGAAATACAAGAAATAGCCCATGTTAGAGAATACACTATCAAAGCCAGAGCGGCCCAAAGATATGACAGAGGAGTAATTCCCCGTAAATTCGAGCCAGGGGATTTGGTGTTAAGAAAAATAACCCAGAAAACAGAAATAAATAAATTGACTCCAATGTGGGAGGGTCCCTTTAGAATTTTTGGAGGAAGTAGGCTAGGAGCCTACTGCTTGGAACATTTAGGTGGAAAAAAGGCGCCCCGCACGTGGAATGTTGCTTCACTTTGAATGTATTTCAATTGAAAGAAATTATAAATATAGTACCCGCAGTATCTGATCCACATAGTCACAATTCGAAATCACTCAGGAAGAAGTGATAAGCCCGATAATGAACGGCCGGAAAGGCCAGCCTGGGGGCATGAAGAAATTATAAGCCTGATAACGGACGGCCGGAAAGGCCAGCCCGGGGGCACGAAGAGATTATAAGCCCGATAATGGACGGTTGCAAGTGTTAGTCCGGGGGCGCGACAAGTGATAAGCCCGATAACGGACGGTTGGAAAAGCTAGCCCGGGGGCCTGAAAAAATTATAAGCCCAATAACAAACGGCCGGCAAAGCAGCCCGGGGGCACGAAAAAATTATAAGCTTGATAACAGACGACCGCAAATGCCAGTCAAGGGGCCCTATAACGAATAACCACCAAAGCCCACAAAAGGCATAGATCCTAAATCCTACAATAGCGCCACTTATGCGCCCAACGAAGATATAAGCCCACTAAAAGGGCATCCACGAATGGTTAATCTAGGGACTGAAAGCTTAGCCCTAGTTAACCAAAAAACTCGAGTATAAAGTCGTTATCTTCGGATAAAAACTAAACATCCGAGGGAAGAATTGAGCGACTAAGTGTTACCAAGTAAGAACCCAGATAGCCAAAAAATTATAAAAGCGGGAGGAAAACAAGATTATGAGATCGCGAGTTTTGCAAATTAAAATAGCGTGTGATTATATGACCGTAGAGCATATGATTCGCACAACAAAGCGCTAAGTAGGAAGACGAACAATGAAATGACGATCTAGGCGAAAAAATAAAATAAGGAAACCAAAGAAAACGATTGCGATAATTAAGAAAAGAGTGCTAAACAAATGTTATGGATGCTACGCTATTACAGATGAAATCAGACCAATGACAATTGAAAAAATTAAGCAGCCGGTGAGCCTGGTGGAGTGGGAATGTCGACCAACCAACCGTCCACTATCTCTTTATATGGATTGGTTTTAGAGATGTCC
Organism: Mucuna pruriens; assembly: GCA_025330945.1. NCBI lineage: Eukaryota > Viridiplantae > Streptophyta > Magnoliopsida > Fabales > Fabaceae > Mucuna > Mucuna pruriens. The sequence goes on from JAENHJ010000132.1 coordinate 225,854, forward strand.
AGGTTAGGGTAGAGCACTTTGATCTGCGCCATCGCTTGGTTGAAGCTGTATTCAAACTGATGCACCATGGCTGATCTCTGCTGCAGTATAGTGGCGTCCCTGGTCTTAATCACTACATCCTTGGCTAAAACTCTTCTCGAGCTTGAGTAAGGGCCGACTCTGTAAGGGATATTTTCTCTTTGTTAGCCAAGTCGAACGCCTCAAGGTCTTGGCAAGACTTCCTTAAGTTTTCCACCTCAGAGTGTAGAGAGTTACGGGTAGTTTCCCAGTCTACTTGGGCCATCAGCATGTCCCTGTTATGGTCTACAACTTGCTGAAGTTCCTCCTGAAGGCATACTGTCGTTCTTTTAAAATTTTCTATTTTCATTTTTGCCTTAGAGCAAGCATTCGCCAACTTACACTTATCATCTTCTACCTGGTTGAATTGGCCGGTCAATGTTCTAACATGGTCACCTAGGAGTCCGAACTCAACTTTGACGGCACGGGCCAGAATCAGGGAACACTTGGCGAACCTTTGGAGAGCGCTTAAGGTCCCAACAATGCCTAATTGTTGCACCAGAGAGCCGTTGAATGGTGACATCAAGTCCCGGTCTACAACCTCCTCGACTAACCTAGAGCGGACCCACACTAAGGGGTTGAAAGGGCACCTAGAATGACTTCTTTTAACTCCAAGCTCACCTTAGCTGCGGGAGACGGCCAGTCATTGGATGTTTCCATAAAGCCCTCTTCAAGGTTGGCACGCTTGAGTGGGCGCTCTTGAACGCCTCCATTACCGCCCGCAGGCTGTTTTTTGCCCAACCAAAGGCCTTCCTCTTGGAAAGAATCCTCAGGGGACTCTAAGATCACCACGGGAGGGGTTTTGGCAGACTCTCCCAACGGGGCTAGCGGTGCCTGGGGCTCAGCAATGGATAAAGGAGCAGCCTGAGTGCTCGTCCCTTCATCAGCTGATTGGGAGGTCTTCCTCTTCATGTTCTTCAGGTATTGATTGAAGAATCTTGTAAGAAAATAAAAGTGGGTTAGAAAGGAAACGAAACATAATGTAAGGCATCATAAGCTAACTACAAACATGTCCCTTTGATGAGATTAGCACAAGATAAGAGGGGTAGACTCTCGAGTTTAGTAATGAACTTGTCCTCCCACTTTTCTAGGTCCTTACGGACTATCGTAACAGAAACGGCCGATTGCGGAGTCCAATAGAGTGGAAAGAAGGGATTTCCATACTTATCCGCCAAGATGTTAGGTTCGGTAGCACCCCGACCGACTTTGAAATACTTATCCTTGAAGACTTTGAAACTCTCAAGGAAGGGTTTCAACAGTTTGCGCTTTGGATGACTGCTCAGGGACGTCTAGCCGACTTTAGTGACCTTACGAAGTGAGAAAAACCAGAAGAAAACACTTAGGAGGGAAGCCCGTCCTAAGTCTTCACATAGAAGCTCAAACACCCTCACAAAGGCCTAGCTATTTGGATGAAGTTGGGTCGACGTGACATTCAAGAAACGTAGTATCGACTGTTCGAAAGCCGTGAAAGGTAGTTTGACACCCAACTTTGATGGGACAGTATCATATAGGAAAAAGAAAGGGGGTTTCGTTAGCTTTCGGTTGATTGTTTACGGGCTCCTCTAGACGACAAGGACGGACAGTCACTGACCACAGGCTAGGTTGGCATATCTTCTTCGCCATACCTAGTAAGGAGCTAGCACGTATTAAGACGGACGAAACTTTCTTGACGTTCGGATCAACCCAAGAGAAGGGATCGAGAGAGAGATCATCTTTTGAGTTATCCCAACACCAAATTTCAAATGGGAGGACCTCAGTCGAACTCGATGTGGAGCTGGAGGATCGATCATCCCGAGTAGCGGAGCCGGCCTTCAACGTGGCCCTGCCTGGAGACTGGTTTCCCTGAGCAGAGAAACCAGTAAGACCTTCTGAAGGGCCTCCTGGGATGAAGTAGGTGAGGGTCAGTTCCGGACCCAAGCTAGAAAGCGACTTCCAAAAAAAAAAGAAGGAAATCCAACGACACAACCCAAAACAAAGAGATACCAAAACGATAAAAGCGAAAGCGAGCGAGGAGATGAAGTCACCTTGTTCCATGATAATCGGGGAGCGAAGGTTGCAGAAGGAAGAGCGTGAACGGGGAGAAAAATACACAAACAGGAGTGGCATTTCAAGAAGAAGTAGCAAGAGTAGGAGAAACAGAAGCGAAGAGAAGTTATCTGAAGTGAAACAACCCTGAGTCCTGAGTAAGGGCAATCATTACTACCCTTGCATTGGGAATGGAAACGACGCACATTGATTACACTGCGTCACAAGCATGTGTGCTTGTTTTAAATCATTCAAATTTCCAGAAATCCCAAACGATAACGTCTATGAGTACGGGAATGTTTGAAGGAACCTTCTGGAGCACCCTGCACGTGTTAAGCTCATGTCCAAAGGACCAAGCTTAAGGGACTATGTACCGTCTGGCCAATTCGACCGGGCGAACCGTCTAGGTGACTCGTTTGGTTGGACAGACGATCCTCCAAACCCAAAACATACGCACCCGTCTTATCTTGGAGAGAGATTCGGATGACAGGAGTACGTCACCTTTTTCCATGCAGTCAGAGCAGAGACGACGCCTCCCTAACATGTTGGAAAAGATCCAACAACGAAGCTTCCTTCACTGACAATTGCAGGTTTTTTTGTCTACTACCATAAGAATTCGCGCCACTAAACGACAAAAAGCGATTTTTGAGCCTTACAAAAGGAGAAAAACAGAAAAGAGAAGGACACTGGGAGAGAACAGAGTTGATAGATTTCTAACTCCCTGGCTGAAGCAACTACTCTCAAGGAAAATTAGAATTCAGAAAACATCTTCGAGTAGTTTTTGTTTATTACTTTTTTAAATATTTATTTTAAAATTAATTGGTAGGCAGCATAAAATTATTTATGGAAGGGTCAAGTGAGGAAATATTGGGCATCAGATGCTCTGGGAACATTACAAAGTATTCTCAGAAATCAGAATCCATACAACAGAACCCCTCTTAGCTCTCGGAGAATAATGTTGTCGCTTATACTCTCGCAGGTTCTGATCCACCTAAACTTCTGTTTTTTCTTTCATCTCTCATTTTATAAAGATCAATTATTTTCAATTTCGTGGAGATAATGATATCATTGTTATTTTCAATTTCGTGGTGATAACGATATCATTATGCTTTCTGCAATATAACGATGACAAACTATTGTTTATTTATTTCATATTCTCATATTTATTCACATTATTATTATCCAAATTTAATTTTTTTTATTTGTTATGTGAATAATTATTATATTTAGATATATTTAATGTTTTTCTCTAAACAAATTATTAAATTTTATTGAAATCATTTGATAAATATTTTCTTTTACAAGAGATAAATATAAACTACAACAAATAAACTAATTCCTATATAAACTAGTCCACGTATACTGGGAGAGGAAATCGTAAGCTTTGAGGTGAAGCATCCAAAACAACTAATTATAATCATAAATTTATATATTAGATATGACCAATATAATATATGAGTTAAAATACTAATTATATTTTATTATAAAAAAGATTGTGCTTCATTGGTAGATACTATGCGGCAATATTATATTTTTTCTTTTTTAAAAAATATTTACTTTTTCGTTTAATTTACATATTTTATAACCTAACTTTTATAATTTTATAAATTTTGTCACTATTTTTCTCACATATTTTCTCTTAATTTTACAATTTTGCTATTTTTCACTCTTAGTTTAACATCTATTACCATTAGTTAATTGAATGTCACACTTTGATATTGATTTGAGAATACATATATCACTCACATGGATCTTTGAAGTGATATTAATGTATTATGTATGTAATTATAAGTAAAATTAAAATGTGTTAAATCGTGAAAATAGGAGACAAAATCTAAAAAATAATAAATAATAAAAATTATAAAAATATTAAAAGTGTGGTTAAAACTCTTTAATCTCTTCCTTCTCCATCACTATGGAAGACACTAAGGGTTTATTTAGAAAAAAAACATCTTAATTAATATCTTTTAATATAAGAACTTATGTTAGAAATATTTAAAATTTAATAAGTTCTTTATAGTTAGATATACATATTGATAAACACTTACATAATTTTAAAGTATTTGGATGTATTATTATATAAGTACTTATACATATTGATAAATACTTATATAATTTTAAAGTGTTTAGATGTATTATTATATAAGTACATATAAGATATTATCTTATTTTAAAAATAAAAAATAAATTATGATTAAAAATTTAAAACTAACTAAATAATTATTATATTAACATTCAATATATCACAAATAAAAATAAAAATTGCTAGTCACTATTTACTTGCTTTGGTAAAAAAAAAAAAATCAAAAATTTAAGTATCATAAATTTAAAATAAAATTATGAAAAGTGTAAAATATTTCACCATGCACCTATAAATAATTTTAAAAGTTAAAATATTTAATAATCAAAATTCAACTAAATATAGATTAAGGTATTAAAAATAAAACTAAAAATATATATATATATATATATATATATATATATATATATATATATATATAAATATAATAGAATAACATGTATAAATAAAAATTTATCATTCATATATAAATATAAATAAATATAAGGTAGAATAATAGTAAAAAAATATTATACAAATTCTACCATTGTACACTATTGTATAAGCAAACATATAAAAGAATTACTAATAATATATAAAAGAAATTATTAGAAACATGTAAAAATATAAATTTATTTAATAATTTTTATAGTGGAAAAGGGAAAATAGATAAAAATAAATAAAAATTTTACTAACAATTGATAATTATAATTTGAATTAATAAATAAAAAATAATGCATGCTCCATACATTTGAATGTGTTAAGATTCGAAGGTGAATTTTTTTTATGAACTTCACATAAGGTATTCCAATGACTTATTTTAGAAAACTTATAAAAATAAGTTAAAAATATATTATGAACTGTTCTCGTCAAAGAGTACAGATAGTTGAGTTGTTTTGCTCTCCGATTATAACCCCTCATAAGTGCGTCCCTTGGTCCCTATTTATACATGAATGACTCCCTACTATCCTCTCTAACCGACTCCTAACCGTCTCAATTGCCTTTTAACTACCTTTGGGAGGCTGGCGTTTGGGCTAGGAAGAGGTTAGTTGGAGTGGACTGGCTTCCTTGGACCAAGGTACCCTATTGGGTTGGGACGCATCTATTATTAGGCCTAGGTCCAGAGGATGCTAGTTGTCGTATGACCTTACATGCATGTCGGAGCCCGGTCGTCGTGGTTGACCGATACATAGCCTCTCAAGCTTTTTGTAGTAGAGAATAAGCTTTAATTCTCCTTTTTGGTCTAAGACAGCCGGGCATTGTTCCCCACCTTGATTGGCGGGTCGGTTGATTAGGTCTCGATCCCTCCTTTGGTCGTACCTTGTTATAAGTCGTTTTAGTGTGCATTTTGCTCAGACTTAGTCGGCCGGGATGGACTCTTGGTAGGAGTGGACTTGGACTATCTGGTGGGCCGACTGGTACACAGCCCCTTGTACACCGAGTGAAGCGATAACTACCCAGGATGGACTTAGTTGACAGGAGTGGACTCGGACTATCTGGTGGGCCGATTGGTACTCAACTCCTCATGTGCCGAGTGGAGCGATAGATACTTTGGAGTTTTATCCAAGATGGGATTCGATTGGCTGAGCGAGTTTTTCCAGCTATTCGGAATAGGCTTTGAAGGCCTTTGACATATGTGAAGGAGGCATGGTTGTATCGATTTTATGGGAGTTTCTCTTTTTCCATCTCTTGGTTTCTTTTGTTCAGAGTGTTGTCGCCTGAGGGGGGGTTTGTGGACCAGCCGCTCTTGGGTCCTTGGTGCCTTGGACAACCATGACAGACTTGTCTCTGACAGGTCTTTTCTCTTCTCGCCTTAAGGGGATCTAATGACCAACCACTTGCAAGTCTTTGGTGCCCCCGACAGCCTTGACCAGCTTGTCTCTGACGGGTCTTTGATAATCTCGCCTGAAGGGGATTTGATGTTCGGTCGCTTGTAGGTCTTTGGTGTCCTAAACAACCTTGATCGGCTTGTTTGTGATAAGTCTTTGATAATCTGCCTGGAGGGGATCTGATGATCGGTCGCTCGCAGATCTTTGTTTGCCCCAAACGGTCTCAGTCTACTCGTCTTAGACATGTCTTTATTTACCCCAAACGGTCTCGACCGACTTGTACAGGTCTTTATTTTCCCCCGACGGTCTCGACCGACTCATCTTACACAGGTCTTTATTTGCCCCAGACGGTCTCGACTTGTAACATCCTAAAATTTATTTATTTATTTCTTTTAGAAAATAAATTACATCATTATTATTATTATCAATTTTATTTTAATTATTAATGGTTGCAGGAAATTATTTTATTAAATAATTGCATTTTGAAATTGAAATGTTATTATTATTGTTATTATTCTTAATGATGGCAGAAAATTTATTTAGTATTTAAATATTTATATTTAATTTTATTTGATTGGAGGAGCTGATGGTTTTATAAACTGATGAGATATTAATTTGAATTATTTTCATTTATTAATTTAATTAATTGAATTAATGGGGGAGGCTGACGGATGGGTTGTGGTTGACCCAACCCAGCTAGAATATTAGACAAGGGTTAATCAGTTTACCCTAATTGGTGTTTTGCACGTCTAACAGCCAGATCTAGAAGAGAGAGAACGCAAACCTGCAAGGAGGAGGAGCTAGGGTATTCAGATTGTCCTAGAGCCGGATCAGATACTCCCTGTTCTTTGCATCTAAGGTACGAGGGAGATGAGTTTGGTTATATGTGAATGCGGGGGTATACGGGTAGTCAGGACAATCCCTAAGTTATCTAGGATCTAAATTTTCAAATTTGTTTGGTTATTATGTTCTAAAAATGTTTTAATCGGTATAAAAGGATTCGTCAATATGTACCGTGGTTTTGGTTGACTTAATTGATAATGTAATCGGTTACCTTTAGTGTGAAAGAAAAACCTCAGAGGTAATCCAAAGGAACAAGAAGAATGACTTTGATGAACATGTTTTCTTCGTTATGCTTCCAAATATGCAGAGATGTCAGTTCTATCTCACTATTCAGGTTTCATTTACATAAGAAAGAGCAGTAGGGTCTTCCCTAGGGCCCTTATTAATAATTGTTATTTTACCTTAACGTAATTTTTGTTTGAAATTGTATGGTTAATTGTCTTAATTACTTGATTCTCGTGGTTGTTCATGGTTATTCATAGTTGAGGTTCAATTTGCGACTCTTGTGTGTAATGGTGAAATTGGATGGAATTCAATATTGTTTTATGTGCGTTCTTATAAATGATTTATGGTAATGATGGTTAAATTGATATGATTTTGGCATGAGTATAGACTGTGTGAATGAAGTATGAATCATGAGAATGAGAATATGGATGAGAATGCATTGAGCATAGAAATGAGATGCATGAGATATATTAGAAGCCAGACGTGGCTATAATACCCTGGTCATATGTGGTGTTTAACAGGGGACCCTGTCCAAAAGTGATGTTTAACCGGATGGACTAATGATGGGGGACATTCATATGCATGGCCATAGGTGGTGTTTAACCATGTTATACGCCGACCATAGGTGGTGTTTAACGGTTGTGTAGAATGTCTTCGCACGGGCCATAGGTGATGTTTAACTGTACGACACACCGGTCATATGGAGTGTTTAACGATGTGACCATCATTAGTGATAACTAAGGGGATTGAGGAGGTTCGTCCATGGTGTGGAGTTCCAAAGCGAGACTCTTAGGTGTGGTGATAAGCATATGCATTGTACGAGCACGTGCATTTTGTAAACATGAATGGAATGTGATTGATTTTGATGGATGTCACAACCTAAATTGTGACGTTGGGAGGGGCCAGCCGAAACCACGTCGGCCAGGCAGGAGTCGCCACCGGCGTTTTGGTTTGGGGAACGCCAGGAAACCTGAAGGAAAGGCTGGTCTTGAATCAGAAATATGGGCTCGGGAGTTGGTTACACGCTAGAGGGCACTAGGGGGGCCCAGCATGTCTATCACTTGATAGTTACCCTTGGCTAGCTATATGGGAAGTGGAACGGTGTTTTGCATTTGGCTTATGTTTTTTGTCTAAGTCCTGGGAGGAAAGAGAGTCGGGCAAGGTGTCTTGGATTTTTGGGGTTTAAAGTTTGACTTGATAGGGGTGTGCCCCCAGGGCCTAATGCCTCGGCTCTAGAGGATTCAAAGTCCACGTAGTTCAGGGCTGGGGGATGTTGCTAGAAAAGGTGAGGCCGGTCAATACCAGCTTGGCTATGGGAGAGGTTCGAGAGATTTGGGAGGCTTCGGAGAGGTTTGAGGAGATTTGGCTTAGAGTTTCGCCGGGAAAAATTGCTTCCTCGACTCTTCATTTTGAGGCTTTTTATAGGCTTGGGATTGGGTAGGTGGTTGTCCCCATATCCTTGATTCTCTCTGGTAGTGCTGAGTTTGTTGCAACTACCTTCCAAGATATTATTTTATATGTGAGTCAAAGGTGGGTCAGGAAGACTCGGTCTCGGGAAGACTTCAGTCTTGGGGAGACTGTCTCAGTGACAGTTTTGGGTGCAACAGATTTGCCCCTCTTTATTTGTGCTTATCCAAAGAAGGTAGTGATCCTTTTGGATAAGCATAAATAAAAGAATCGGGACAGCTTGGCGGGTCATACTTGATGTGCGATCCCTCCCGGTGAGGGAGTGCACATTAGTTGGCGCTAGTTTTACAAAGGGTGGGGCAAAAAGAAAGGTAAGCAGGGTGGCGCACTTAGGTTTGCAAAGCAAGTAGTTGAAATGGCAAACCCGAGTGCTAAAACGAAAGAGGATAGAGTAAAGTGACAAGCAGGGTGTATACCGGCTTGCAAGAGCTAGAATGAGACATCGGATTTTCCGCTAGCATCCAGGGTTGGAACCATAACCTTTGGAGTTTCCATTTGGCGCCCAGGCTAGAATGAGACAGATTACCTTTGGATTTTCCATTGGCATCCGTGTCCGAGATATGGCATTGGACTTTCTCTTGGCATCTAGGCTAGAATGAGATAGACATTGGATTTTCCATTGGCATCCAGGTTTGAGATGTGGCACTGGACTTTCTCTTGGCATCCAGGCTAGAATGAGGGGCAGACTTTGGATTTTCCATTGGCATCCAGGTTTGGGATGTGGCATTGGACTTTCTCTTGGCGCCCAGGCAAGAATGAGACGACTTGGATTTTCCATTTGCATCCGGGTTTGAGATGTGGCCTTTGGACTTTCTCTTGGCATCCAGGTTAGAATGAGACAGACCTTTGGATTTTCCATTGGCATCCGGGTTTGGGATGTGGCCTTTGGACTTTCTCTTGGCGCCCGCAAGAATGAGAGAGACATTTGGATTTTCCATTGGCATCCGGCTAGAATGAGATAGACATTGGATTTTCCATTGGCATCCAGGTTTGAGATGTGGCACTGGACTTTCTCTTGGCGTCCAGGCTAGAATGAGACAGACACTGGATTTTCCATTGGCATCCAGGTTTGGGATGTGGCACTAGACTTTCTCTTGGCGTCCAGGCAAGAATGAGAGAGACACTGGATTTTCCATTGGCATCCAGGTTTGGGATGTGGCACTGGACTTTCTCTTGGCATCCAGGCTAGAATGAGACAGACACTGGATTTTCCATTGGCATCCAGGTTTGGGATGTGGCACTGGACTTTCTCTTGGCGTCCAGGCAAGAATGAGACAGACACTGGATTTTCCATTGGCATCCAGGCTAGAATGAGATAGACATTGGATTTTCCATTGGCATCCAGGTTTGAGATGTGGCACTGGACTTTCTCTTGGCGTCCAGGCTAGAATGAGACAGAACCTTTGGATTTTCCATTGGCATCAGGGTTTGGGATGTGGCACTAGACTTTCTCTTGGCGTCCAGGCAAGAATGAGAGAGACACTGGATTTTCCATTGGCATCCGGGTTTGGGATGTGCACTTGGACTTTCTCTTAGTGTCAGGCTCAGCAAAGGTAGACACTGGATTTTCTCTTGGTATCCAGTCTGAAATGTGACTTGGACTTTCTCTTGGCGTCCGGGCTAGAAAAGGTAGGTATTTGGATTTTCTCTTGGTATCCAGGTGCGGAATGTGACTCTTTGGACTTTCTCTTGGCGTCCAGGCTAGAAAAGGTATATGTGACAAGCGGAGTGCACACTAGTTGACACCCAAGCTTTCCAGATTTTTATGGGGCAAGCGGAGTACACACCTGGTTGGTACTCGGGCTTGCAAAGTTTTTCTGTGACAAGCGAGGGTGCACCTTGGCCCGACACCTAGGCTTGTAAAATTGATGCGACAAGCGGGATGCACACTAGCTGGCACCAGGCTTGCAAAAATATTTTGGTGGCGAGCGGGACACAAGCTAGTACTCGGGGCTTGCAAAGCTTTTGGCGGTGAGCGAGTACACTGTGGTACCAGACTTGCAAAGTTTGTGTGGCAAGCGTAGTGCACAGATTGGTTGGCACCTGGACTTGCAAAGTAAATGTGAGCTTTGAAGAACAGGGTAGTGGCTTCCCTAGGCCATCGTGGAGATGACGGCGTTAGGGGAACTTGATGTGTGCTTCTTGGAGTCCGACCAGGGTTATAACGACCTCCTTTGGGCCGAGACAAAGACGGCCAACGGGGAACCACCGAGATAGAGGTGGTCCATGGAGGGGATTCTTTGAGACAGAGGCGACCTACATGGGATAGTCGAGATAGAGGCGGTCCATGGAGGGATTCTTGAGGCCGCCGAGATGGAGGCTATATAGGAAACCCCCAGGTGTGTGTGGGGCCCGCGAGAATGGGCCGTGATTATCTAGGCCTCTTTGTTTTTTGTTTTTTGTTTTTTTTGTTTTTTTTTTTTTTTTTGTTTTTTTTTTTGTTTTTGTTTTTTGTTTTTTTTTTTTGTGTGTGAGCTCCAACATTTGAATTTCTGGAGGCAGTTGAAAGGTTGTGCGTGACTAGGCGTGCCTCGCTACCTCTTTTTAGACAAGGCTCTTCATTTTCTCGGAATGCATTGATGAGGGTGGTGCAATGATTACACCATTTTGGAAAAACACGAATCTCAGCCACGGGGTTCCAAGGCAGGCGTTTATTTTGGGAAGCACGCATTTTATCTGGTTTTACTCGTTTTTTCCTTTTGCTTCATTCCCATTTCCACTATTTGTCTCGATTCTTTTGCTACGCCTCTGCGATTTCTTTCTTTTCAACCTTTCGCGGTCTTCCCAAGTCTTTGCTCTTCCTCAACCCTTCCTTGCATCCCTAGCCTTCGTCTTCCTTACCACCATGTCAGGTACTTATAGTTCTGAGACTTACTTTTCTTCTTCTTTTTCTTCTTCTTCGTCGGGTGAGGACCTAGAGGCCATGCCCATGGCTATGGTTGAAGGGGGTCTTCACGGGCCCCTACACCTTTGGTGTTCGAGGTGGGTCCACCGTTGTGGGTCCACAAGGATGTGCTGGAAAATCATTCTGAAATGAAGCGTTCTAAGGTGAGGTCCCTTGCAGAGGATGGGAAATGGGTTTGCGGCTCCCACACTGGTCTGTTGAAGGTGGTGCGCTATGGCAAGAGGGAACGAGTGTGCCATGCCGCCAAGGAGGGGGAGGAGCCGTTCATTTATATGTATGAAACGCAGCGTTATTGGATTTGGGGTGATCCTCCCTCCGGCTTCTTCGAGGCGGATGTCCTGAGGGTTAGGGGATAGCCCCATCTTGACTTCACCCTAGTGGTTGGGCAGCGATTCAGGCTTTCGGGGTGGTTTGCCCGGCCCTGGGATTTTGCCTGTTGTCAGTCGTCTTCCTCAACCACTATACCACCGAGTCGGCCAGTCAGTTGGTTGGGTCTTGTTGACGCCCTCGCCTAACACAGTGGCTCTCACCTCCTACACCGGCTTCCTACAAGTTCAAGAGTCGGTTTGTGAAGGTTCAGGCATCCGAGGCGAATCACTTCTGCGTTGACTCTCGGCCTTTGTCGCTTATCATGGGAACCCCTAAGTTCAAGGGGTTGGTGAGGGCCAATTCTTTTTGGAGGCTAAGTTTGATTTGCAAATACTTTGGATAGCCTGCCAAGAGGAATGAATTACGGGACATAGTGTCCTGGATCTCCACAAGCAACGCCTACCTTTCGCCTGAAGAGTGAGTGGTTACTTTCTCTGACTTCAGCCTTGCACCGAAAGTGATAACATGTGGTGTTTTGCCTTGCGGGTATGTTAAAGAAGCAAGGAGTGGACATGATCAAGTTGATTAAGAAGGCTCGCGACCAATGATGCTAGGAGCTCGGGTCGAAGGCTCTTGAGTCCAACATTGTTGCAACTGCTGCCGTAAAGAAGTTGGTCGCAAGCCTGGCCGAGAAGGACTCAATCCCAGTGGTTGAGAAGCTGACGACCCTAGTCGTATCCGACAAGGAGGCAGGCAAACGGAAGGCCAACTCTGGTAGAGGAGGCGGCCACTAAGAAGGGAAAGCCACTACTCCTCCTCCTCCACCTTTGCCTACTTAACCCAAAGGCAAAGTGATGGTGACTTCAGGGTCAAATTTGCCCCCTGGCGGCTTGTCTTGCTACGTGGCCTCTCCTACTGCCAATTCCTTATGGGGCCCTGGATTTGATGCCTCAGGTCTTTTTCCTATCAACTACATATCTTAGCATGACCGGGGGCTGCAAAGTGTCTGCTGGAGCCGACAACTCGTTTGATATGATGACCGCCTACATGGCACGTTCTATGGCTTCCTTGAAAATTTGGCGAGGGTTGGCGAGGAAGGCTGAGTAGATTGTGGCCAAGGAGGCCATCAATAAGAAGGAACTAGAGAGGGCTTTGAAGGCCAAGGCCGACTCTTTAGCTGAGGTCCGTAAAAATGAAGGAGGCTAGTCGAAGGCCCTTTGTTGAGATAGAAGATTTGAAGGCCAAACTTGCTGCTTCTCAGGTCGAATCATCCTTGCTGAAGACAAAGGTATCTTCGTCGGAAGCGAGATGGCCTCGTTGAGAACAAAGGCGTACTGCTTAGGTTCGAGGTGGCATCATTTGAAGTCCACTCTTGTGGAATCTTTGATCGAGGGTGACAAAGGTGGAGGCTATTCTATCTTCTCGATAAGGAGACCCGAGAAGATCTGCGGAAGCCAAGACTATGGTCGCAAAATCTGAGGCGGGCAAGTTGAAAGAGGAGAATCTGAGCTTGCTAAGAGGGTGGCTTGCTTGGAGGGGCCATTATAGAACAACATGAAGATGAGTTCAATAAAGCCCTTAAGCAAATAACTTTATTGGCCCCAAATTTTGACCTTAGTCCATACTGATATAACCAAGGAGGTCCGAGATGGGAAACTTATTTCCTCTTGGATTCTCCTCCGAAATAGGCTTGTGATGACTTTAATAATGAAATGGATTTTTTTTTGTCATCTTCTTTGTTTTTTTTTGGATTTTCTGTTAAAAGGCGGAGGGGTTTTCTGTTGATTATTTAATGGTATCAATCAGATTTGGGATGATGGCTCAATGGACTTAATGCTAAGGGAAGTAATGACTTTAGTCCAGACTCGGGTCATAATGGCTTGATGGAATTGACGCTTAAGGGAGTGGGAATGATACTCTGGGAAATAAAGGCTTATAGACTCAGTGCTTGGGTATAGTGGCTTAAGAGATTAACACAAAAGGGGAACAATGACTTAATGGAATTAATACCTAAAGGAAACGGGGCCAATGGCTTTTGGAGAGGGATTAACACTTTTTAGAGGAGATCGCAGGTTTCGGTCTAGACTCAGCTTGAACCGAATAGGGAATGACGACTTGAAGGTTGGGGTAGTCACGGTAACTTAGGTTGTAGATGAGTTAGGGATTTGGACTGTCTGTCTCGGCCACTTAGCCGACTTGGGCAAAGATGGAAGTGTGGGACATGGATGAGTCGGCTTTTTTGGGCCGAGAGTCGGGTGAGGGAGACATTCGGCCTTCCGGCTCTCGAGTACCACTCGGTTTCCCAAGAGCCGGGGGGCTACTCAGTCCTCTGATATCAAGGTGTCATTCGGCTCTAAGATAAAGTCGGTTTGATGGCCATCCGGGATTGGGTGGCTCATGGGTATGCACAATTTGGACAAGGGAATGCTAACTTAGGTATGTGTGATAGGGGAATGCTGACTTCAGTATGTATGAGTGAATGAGTTGATTGGGAGGTTTAGAGCTGGTTTGGATGATCCTAGACTTTGGACTTGTTGGCCCCCATCTTGGCTTCCATCCCCAACTCAGTGACAAAGAAGTCATAGATGAGAAACTTGTGTCCCTTCTTGACTTAGGGTTGAAAAAATGTGGCATGAAACCGAATTGACTATCTTGAAGAGACAACTGACTTGGGGGTCAACATGACCGAGATGGCATGGGACTAAAATGACCACATCAAATTGAAAAAGTTGGCACTAAGCCATAAATGCCTAAGTTGGGACCTGAATGACTAACTTAGGGACAAAACGACTCAGGGTCGAAGTAATAGTGTTGGCATGGAGACTCGACACAGGGTGGGAGACTTAACACGGAGTCAAAATGGAGACTTAACACGAGGTCGATACAGAGACTTGAGACAGATTCACCAAAGAGACTCACACGGAGTTAACCCAAGATGGAGTGGGCAAAAGACTTAACATAGAGTTGGTATAGGCTCAGACATGGTGTTGGAAGGTGGGAGTAACCATGGGATGGCATGCGTGCATGCTGTATGTATGCATTTATGCATGTATGCAAACTAATTAAGATTTTATTTTGGTGGGAGGACAGACACTTGGATGCTCGGAATACATGTCATATGTACAGATCACGGGATGCGTGAATGTTTGAAATGCATGTGTGTTGCATGGACATTTAACATGGAATGTTGGATGCATGGTCGCATGGATGTATGGAGGTTTGCCGTGGATGGCTAGATGCATGGATGCTTGACATAAATGGCTGGATATGTGGTTGTATGAATGTGTGGAGTTAGGGGTTGCTAGATGCATGGATTATCGGGTGTAGGTAATGGCAAGATGTGGAGTTGGACGGGGTACAGGGGGTGTGCGTTTAGTAGAGGCAAGTCTCTATTTCCTACAGTTTGCTATCCCAAGACTCGTGGTGTAGGCAACTGAGCTTCTTATGTTCCTGTCTTGGATGTTGTCACCTTGTCGTTGCTCGTGAATTGAGACTAGTCAAAGGCTCACTATTTTGAGTGGTCTTCAACTTTTTCATCTTAACTGTAACGCTCCTTTTGTTTCTTTTATTTTTGGTTTTTTTTGTTGTTCCTACGGAAGGGTTTACGGGGAGGTTGTGACGTTGTTATCCTCATGTATGCAATTTTTGAAGAGTCCATCATCCAACGCCTTTAAAGATAATTTGGGTGTCTCTATGGGCTTCTTCTAGCTAACTTTCCTTAAGGGGTCGCTTCAACTCCCTATGTTGGCGGCTTGCCCCCCAGTATTGCCTTTTCTCTTAGACTACTCTTTCCAAGTTTTCAGTCTCAACGACCTTTTATTTGATTTTTTGGGCTCTGACTTTTGCCTAGGTTGTTATTTTAAGGTTTCAACCTAGCGAGCCGCTTTTTTTGTCTTCCTTCCTTTTTTTTGGGGGGGGGGATGGACATTGAGCGAATGAGAGTTTTAAGCATAGTAAAGTTTGATGCGGTAGACCATCTTTCCTTCTTGGTTTGGAGGTCAAGTAGCCAGGCTAGATGCTTGAGGCTTTATAATTACCCTCATTATCCTTGCAGGTTTGATCGAAGGAATAGTCAAAATTTGAACATGAGATATTAGCACCAAGGATGGATTTTTTTTGTTGGTATTTATAACTTGGTTTAAGCGCGGGAATGGAATCATGGAGAGTCAAAGTATATTTCATTGATTATTGAAAGAGAGCATTACAAATCAATTTGAAAAAGGATTAGGGACTACAAAAATAGCAGACTTTTCTTATTGGATCATAGTTTTTGGGATAAAGGGATTGAACAAGTTTCAACGAGACTGTGGTTACAAGGGCATCTTTGAAGCAAAGTGCGACGAAGTTCGGTATATGACATTGATAAAAGTGTTAGAACCCTAGGGTTCTTTCTTTTCTATGAAATGTTGTATTGCACGGTTGGGATGGGGATGGTCGGAGGTAAGGGGTGTGGTGTTTGGTGTTTGGTGTTGGGCTTGGTAGGAGCTTTGACGCCACCTCTGGTTTTGTGATCTTGTGATGGTGTGGCAGGAAATGGTTTGAGATGTCCCTTGGTTTTGCATATACTTCAGCATTTCCAAGATTTGACCTATTTGCGCCTTTAATTGGCTAACATTATTTTTTAGCGCTTCTCGTTGTTTTGCTAGATCCCTTATAGCTGTCTCCATCCGTTTTGTCTTGGGAAGCGCTCTATAAAGGTTTTTCGAAACTTGATCCTTGCCTTGTTATTGGTCTTGGTGAGCTAGTCGGGTGGGGAATGAAATGTAAATGTGATGAAATGCAACACCTAATCTTAAATGCATGGTGGAGATGAATGTGGAACACGATGCATGTTATTTTTGTTTTTTTTTTTTTTTTATTTTTTTTACAAGGTTAGAATTGAAGTGAAAATGGGATGAGTCATCTATGGAAATGCCGTGGGGGTAAAACAAAATTGGGGAGATGGAAGAGAGCCAACTTAAATAAGAGAATGACACAGGACTGGATGCGACTTGGAATCAACGCTAGGGTAGGATTTCAGTTGGGAATAACATAGAGTTGGATTCGGATTGGAATCGACATAGGGGCCAAGATGAAATTGGTTAAATGGGGACGACACGGAGACGAGCTCGGATCGGCACAGGGTGTACTGGCTAACCCAGGTTCAGGTGTACTAGCCAACTCAGGCTCGAGTGTACTGGTCGACTCAGGCTCGGGTGTACTAACCGTCTCAGGCTCGGGTGTACTAGCCGACTCAGGCTCGGGTGTACTGGCCAACTCAAGCTCGGGTGTACTGGCCGACTCAGGCTCGGGTTTACAGGTTGACTCAGGTTGGGGTTTATGGGTTGACGCAAGCTGGGGTTTACTGGCTGGCTCAGACTAAGGTTTACTTGGCTGGCTCGGACTAGGGTTTGCTTGGCCGGCTCGGACTAGGGTTTGCTTGGCCGGCTCGAACTAGGGTTTGGTTGGCCGGCTCGAACTAGGGTTTGCTTGGTCGGCTCGAACTAGGGTTTGCTTGGTCGGCTCAGACTAGGGTTTGCTTGGCCGGCTCGGGCTAGGGTTTGCTTGGCCGGCTCGGACTAAGGTTTACTTGACCGACTCGGACTAAGGTTTACTTGACCGATTCAGACTAGGGTTTACTTGGTTGACTTGGACTAGGGTTTGGTTGGCCCCTAATCAGACACATGGTTAGATGGGCCACTTTCCCCTTTTCTTTGGGATCTTTCTAATCATCCTCTCCAACAGGTTCTTGGGTCTATAGACCTTCCCTAGGGGGCAGTACCATGGACGGGATAGATTTCCCAGAACATGGTCACCCCCCTAGGATGGTCAGCCCCAAGTGGAACTATCGCGATCCCCAGTACTGAGACATCTCTAGCATGGAGACCACTACACGTTCCTCTCTCCCTAACTCACAGGCCTGGGAATAAGGCCCCGCTCATGGGTGTAATCACATAGTAGCAATATTCCCCGTAAAAACCTCATTTTGTCACAATATTATAACAACATCATATCATCTACCCTAATAGGGCTCAACTTTCAATAAAACAGGGTCCCCAGTGGAGTCGCCATCTGTCACAACCTAAATTGTGACGTTGGGAGGGGCCAGCCGAAACCACGTCGGCCAGGCAGGAGTCGCCACCGGCGTTTTGGTTTGGGGAACGCCAGGAAACCTGAAGGAAAGGCTGGTCTTGAATCAGAAATATGGGCTCGGGAGTTGGTTACACGCTAGAGGGCACTAGGGGGGCCCAGCATGTCTATCACTTGATAGTTACCCTTGGCTAGCTATATGGGAAGTGGAACGGTGTTTTGCATTTGGCTTATGTTTTTGTCTAAGTCCCTGGGAGGAAAGAGAGTCGGGCAAGGTGTCTTGGATTTTTGGGGTTTAAAGTTTGACTTGATAGGGGTGCCCCCAGGCCCACGCATTTCTCGGCTCAGAGGATTCAAAGTCCACGTAGCCGGGCGGGGGGATGTTGCTAGAAAAGGTGAGGCCGGTCAATACCAGCTTGGCTATGGGAGAGGTTCGAGAGATTTGGGGGAGGCTTCGGAGGTTTGAGAGATTTGGCTTAGAGTTTTGCCAGAAAATTGCTTCCCTCAACTCTTCATTTTGAGGCTTTTATAGGCTTGGGACGGGGTAGGTGGTTGTCCCCATATCCCTTGATTCTCTCCTGGTAGTGCTGAGTTTGTTGCAACTACCTTCCAAGATATTATTTTATATGTGAGTCAAGGTGGGTCCCGGGAAGACTCAGTCTCGGGAAGACTCAGTCTTGGGGAGACTCAGTCTCGGACAGTTTTGGGGTGCAACAATGGAACGTGTGATTGATATATGAGTAATTCTTAACGGTTAGTAATTGGATATGGTAATAGGTGGGATTTGGGTTACTATCTACATTTGTATATGATTGACTACTAGTTCTCACCGTACTCTCTTGTGGTTTTCTTTTAGGATGACACTCGTGGTGCCGCGTTTTGAAGAGACAGGGTCTTGCTCTGATTTGTGTGACATCGGGACTTAGGATTTAGAATAGTGGTTCTATGTCTTTTCATCTTAAATATTTGAAAATGATGGGCATATCAATAACTCATTAAATATATACAGAAATGAAAGTTATTTATATATTTCAAATATGAAAGTTATTTATATATTTTAAATATGTGTGTGAATGACATGTTTAGATCAACATTAATAATTTATGTGATAATTTTTTATGCGTACTTAATGTTTGAACATGATAATAACCATGTCAACTTTCTATCTTTAATACGAATTGAGTTTCCTTAGTTGTTTTATCTATTATCTTGTCTTCCTTTTGGTTTACTTGATTATTTTAATTAAATATTCGAGGTAGAAGAGTGTCACCATCATTATTTATAATTATATTTACGTTTATAATTTACTTTAAAAATATTAACATACTTTATCTCGAAAGAAAAAAATTATATTTTCCTTTTTAACAGTTTAATAATATTTATTATAAATGATTAATATAATGATAAACTATCCAATTTCAGTCATTGTAATAACCTTTTCCTTTATCATAAAGTGTATTCTAAATTCCATCAATTACAAATATTAATGTTCAAAATCATCGCAAGATTTAAAAATAGTAAATTAAAATTGTTCGTCTTTTCATTATTTTATTCAATTGTGAAAAATTTTTACATGTATTTAATAAACAAACAAATCAAAAGGTTTCCAAATAAATAAAGTACACGTACGTTTTAAATTTTGTAGCATGGTTTTCATTGTAACAGAAGTAGGTCATTATAAGTAGTGAGTTCATATTCCACTTTTTGAATTTTTTTTCTCAATTTTTAAATCTATTTTTTAGCACCACATCAATATGTTTTTACCATATCATCTTTGTTTTTAAATGGCTGTTAGAAATTTAACAATAAATTAAGTGTTAGAATGAGTTTCATTCATTTTAAAAATACCAGGATTTAGTTTAAGCAATTAAAACTAGAGACTAAAACTGTAAAGACAAAAACACAATTAATATAATAAATCATAAAATTTAATAGTATTGTTAATTATAGCAATGTTTATGAAATATAATATATGTAATAATGTATGTATTTAATGAAATTTATATAAGAATTAAATAGTGTCATTTATTAAATGTAATATTTATGAAATTTGATATATTTAATGAATGTAATAAATGAAATATATGTATTCAATAAATTTAATATATGTTTTGATATATGCATTTAATGTAGTATTTATTATATCTATTGAATTATATATAATTACCTTTAATAATATTATTAAAAATATTTAATAATTAAAATATTTTTAAATTTAATAAATATAATATAAGCTTATTGAACATATGACTCTTCATATAGTTGTTTGTCTTTATTTATTTATTTATTTATTTATTTATTTATATATATATATATATATATATATATATATATATATATATATATATATATTAATTAGCCATCAAAATAATTTCTAAGTTCTTATAGACAAATCTATAATTCTTTTATGAAAACTATGGCTGAGTTTTCATTACAATTGGAAACATATAAATATAAAATATTTATTTTCCAACAAACTTTTATTTATTAATTTTTAACTCAAATTATTATGATAAGAGATATTATGACTAACAAGATATTAATTTTACACATAAAATATGTATATATTTTATTGATAAAAGAAAATAAATTATATTGACACAACATAAGTTGGAATAACTTGATATATAATTTTGTTGAGGAGTTAAAATATTTTACATGTATTATTTTATGCCTATAAATTAATGTTAACTTTCTTTGATACATCACAATAAGAATTTAACATCTATACAAAATTCTAAAATAGATTGTAAAGATTTTGAGAAAAGGCATGATAAAGAATGAGATGAAAATGATTAGATTTATGATTATGATCATGATTATATTGGGTTTTGCACAAGCTGATTATGCTCATGTGCAAGTTGAGTCAAACACTGACTCTAGTAAAATTATATGTAGAATCAAATGTGCCTTTAAATGTGAATCTTATCTCCCATTTCCTCCTTTATATTCCAAATGCATCGACGATTGTTATGCACAATGTAATAAAATGTCAATTGGTGCTTATTATGATTGTATTACTGGTTGTGCCTTGATCAAATCTATTAACGTTAATATTGGTATGTATTCTCTTACAACAATAGTCTATTCTTACGATTTTATAATTATTCTCTACAAAGATAATGCTTTTACATTTTTTTTACAATTGAGTTAATTTATTTGTCAGGTATTCGTAGTTTTTTGGGACGGGTGGTGGATTCTTGCTTGCAAAGGTGCCATAAGAAGCATTAATTTGTTATAAGAATGATCAAGAAAAAAGGTAATTAAGTGAAATAATATCCATCCATAATTGTAATAAATTTTAGTCAAAGTAACATCTATTATTTAATTTTTGTAATATTTTTTCAATTATTTCTCCATATTTCTTATGTTCCTTTTTTACGTCAACAGATATACTTGCAAAACAAATTAATGATGACACAGATAAATTATTAGAGCTAAATAAATAAAAAAAAATATAAATAGCCAACATATCAAAAGTTAGATAAAATTTTGTATTAGCTTCACAACACACGAAACAAAATAGATCTAACTGATTTTTTTTTCTTTTAATAAAAATGTTCACGTATACAATTATATTAAAAAATTCCATTTTCATGAACTAAGAGAGGTAAATAAAAATAATATTATTAAATATTTTATGAGTTTAATGATAATGTCTAAAACGTGTGAAACAACTTTATATTATCATTTAATAACAAATTATCATTAATATGACTTTAAAATAATAATTATTAAAATCAATAAACTTACATAAATAATAATTTGTGATTGAATGACTATGTAAAACTGTTTTACACTATCGATGCATAACCTATTTTCTCATATTTTATTTCTAAATCTATCTATCTCTATATTTAAGTATAGTAATTTGAACAAGCCTAATTATGCTTATATTTAATATTATTAATATAATACTTATATAAATGTTAAACAATAATTTGTTGTATTTACTTAATATAATATATAATTAACTTTAATAATAATATCAAATATAATAAATCGTGAAATTCCCTATATTTGCATTATCTTAGTCCCTGTGCACTTTTAATTTAATTTTTTGTCCCTACTGTTAATTATGTCTTAACTTCGATATTTTCCAATTGTTAAACCACCACAAATTGTTACTTTAGCAACAAATTTATCACGATTTAATAATGTCAAAAAAATTGTGGTGATTTTATTTAATAGAGTTAAAACACACTTAAGACATGAATCAAAATGAAATTAAAATCACATGTATAAAGATTAAAATGTCTAATTTCTAAGTATAGGAACCAAAACAAAAAAATAATGCAAATATAAGTAACAAATGACTAACTAGACACATATGTAATAATGTATCTATTCATTGCTATTAATTCAATTTTTATATACACAAAATAATACTTTTTATTAAACATGATAAATAATTAACTTTAATAGTTTTGTTAAATGTAATATATTTAATAAATGCAATATATTCTTTAACAAATATATTTAATATATGTATTTCAACAACAAAGTTAATAACGTAAGATATTTTGCATATTACCAAAACCTCTCACCACTAAGTTTACTCTAATAGTTTAATATTTATTATATTTTTTAAATATTTATATATAACTAACTTCAACAATTATATTAAAAAATAATAATATTGAATATGATATTTTATTAACTTTAATAAAAATATTATATACTTATTAAATATATCAATTTTTAGATGGTTGTATATAGACGCACATACCGTAAAAGCACACACATACTAAAATATATATTCAAAAATATGTACTACTAAAATATATACAAATTCATGAGTAAATATAATAATGATTTTAATATGTTTTAAGTCTCTATAAAATAAATGAGTTTTAATTTTGGTCATTGTAAAAAGTTACTTTTATTTTTTACCTTACAAAATTTTGAAATATTGTCCTAGTATAAATGAGTAAATTTTGGTAATAATTTCTATAATGTATTTTTTTTCTATTTTCATCTTTGGTCCCAAAGATTCATTTTAAGGTATATAATTAACATTCATTTTGGGATTAAAAAATAATTTAGAGATGTCATATTCTACATAATACTATAAATATTGGTGTCACCTTGAATGGTTAGTTAACCTTTTGTTAAATACATAGACAATTAATTAGGGTCTCATTATTATTATGTTTCAAACCCTAATGCTTATTGCATTTATGTTTTGGGTCTAGGCTATAATGCCTTTATATATCAAATATTTCTTTAAATGTGTATATTATGGACCATTTTCTCCTTTGTATTTTAAATGTTTGGAGGATTGTGTATATTATGGACCATTATGGACCACCATGGACCCCTCTTATCTTGTGTATATCAAATATTTCTTTAAATGTGTATATTATGGACCATTATGGACCACTTTAACAATATCACATAACTAAAACTAATATCTTAAAATAATTTAAAATATTTCTTTTAAACAAAAATTTCACTATTTTAACAAATTTTTAAAAAATCAAGTTATTCTAACAAATTTTAAGTAGATTTTAATTTTACATAAAATTCATTTACAAAGTTTGATTATAAACCCAAATAAATCATGTACATTTAAAGTAATGTTCAAAATAACAAAACTGAACACTCAAATTTAAATAATTGTATATTCATATTTATTATATTTTATTTAGATTTTAATTTATACATTTTATTTAAGTATTACACTATCGCACAACATTATTATTATTTTGACGAAGAATAAGACATAAAAAATTTCAATAGGCATAATATATTTGAAGATAATATTTGTCCAATTAACAATATAAATAATTATTTTCCTCATATTTGATGCGATCATATTTAATATACCATTAAATATATTAAAAATGATCATTTAATTGCGTACACATATTTTAATATAAATATAAAAATTAATAATTTAAAAAAATTCGCACTAGTTTAAAATCTAGTATGTAAGTAAATTATTAATATTTGAATATTATTAATATAAGTAAATATATTAACATTACATATTATGATATTTTTATGTACTTAATATAATATATAATTAACTTGAATAATATCATTAATATAATATTTATGAAATTATATATATAATGTATGTATTTAAATAAAAATTAAATAGTATTATTTATTTATTTAATAATATTATTCATTATAGTAATATTTACAATGCATTAAATGGTATTATTTATTGTATTTACTAAATATGACGATAATTAACTTTAATAATATCATTAAATATTTTTTATAAATATATTTAATAAATGTGATAAGAGTAATATATGTATTTAATGTTATTAATGTAGTACTTACTATACTCATTAAATATTATATATATAATACACTTTAATAATAATATTATATAAATATATATTGATGGAAATTTTTCTGTTAAAAATTTCAATTTACCACTCAAAACTCACTTTTATAAATATTTTTCACATTTGGTTCAAGAATTAAAAAACTTAAACCAATCCTGATGAAAAGTATTTGTCAAAATAATTTCTTTATATAGATAAATATATATTTCTTCTATAAAATCTACATGATTTTGAATTCCCATTACAATTTGGGAAATATAATACACAATGCTTATTTTACACGTGCTCATAAAATTGTAAATTTAATAATTTAATCTACAATATTCATTTTTTTTTCTTGACATGTTTTAATCTATTTTATATTTTTTTATTTGCCAGGAAATTATTGTCGTCATATTATGTACAATCTCAAACTTGTAAATTTAATAAATTAATCCTTTGTATTATATATATTCTTTATGACATAAATATTTGATTGTGTTGTATTTTTCTTTCTTTTTATATAATTAATTCATCTTTATTTATACGTTTCAACATTGTAGTTATTTATATTTAATCAGTTATTTATTTTTGGCCATTGATTTTTGTGTAGGATAAATAAATTTTATTTATTTAAATTATTATAATGATAAATTACCATTAAGTATAGATCAATTAATATGAATTTATTTCAACTTAATTAATGATATTGAATTCAAAAATTAAGTATACAACTATATTAAATATTAAAAGAGAAATTTTTACCACTTATCTAACTCAAACAATACTACCTCTCATAAAAAAATACCTATGATCTTTAAGAAAATATTGTAAATAAATTTATTTAATTTCAATCTTTTGTAAAATTATTCATGATGAATAAATGAGAAATCAGTTACTTTATTTTGTTAGATTACAACTTTTTTACTATTCCATTTTACTTCTATATTAAATAGAGTTAATATTTCTTCTATAATGAAAATCTTAAATAAATGTAATTCATTTTTTTTCTATAAATTAATGTTTATTTTTCTTCGACCACCAAAAATTTAACATCAATAACTTTTGAAATAGTTTTTAAAGGCTTAGAGAAGAACTATGACAAAGAATGCAATGAAAACCACAGGAGGTATGATTATAATCATAACTATGTTGAGTTTCACAAGAGTTAGTTCAAATACTCCAATTGTTCAAGATGAGCCAAACATAGAGTCTGATGGATTAATATGTGCTTTTAAATGTGCCATATCTTGTGCGCATTTTGCAAATTCACCTATTATTTATACAGCATGTGTTACTCTTTGTAATGCAACTTGTAGTAAGAAGTCCATTGATATTGTCTACAATTGTATTACTAGATGTGGCTTGAACAAATCTACCGACATCAATATTGGTATTTATTCTCTTACACCATTAACTTCTTTTTAAGTATTATAATTAAATTCTTTGATTTTAATGATTATGTATTAACATTAATATTGATATTTATTCTTCTACAACATTAACTTTTTATTTAAAGTATTATAATTATTATTTGATTTCACCAATATGAAATCATGGTTAATATGATTTTTTAAGGTAATTAGGGAAAAAGTCAACAAACTTACCGTACATGATAACTTGTAACTGAATGATAGTTTAAAATTATTTTTTACTATTAGTATATATCATATTTTCTCTCCTTTTTTAATTGAGTTAATTATGTTTGTACATGTTTCTTATAATTGATTTTATTTGTTAGATGTTCGTAGTCTTGCGGCATTTGCAGTGGATTCTTGCTTACAAAAATGTGAGAACAAGTCATAATTTGTTACAAGAATGTTCAAGGAAAAAAATGTTAAGTGAAATAATATTCATGCATAATTATAATAAATAGATTTTAATCAATAAGTAACATCTATTATTTATTTTCATAAATCTTTTTCTATTATTTTCCTTTTTTTTTCTTACATTCCTTATATAGTGTCGAAATTAGGATAACGACCGGATAACTAAAATGATTTTAAAAAAAAAGTTGCCGCTTAAAGAAAAACATTGAAAAATCTTTAAAAAGGAATTAAATCAATACTAGCACTTGTAGATACCTAATTTGGTTCGAAAAATACTAAAAACATAATAAATAAATAAGTCAAAAAGTCAAAATAAAAAACAGGAATTTTAAATGAGAATAAAAATATTAAAAAATAAATAATCCAAAATAATAAAAAATAGAAAGTATTGGAATGAAAAACAAAAATTGAGAAAAAGAAAAGGGAAAATCATAACACAGGACCTGGGAGTGAAGCTGCTATTTTCGGAGTGCTCCATAGCACCCTTTTCTATTCAAACAAAGCCAGCCTTATCTCCACTACAACATCGTCCTCGATGAGACACCCAATCACAATTAATACCGTTTTGGATTTCTTCTGCAAGATTGCACGCACGCCCCTCTTCTCTACCTTTTATTTTAATGTTATGAAAAATATTCAGATTTAGTGATATATAATGTTATTTGGTTTCATGTTGACTCTCCCTCCTTTCACCTCATCTTTGTCTCTTCTTTTCATTTTCTTAATACTGCTGTCCTTGTTCTTTCTTTTTCTATATTTGCCTTCGTTGATTTGTGGGTATTAAAAATAAGTTCATATAATTGGAATTAAAAATAAATAAATAAATGAAAAGAAAAGCTTTGATGAAAAACAACAAATAATTATATCAGGAGACTGACTTCAATATCTGTAACATTTATTATTATTATATTATACATTCGACTTATAACTATTAAATAATATAAATACTTTACATTTATTATTAAATATTTATATTTATGTTTATATACCTTAAACTTATAACTATTAAATAATATACATACTTTATATTTTTATAATATTTATATTTAAATTTATACTTATACTTATCTGTGCTTAAATGTATTATTAAATTTATAAATTTATTTTTAAATATATGTAGTAAATATACTATTTTTAAAAAGTTTATAATTTTACTACATATATTTATATACCTAATATATATTTACACTATATTGAATATATTTATTACTATAATAATATGTTAATTTATATCATAGTATAAATTAAACTACTATATATATATATATATAAACATATGTGTAATAAATATATTAATAATAAGTATAAATTATAAAATTTTATATATTTAATATTAAGTATAAAATATGTATATTATTTAATAGTTACAAAATTCAAGGTATATATAATATAAGTTTCGTACTTGTTGTAGGTCGTGAATGAAGTACATAGGTCTAGAGGGGAGATAATTGTCCTCATCAGCCTAATTTACAAAAAGCAAAACGATATGAATAAGGTAAAACATGTTATGCATTATTTAATAAAGACAGGTGTGTAGAAAAATATATACGAACCCAAATTGATAAGGTCACTAGACCTTTTGAGAGCTACTCAGTAGTTAACCTCCAATGGTCATGTTTGATCGCACATGCTGGAGCATATGTGGAAGTTGAGTAAATCTTGACATGCTACCAAAAGATATCATGCTAGAGTGGAACAAGTCAACTAAAGGGTTGAGTCATATTACTACTAACCCACTCTCCAATGATTCATTGATACCACATACAAACATATGAAGTAGAGAATAGGTTGCACCATTATCATTATATGCATTCGAATAAATGTATGTATTAAAATTTGTTATACTTGCACTTTATCTATTGCATAGTGCGACACTTTTACCCCCAATGCTATATAATTATAATAAACTTAAAAGAAATTTAAACTTTCAGCATACATAAATTGATAAAGGATTTCACATTACAAATTCAATATTGTAATTTAAAAATAAACATGTATCCATACTGGCACTCCAAACGGCCAATTTCTAAGTCATAGGAGTCATAAAATATAAACCAAAACATACTATCATAAAAGTAATTACAACTACCCTGATGTCATATGTCTTATTAGAGCATCAAATCCCAAAATACATAAAACTAAAAGAAAAGAAGTAAAATGAAGAGTTTAACTCAATCCTCATGCTTACTTATTATTGCCTGCAAGGTGACATTCAACCCAAACATAAACAATACGATAAAAGGGAGTGATAAATGTACCTCACTCAAGAAATGAAGACATACAGTCTTTAACCACAGGTAAAAGTCATTAACTCAATTCCCCCTTCAACGAACCAAGGCATACAAATATGGGGTTTAGGGGGAAACCCTCAACCCATGACTAAGAGGTTAAAAGCTTTATACTTTATCAATTGAAAGAGACAAGAAACCACAAACAAACAACTAAACACTCTGTTAATCATAGAGGCAGTCAAATACAAGCAATCAACAAGCAAACAACTAAATACTTGATCAATCACAAGACAATCAAACACAAACAACTAACAAGAAAACAACTAAACACTTTGTCAATCATTAGAGAATCAAATACAAACAACCATCAAGAAAGTAACTAAACACCTTGTCACTCATTGAATAGTTGTCACAACCAAGGTCACGGTGGGGACAGCAAAAAGCAGAAGGTTCTTAAAAAAAGTAGAGGAGCTGCCACTAATGTTTTTTTAAGGAAAAAATATTAGAAAAAACCTTTAAAAGAAAATAATTGTCTTAGAAACCAAATTTGAGTTTGGGAGTAGGAAAGTTATTAGCACCCTACAACATCTATCCTAAGACGGTTACCCTTAATTAAATATGCAAAATTAATATAACTTTAAAAATTTTATTTTTACCGTTCAAAAGAAAACAAGATTAATTTATGAACATAATAATTGAATTTATTATTTTAAAAAGAAATATATATTTTTTGTTTTTGGAACTTGACAAGAGTGGTTTCTTACTCCGACGTATCTCTCGGTGGAATAGAGAATTTAAAGTTACATAGTTCTTGGAGATGGTAAATGTTTGTTTTTGCCTTTTAGAGAAAATAGTCAAACAAGATGTACATCTAAAATGACTATGATTAAATCCTTTAAGGATCTTGTAACATCCAAGTAGGGAGTGCATCCAAAATGATTCTTACAAAGTATTTGTTTATGAATTTTAGTTTGGACTTAATAGCAAAATAAGAAGTGCATCCAAAATGGTTATTGATGACTTTTATAAAAAGAAATTTGACGATAACCAAAAAAGAAGTAAATCTAAAATGGTTATCATAAACATAATTAAAAGATGAAAGACTAATATGCTAAATGAATTTATGTCCAAAAAGAACGTCTAAAAATGGGCACAACATCCAAAGGGGACTACATCCAAAGAGGGACAATGTCCAAAAAGGGACAACATCCAAAGGAGAATGTGTCCAAAGGGGATAGTGTCCACAAAAGGAAAACACCCAAAGGAGGTCGACATCCAAAGAGGGATTGCATCCAAAGGGGACAACGTCCAAAAAGGACAACATCCAAAGGAGGACAATGTCCAAAGAGGGACAACATCCTATGAGAACTACATCCATAGAGGGACATCGTCCAAAGGGGACAACATCCAAAGGGGACAACATCCAAAGGGGACAACATCTAAAGGGGGACAAGGTCCAAAAGAGGGATTGCGTCCAAAGAGGGACTGTGTCCATAAAGGGACAACATCCAAAGAGGACTGTGTTCATAGAAGGACAACATCCAAAGGAGGACTACATCCAAAGAGGATTGCCATAGAAGGACATCGTCCAAAGGAGGACACATCCAAAAAGGGGCTAGAATACTAAGTAAAAAAATTGAATGGAGTGAACTGGGTAGAAGGCATCCAAAGAAAGGTTGTAATACTAAGGAAATAAATAGAAATGGAGTGGACTTCTTAGGTGGCATTTAAAGAGCCTCTGAATCCAAAGAAAGGTTGGAATAATATGGAAATAAATGGAAAAGGAGTGGACTGCACAAAGGGGCATCCAAAGAGCATCTACGCCCAAAGCAGGGTTATAATATAAAGGAAATAAGTGGAAATGGAATGGACTGTCGACTGGGCATCCAAAAAGCCTCTACATCTAAAGCAGTGCTGTAATACAAAGAAAATAAATAGGAATGGAGTGAACTGTCCAAGGGGCGTTTGATAATGCTTTGTTGTGGTGGCTTTATCAAATAAAACTAGAGCTAACTATAGTATAGCTTGATCCTAGGTAATTCTTCTCAAGGACACAGTATATTCATTTGTGGCTTAGTGTGGAAATTAGAATTTATGCTAAAGTAAAAGTGCATGTAGAATGCCGACTATGACTTGGATAGAGCTGGTCTTGGATAGAGGCAGCTCCGACTCGGTCTCAAACTAAGATGACGGACTTGGACGGGGTCGGACTCGGCTTTGGACGAAGTTGGCTAAATGTAAAAAGGGTTTTGTTGCGGAAATATAGAATAAGGCAGAGGTAAAAATAGTACTAAAAACAAGTGCGACTAAACTATACTATGCTACAATACTTATCATACAAACACACATGTCTGAACAATGGAATGGTTTCAGTTCTATAATAGCTGATTGTGACTCCAAACCAACCCACAAACCTACGACGACTGCTACACATTTGTCCCTTGCCTTCGAAGGATTTATACAACTGCAACCTCGAGGGGACATGGATTACGCACCTAGTTGATTTTAGGTTTTATTAGTGATTACCTAACTAGTTGTTAGATCAATTTCGATCGGCCTAATCTAACGTTGCTGACTACTATTCCTCGTGCAAGCATGGAGTACTAGGTAGTGAAATATACAGGAATCACAAGTAGAAAAAGATATAGAAACATGCAACCAATTTATTAACAAATAAAGTATTGATATAGAGTTACATGGAGTGAGGATGGAATCCGCTTCCCACGACAACCGCCATGGACAAATGATGGTAGTCCATTAGAGATGACTAGAGCGTTGAGGGTTTAGTCCACCAGTGTGACACCCTTCTACCCCGAATACTTAAATTGCCTTAATAAAATAAATAAAATGAAGACAGAGTAATAGTTAAAACCAAAAGCACAATTTGTATTAAGGATAAAAGGTTCACATGGTAATTAAAAGGTAGGCACAAAGTTTTCAAGGAGGTTTTAGATCTAAACATTATAATTGAGAAAACTAAAGTCATCATCATCTTTAAAATAAGTCATTCAAACATCAAGGCATAGAGTAAATGTTCTAACTTCTAAAACCCCGATGTCACACTAATCAGAACAAGACCCCGCCTTTTCAAAACTTGGCACCATGAGTGCCCTCAACGTTACCTAAAAGAAAACAACAAGAGAAAGTACGGTGAGAAATCACATTCAATCATATATAAAGGCAGATAATGCCCTAAATCCCACCCATTACCGTACTCAATTACTAACAGTTAACAGATGCTCATATATCAATCACATTTCATTCATTCAAAATCAATCACAGTTCATTCATGTTTACAAAATGCACATGCTCGCACAATGCATATGCTCATCACCATACCTAAGAGTCTCGAGTCGGAACTCCACACCATGGGCGAACCTCCTCAATCCCCTTAGTTATCACTAATGATGGTCACACCGTTAAACATCCCGTATGGGGCCGGTGTGTCGCACAGTTAAACACCACCTATGGCCGGCGTGCAGCATGGTTAAACACCACCTGTGGCCCATGCATATGATTGTCCCCCATCATTAGTCCCCCTGTTAAACACCACATATGGCTAGGGTATTATAGCCACGTCTGGCTTCTCATGCATCTCATGCATCTCATGCCTCTCATGTCCATGCTCAATGCATTCTCATCCATACTCTTATTCTCATGATTTATTTATACATCATTCGCACAGTCCACAGTCATACCCAACCATATTAATTTAACCATCATTATTATAAATCATTCATTAGAAAGCACAGAAACACACATAAGACACCATTGAATTTCACCCAGTTTCATCATTGCACACAAGAGCTTCAAATCATGAACAACCATAAACAACACAAGAATCAAGTAATTAAGGCAATTAATCATACAGTTTCCCAACAAAATCACATTAGGACAAGACGTTAATCAGACTACAGAGCATATTGACAAATCTTTTCTACCGATTAAAATATTTTTAAAACATAGTAATCAAACAAAATTGAGAATTTAGATCCTAGAGGGACTTAGGGATTGTTCTCACTACTCGTACCTTCCCACATTCATATATGATCGAACCAATCTCCCTCGTATCTTAGATGCGAAGAATAATGATGATCTGATGCGGCTCTAGGACGGTCTGAACACCCTAGCTCCTCTTCCTTGCAGGTCGGCGTTCTCTCTCCTCTAGGTTTGGCTGTCTGAAGCGTAAAACACCAATTAGGGTAAACTGATTACCCCCTGTCGAATATTCTAGCTGGGTTGGGTCAACCCCGACCCGCCCATCAGCCTCCCCCGTTAATTCAATTAATTAAATTAATAAATGAGAATAATTTAGATAAAGCCTCATCAGTTTATAAAATCATTAACCCCTCTATTAAAATAAAATTGATAATAATAATAATAATATAATTAATTTCTAAAAATAATTAAATAAATTTTAGGATGTTACAACTAGTAGTGTCTTAGCTAAACTAACAGTCCCCTCTGGCGACCTCTGGCTACTTAGTCTCTAGCTCTACATCTATTTAACTGAGATAGACACCATCAAAGCACCGTGCACCACCGCAAATGGAAGAACTTTGAACTAAGTGTATGTGTATGCAATGGATCGTGTGTGCGTAATAGCGACTTAGCTAACCTAAAAGTGATTTACACAGCCCCTTATATACATGTTTTGGTTGTAGTCACAAAGAAACAAATTAACTAACACGGGTTCCATATTAATCACATGTTAAACATTTCTCCCGTGGTGATTACCTTAACTAACTGTCTAACAAAAATAACCGCCTAGTCGCCTCATTCATCATGTGCTTCATTTTCTTAAGCCACGTGTTGAATTTGCTTCTTTGACCACTTGCTGGATTGCTACACTGGATATTTTCCCCTTATGGAGTTGGTCTGTGGAGTCGGCACTCTAGAGCCGACTTCATCTCTACCTGGGCCGGTTCTAATTCCAATTTTGGGCCTGCACAATTGAGTTGATGATGAGTCATATTTTGTAGACCTTACATGGACCTAAGATGGGTACTTTTGAGATCAATTAATGTTGAAGAATGGAGTCTTAGCTGAGATTTATATTATGGACCTAGAAATAGAGAAATCATAAATCTGTGCTAATTTGATAATCTTACCCAATAAAAGAACTCATCCCTCTTCCTTGCAGGGTCAGCATGGATGATCTCGGCCCATCATGGGAAGCCTTGGCCCAGGAGAGTCGTCCCGGCCAGACTAACTCATCCTAGAACCAGACGGCTCTGCAAGTCCAGTAGCCCAATTGCACTATCCACGTTGGTAGTCCAGCTCAGCTTTAAAGCCAGCTCAAACGCCACGTCACTCATGGGAGAAGCTTGCAACGTAAGTTATGCAAGGGTAGATTAGGGAGTACAATTTGTAATTTTGTTAGGTAATGCGTTTAGCAAGGTCCAGCTCGGGTATATATAGTAGGAGCTGGGCACGTTTAAAGTGGTTGAATTCATATTTTCCAATTCCATTATTTTCCATTCTCCCACTCTCATTTTCTACACTCACGATGGTGCACGGTGTTCATATTGGCGTTTCTCTCGATTGAGGAAGTGCAAGTTAGAAACCAAGAAGCCGAAGATTGCCAAAGGAGATCGATTGGTTTACCAACGCACTCTGGTGAATCTGATCCTCAGCGTTTTAGCTAATAGAGGTGAACCATCGCCATTCGACAATGGCGATCATCATGGAAGACGAAACCATTGAATTCACACTCTGTGTTTGTATTTCATTCTTAATAATATGAGTGTTTTTTTATTCTAATCTCTGTTTTCATTCTCATACTTTCATTCAATACCTGCGTTGCAATTGCACAAAGTAACGTGAACAATGTTGAACTAAGCCAATTGGAACTGGTTCAACTAATTCAGTAGGTAATCAATTAGAGAACCTATTTGAGAACCTAAAATCAACTCTGGGCTTAATTCCTGCCAACTGATGAGGTGGCAATTGTGTAAATCCTCGGTATGGCAAGGGATGAATGTTTGACGATCATCATAAGAAAACATAAGGTTGATGTGGAATGTGAATTTGAATGAACGAACCAGAACTAATTCGATTATTGAGGTTTAGTATGAACATAGTAGTAACAGTAGGAGTAGCTTAGTTTAGTTGCATTGCATTCTTAGTTTAATTGTTGTTCTTTACTTCATCCATAACCAAACCCCCTATTTCTTGCATTTAGTCCAAAACAAAGTAAGTCCGACTTTGTTGGGTCCATCAGCACTTAACCGAGACCGTGTCGGATAAGACTCTGCCAAGTCCATATCAGACCAGTCTCTACAAAGAGCAACTCGGCATTTAGCTGAAGAGTGAGTCTGCATTCTACACTTGAGTTTTCACTTGGTTTTCACATAAAATCACAATCGATCACACTGTTTCCTTGAGAGAATTCGACCTAGGGTTGACTATGCTATAGTTAGCTTTAGTTTATTTGATACACGTTGAGACAACTAAAAACAGAGTTTATCAAATTGGTGTCATTGTCGAAGACACAAGTTCTTTTGTGTCTTTGTGTGCCAAATCTGAGTTAAGCTGAATTTCGAGTCTATAGATTGTTATGTCAGTCGAGTCATAAAGTCTGAAGTGAGTTTGTGTCTGTTTGGATCCTAAATACTATAGCATGCTAAGTTGGTATTAGTTTTTGTGCCTTTACTTTTCTTTTTGCAATTGACATTCGCTTTTGATAACTAGTTCTGCATCTGTTTTGCTTTGAATAATTGACCATAACTTTTCTGCATAATTTTTTTTACAATGCATGACTAGGAGTAGCACTGACCCTTTGTATGATTTGGACCATAAGATAGAATTAACTTTGCGTAGGCTAAGAAAAGCTAGAAATACAGTAGTAAGTAATAGTTCCAATTCTGATTATAGTTCTGATACTAGTAGTCCTGTTACTAACACATATAATATATATAATTTAATTATATATTATAAATTTCTTATTTTTGTAAAACATATTTAAAAGTGACAATTAAAATAAATAAAATATGCTTGAATACAAGTATTGATGTAATATTCATCTAAATATATAAAAAAAAAACATATTTCAACATATAAAATTATTTACTTTATTTATTAAAAGTAATATTTTAATAGAGACATATATTACCTATATATGATTAACTTTAATAATATTATTAAATATTATATTTTTAAATATATCTATTTATCTCTATATATAAGTAAATTAGACTTGAGCACGTATAATAATGCTTGTATTTAATGTTAATATAGGATTTATATAAATATTACATAGTATGATTTTCTGTATTTACTTAATATAATATTATTATTAACTTGAATAATATTATTTAATATAATAATTATGAAATGTTATATATATATATATATATAAAATAGATAATGGATCCACTCACTCTAAGAGTAATTTTAAAAGAATTATTTTACATCCTCATTATTTATTTTATTACAACAATCAACAATCTAACAACTCGAACGAGTGACACATTTTATCTGTTAAATCGCAAGAAAATGAATGGTGAAAATGAATAGTAACTCTGTATGAGTTAATCTTTGAGTAGGTGGATCCCTCCTTGTATGTATATATATAATACATGTATTTAATAAAATTAAAGTGTAGTATTTATTGTATTTATTAACTATAATAAATAATTAAATTTAATAATTTTATTTATTATAGTAATATTTATAATGCATTAAATGCTATTATTTATTGGATTTGTTAAATATGATAAATAGCTAACTTTAATAATATCATTAAATATAATATTTATGAAATATAGTATATTTAGTAAATGTCATAAGTGTAATATATGCTTTAATATGTGTATTTAATAAATGTAATTTATGTTTTAATATATTTATTGAATATTATTAATGTATTATTTATAATTTTATTAAATATTATATATAATAAACTTTAGTAATAGGCTTAAATTTTTTTCTGTTTGATTTTAATCCTTACAAATTTTAATTTTTTAATATTTAGATCCTTGATATTTTTTTAATATTCTTTTTTAGTTCTTATCATTAGCTCTAATTAGTTTAGTTTTATCATGACTAATAAAATAAAGAATATTTATTAAGATAAATACAGTCATGAAGAATATTTTAAATTAAGCTAATTAGACTAATTTTAGGTATATAATTTAATTAAGTAATATATTTATTATTTTATGACAGGTAAATATTGGATTCATGTTGTATTTTTTTATTTTTTTGTAATTTTTATTTTTTGTAAATAATTAATTAATCTTTATTTACATGTTAATTAACATTGTGAGTAATTTTATTTAATCAGTTATTTATTTTTTCCACTGCCTTTTGTATAAGAAATTTTTTAATTTATTTAGATTATTATAATGATAAATTACCATTAAGCATGTGGATCACCTAACATGAGGTTATTTTAGGTTAATCAATGATCTCGATTCCAAGTATTAAGTATATAAGTAAATTAAATATTTGGAGAGAAACTTTTTTTTCTCAAAGCAATTGTATCTGACTCTAACAAAATTAATTATCTCATGTAGAAAATAGCTTTGATCATTAGGAAAACATTATAATGATAAATTTATTTAGTTTCAATCTTTTGTAAAATTATCCATGAGTAAATGAGAAAGTTAATTTATTTTGTTAGATTATATTATCACTCTTTTTTTACTTCTACATTAATTAGTTTTAATATTTTAATGGAAAAAAAATGAGAAAAAATCTCTAAAATCAATAACCTCTAAAGTTAATTATATCAATTAAGTCAGTGAATAATAAAAGTAATAAAAAAAATCAAGTAAAAAATAAAAAACATGATTTATTACACTATTTGAAAATGCATATTTGGCCACGATATCCATTACACGATGTCATGATATATATATATATATATATATATATATATATATATATATATATATGAAAGAATAATATTATGGATATTAAATGAACAAGTTCTTTAATAATTGATATTAAGTTATAAAAAGAATGACTCTAAGTTCACATTAATTAGTTTTAATATTTTCTATATTATTAAAATCTTAAATGAATGCAATTCATATTTTTTACCAATTACTTTATATAACTTCTTTTTTTTTTCTATAACTGATTTCTATATTTTTTATTTATTTTTAAGCCAATTTATTATGATAAGTGATAATAAGAATATATTTATTTTAAATATATAATATATGTATATAGTTTATTGTAAAAACACGTTAAATTGAAACGAAGATATTGATGTACACTTTTGTTAATAAGTTAAAGCTATTTTTATATGCATTATTTTTGGGTCTATAAATTAATATTTATTTTCTTGAAACATTATCGTAAGAATTTAGCATTTACAACTTTTGGGATAATTTGTAAGATTTAGAAAAAAATTATGAAAATGAATGCGATAAAAATTACTGGAGTCATGATTATGGTAATGACTATGTTGGGTTTCGCAATAGTTAGTTCTATTCTCACAGTTGTCCAAGTTGAGCCAAACAACAAGTCCAATGGAACATGTTCTTTTGAATGTGTCATATTTTGTGCACCTTTTGCCAAATTACCTCTTATTTATCCCATATGTCTTACTGCTTGTAATGCAAAGTGTAGTCTAAAGAATGTCAATGCTATCTACGATTGTATTACTAGGTGTGGCTTCACTAACTCTACTCACATTAACAATGGTATTTATTTTCTCACACCATTAACCTCCTTTTTTATAAGTATATAATTATTCTTTGAGTTTAATAGCTATACATGGATAGTATTAATCAATTAATCAAAAATTATGACTGACATAAATTTTAAGATAGTTATTGTACAAATCAATACACTTATCATACATGATGATTTGTTATTGAATGATAATGTAAAATTATTTTATACTCTTAATGCATGATCTATTTTCTCTTATTCCTTATAATTGAGTTAATTAAGTCTTTAAATATTTTTTATAATTGATTCTTGTCAGATGTTCGTGGTCTTGCAGCATATGGGATAGATTCTTGCTTGAAAGAATGTAAGAACAAGTAATAGTTTGTTACAAAAATGTTAAAGAAAAAGATTGTTAGATGAAATAGTTTCCATACATAATTGTAATAAATAAATCTTAATCAATAACATCTATTATTTATTTTTGTAATTTTTAATTATTTTCATTATTTTTCTTATATTCCTTTTGTATTGTTGATATTGAAATAACAACTGTTTGACTAAAAAATAAAAAAAGAAAGAGTTGACACCTATGTTTATTAAGGGGAATATTTACCAAAAAAATTGAAAAAATGATATATGAAATCGGATTTCATTCAATATTAGCATTCGTAAATATCCAATTGCGTTTGAAAATACCCAAAAAATAAAAGTAAAAAATAAAAATAAAGAAAAGTCAAAATAAACAAATTGAAATCAGAATAAATATATTTTTAAAAATAAATAATACAAAACTACAAAAGAATAAAAAAACAAAAGTATTCATATATAAAAATAAATAAATAAAAGAAAAGGCAAAACCAGGTCACAACACCTTCATGTATTACTAATATAATATACAATTAACTTCAATACTATTATTAAGTATAATATTTGGGAATATATATATATATATATATATATATATATATATATATATATATGCGTGTGTGTAAATATATATATATTTAATATTATAAATGGTGTATTGATATTAAAATTAAATAATATTATTTATTGTATCATTAAATATTGATATTAAAATTAAATAATATTAATTATTATATCATTAAATATTGATATTAAAATTAAATAATATTAATTATTATATCATTAAAATTTGATATTAAAATTAAATAATATTACTTATTATATCATTAAATATGACAAATCATTAACTTTAATAATATTATTATGTGCATTAAATTATATTAATGTAGTATTTATATAAACATTTAATAGTATTATTTATTGCATATATTAAATGCGATAAATAATTAACGTCAGTAATACTGTTAAATATCATATTTATGAAATACAATATATTTATTTAATTTAACAAAAAAAAATATATGCTTACATTTATACGACTTTTCTTATGGATCAAAATATATTAAAAATATACTTTACAAAATTATTATTTTTATTATTTTCTAAAAATTTGACTAACTCATCTGTCTATCTATAAGTAAATTTGATTTAATCTATGTATTTAATGTTATTAATGTAGCACTTATATAAATATTAAATAATATTTTTTATTTTATTTATTAAATATAATATGTAAAATATACATATTATATTTAATAATTTTATTAATTATATTTTATGTAAAATAATATTTTATTAAATTTAGTAAATATAATATATGCTTATTAAATGTATCACATTTCATATGTTTTATTAAATACAAATTAATGATCGCTAAACTTAATACATACATGTGTACGCACTTATATACATAAATTTTGAATTTGTAAAACATATTTTGAAATAGAAAATTTTAAATGTATACTAATACAATATATAGTAGAGGAAAAGAGGCACTTCAAGGTTCTATGCTTTTTTTTAACTAAAAATAAAATAAAATAAAGTAAGACAATGGAAGTTACTTTAGGAGGAAATTACATACGAGTGGAAAAAGTTACTACGTAAGTTAAAAGAATAAAAATATGTTGTGGTTTTTTAGTATACGAAGAAGGTAAAAGTGTCAAAAAAAAAAAAAAATAACCAAAGATACCCTTTTTATATATTGTTTATATATATATATATATATATATATATATATCTTAATTATTATTTTAAATAAATTATCTTGAATCATTCTAAATTTAATTATATAATAAAAAGTAAGGTTTAATTGGATTTTTAATATTTTAATATCCATAATTTTAATTGCTCAAATTAAGTTTTTATACTTTCAGAATTAATTAAATTCAATCCTAATGTACGTGTAAGGTGGTAGATCGTTTTGGGGTTTAATTAATAATTAACCTCTAATGGTCGTATCTGATCTCATGTATTAGAGCATACATGTAAGATAAGTAGATCATGACATGCTACTAAATGATATCATACTAAAGTGAAACAAGTCAACTAGAGTTGAGTGGTGTTACCGCTAGCCCACTCTCCAACGATACATTGGTACCACTTGCATACGAAGTAGAGACTAAGCTGCATAATTATCATTCATCAACATTCAAATAAATGTCTTTATTTAATTTTTATAATCTATAATGCTTGCATTTTTATTTGTTACAGTGTCATGTAAGTGCTACATATGTTGCACTCACACGTGATATGTGTTTCTCCCTCGTTTCTCTGGGATGAATGCTAACTATGGGGAGAGTTGAACAGAAACTTGAAGATTGAGTTACTGTGGATATTCAATGAACAAGTTCTTTAATATTTTATACTAAGTTATAAAAAGAATAACTCAAAGTGCATCCACATTAATTAGTTTTAATATTTCTTATATTATTGAAATCTTAAATGAATGCAATTCATATATTTTACCAATTACATTATATAGTTTTTTTTTCTATAATTGGTCTGTATATTATTTATTTATTTTAAGTCAATTTATTATGATAAGTTATATTAAGAAGATATTTATTAACATATGTATATATTTTATTGGAAAAAAAAGTAAAATTGACATGAAGGTCTTGATGTACACTTTTGTTAATAAGTTAAAGCTATTTTACATGTATTGTTCTGGGGCTATAAATTAATGTATATTTTTCTTGAAACATTACCACAATAATTTAACATTTATAACTTTTGGAATAGCTTGTAAGACTTAGAGAAAAGTTATGAAAGAGAATACGATGAAAACTATTCAATTCATGATTGTGATCATGACGGTGTTGGGTTTGGCAAGAGCTAGTTCCAATTCCACGGTTGTTCAAGTTGAGCCAAACAACAAGTCTTTAATATGTTCTCTTGAATGTGACTTATTTTGTGCACCTTTGGCAGAAATACCTCTTGTTTATCCTATATGTCTTACTGCTTGTAATGCAAAGTGTAGTCAAAAGACTGTCAATCCTGTCCATGATTGTATTACCAGTTGTGGCTTCACTAAGTCTACTCAGATCAACAATGGTATTTATTCTTTCACACCATTAACTTTTTTTTAAAATATTATAACTATTCTTTGAGTTTAATAGTTATGTATGGATAATATCCATCAATTTTAAAAATCAATATTCTTATCCTATATTGTGATTTTTAATTAAATAATAATATAAAATTATTTTATATTATGAATGCATAATATATTTTCTCTTATTTATTATAATTGAATTAATTATATCTTTACATGTTTTTATAATTGATTTTACTTGTTAGATGTTCGTGGTCTCGCAGCAGATGTGGTAGATTCTTGCCTTAAAGAGTGTCAGAACAAGTCATAGTTTGCTACAAGAATATTCAAGAAAAAAGATGTTATGTGATATAGTTTCCATGCATAATTGTAATAAATAAATCTTAATCAATAACATCTATTATTTATTTTCGTAATTTTAAATTATTTTCCTTTATTTTTCTTATGTTGCTTTTATATTGTTAATATTGAAATAACAACAGTTTGACTAAAATATTAAAAAAGAAAAATTGACACCTAGGTTTATTAAGGGACAACATTGCAAAAAAAATTAAAAAGAAAATAATATATGAAATCGGATTTCATTCAATATTAGCATTCGTAAATATCCAGTTTCGTTCGAAAATACCGAAAAAATAAACAAAAGTCAAAATAAAAAATTTGAAATCAGAATAAATATATTTTTAAAAATAAATAATACAAAACTACAAAAGAATAAAAAAAACAAAATTATTCATATATAAAAATAATTAAATAAAAGAAAAGTCAAAACCATATCACAAAAGTATTCATATATAATAGTTTGGAATATTATATATATTTGTGTGTAATAGTATATGTTTAATATTATAAATAGTCTATTTATATTAAAATTAAATAATATTGTTTATTATATCATTAAATATGACAAATCATTAATTTTAATAATATTATTAATTATAATATTTACGAAAGTTAATATATCTAATAATGTATTTTAAATTCTATTAATGTAGTATTTATATAAACATTTACTAGTATTATTTATTGTATATATTAAATACAATAAATAATTAACTTTAGAAATACGGTTAAGTATCATATTTATGAAATACAATATATTTATTAAATTTAATAAAGGTAATATATGCTTACAATTTATACGGCTTTTCTTCTGAATCTAAATATATTAAAAATCACTGTTAATTGGTAATTACTAAAATTAATAGATAAATAAATATACTAAAATATACATTAAAATTTATTATTTATATTATTTTCTGAAAATTATATTAACTCTATCTCTCTATCTATAAGTAAATTTGAGTTAATATATGTATTTAATGTTATTAATGTAGCATTTATATAAATATTAAATATTTTTTATTTTATTTATTAAATATAATATGTAAAATTACATTTAATAATATTATTAATTATAGTTTACTAAAATTAATATTTTATTAAATTTTATAAATATAATATATGCTTATTAAATATATCACATTTCATATGTTTCTATATATATTAAAAGACAATTACACTTAATACACACATGTATACACACTTAAGCATGTCTTTATTTTCTTTTTTGTCTTTTTTTTCAAACAACGTGCTCAAAATAGTATAAACATCGAACTCTCTCCTCATAATGATAATGTGACTCTCGTGTATGATGACGCTAATGAGTCTAGTGGGCAAGACGAGGGAGAAAGTCCAGAGACAGAAGCCTTGGTTGAGCTTGAAAGGTTGATAGGATAAGAAGGGTCAAAATTCTCATCTCTTGTTGAAGACCTCAAGGTCGTCAACCTTGGTGGAAAAGAGAAGGCGAAAGAGATCTGGGTAGGGGAGCAAATGTCGTCAGACCTAAGGCAAAAGCTCATCAAACTGTTAAGAGAATATGCAAACATCTTTGCATGGTCATACCGAGACATGCTGGGTCTGTATAGCAATATAATAGAACATAAGCTGCCCTTACTCCCCAACGTGGTCTGGATCCAACAATAACTGAGAAGGATGAAGCCGGAAGTGGTATGAAAGATCAAGGAAGAAGTAGAAAACAATGGAATGCAGGCTTTCTTGCTATAGCAGAATACCGCTAGTGGGTGGCCAATAAGGACGGGAAGGTCCAAATGTGCGTTGACTATAAAGACCTCAAAAAGGCTAGCCCTA
Source organism: Mucuna pruriens (assembly GCA_025330945.1). Taxonomy (NCBI): domain Eukaryota; kingdom Viridiplantae; phylum Streptophyta; class Magnoliopsida; order Fabales; family Fabaceae; genus Mucuna; species Mucuna pruriens. The sequence goes on from JAENHJ010000132.1 coordinate 269,185, forward strand.
AGGACAACTTCTCGCTGCCACCACATTGACATGTTGGTGGATAACACTACACAACATGTTTTCTACTCCTTCATGGATGGCTTCTTTGGATACAATCAGATCTAGATGGCACCAGAAGACAAAAAAAAAACCACCTTCATCACTACATGAGGAACCTTCTGCTACAAAGTAACTCCTTTCAGACTCAAGAATGCCAGGACAACATATCAAAGGGCTATGGTGGTCCTTTTTCATGATATGATGCATAAAGAGATTGAAGTATACGTGGATGATATGATCGCAAAGTCAAAAACGTCAGATCAACACGTGGAGGACCTGAGGAAGCTATTTGAAAGGCTCTAAGGATATAAACTCAAGTTGAACCCAGTCAAATGCACATTTGGTGTCAAATCGAGGAAGCTATTGGGCTTCATAGTAAATGAAAGGGTAATAGAGGTGGATCCGAATACGGTCAAAGCCATCCAGGAAATGCCAGCTCCCAAAACCGAGACGAAAGTACGAGGTTTCTTGGGAAGGATCAATTATATATCCAGATTTATCTCTCAGCTTATTGCCACATGCATTCCCATATTCAAACTCCTCCGTAAGAATCAAAAAGATGGAGTGGAATCTGGATTGCCAAGAAGCCTTCTAGAAAATCAAACAATACCAGGAGAAGCCTCCCGTCCTCATCTTGGCTGTACCAGGGAAAGAAAGAGTGTTGGAGGAGTCAATGGGGTGTGTCTTGGGACAACAAGATGCCACTAGAAAGAAAGAGCAAGTTATCTATTATCTCAACAAGAAATTCATAGACTACGAAAAGAGATACCCAGCGCTAGAGCGAACTTGTTGTACTCTCATCTAGGCAGCAAAAAGGCTGAGGCAGTACATGCTAGCCCATACCACATGGCTAATATCCAAGACAGACCCCATCAAGTACATCTTTGAGAAACTGGCAATGACAGGATGAATAGCACACTGGCAAATGACTCTGTCAGAATATGATATAGTCTACACAGTCAAAAAGCCATCATAAAAGGGAGTGCCCTGGCGAAACACCTAGCCCATCACCCTATACCAGATTATCACTCGCTTTTGCATGAGTTTCCAGACGAACATATCATGATAGTGGAGGAGACTAAATCTGAGCCGGATGGATGGAGATTATGGTTTGATGGAGCGTCTAACCTATTAGGGAATGAGATAGGGGCAGTTTTGGCTTCCCTAAAAGGTCAATGCTTCCCTTTTTTAGCCAGATTAAGATTTGATTGCACTAACAACATGGCAAAATACGAAGCTTGCGCTATGAGAATCATGATGGCCCTTGAGCACCAAGTAAAAGAGCTCAAGGTCTTCGATGATTCGACATTAGTCATCTACCAGCTCCATGGGGAATGCGAGATGCGAGATGCCAAGCTGATCCTCTATCACAATCACGTAACGGAAATGAGTGAACACTTTGACAAAATCACTTTCCATTACGTCCCACGAGACAAAAATCAGATGGATGATGCCTTGGCAACCCTATCAGCCATGCTGCAAGTAAATGAAGGACAAGAAATGAGCATCCACATCTGGCACCAATCTAAAATAACCCATTGTCAACATCTTGACCAGGATGAATCAGAGACAGATGATAAGCCCCGGTATCACGATATAAAAAGATACTTAAAAAAAGGGGTATATCCAGAAGGGGTGACTGAAAATGACAAGAGGACGCTAAGAAGGCTAGCATTCGACTTCTTCCTAAGTGGAGCAATCTGCTACAAAAAGAGTGCAGACTTTACGTTGCTTCATTGTGTTGATGACCACGAAGCCAAGGGAATCATAAAGGAAGTACATGAGGGAACCTTTGGCGCTCACACCAATGTGCTATGTCTTAGCTCGCAAAATCCTCAGAGCCGGATATTATTGGACCAAGATGGAGTCAGATTGTTGTCAGCACTCAAAGAGATGCATGAAATGCCAAATCTTTGCTGATAATATCAATGTGGCTCCATCCATCCTACATAACCCAACATCCCTATGGCCCTTGTCCATGTAGGGCTTAGACATAATCGGTCCAATAGAGCCTAAGGCATCCAATGGACATAGATTCATCTTAGTGGTCATTGACTATTTTACGAAATGGGTGGAGGCTGCTTCCTACCCCAATGTGACAAAAAGCATAGTGGTAAAATTGATCAAGAGGGACATCATATGCCGATACAGTCATCCAGCTCACATCATCACAGACAATGGAACGAATTTGAATAACAAGATGATGATTGAGCTATGTGAACTATTCAAAATTAAACACCACAACTATACACCCTATCGTCCCAAGATGAATGGGGTTGTGGAGGCTGCCAACAAAAAATAAAGAAGATAGTGTAAAAGATGGTGGTAACTTACAAAGACTGGCATGACATGTTACCCTATGCGTTGCATGGGTACCATACCTCAATACGAACTCTCACGGGGCACCCCCTACTCACTGGTGTATGGTACAAAAGTTGTCTTACCAGTAGAAGTGGAGATACCCTCCCTGAGAGTCCTAGCCGAGGTCAAACTAGAGGTGGCAGAATGGACCCAAAGCCGGCTAGACCAACTCAACCTGATAGACGAGAAGCGGTTGACGGCTCTACGCCACAGGCAGCTATATCAAAAGAGAATTAAGAACACTTTTGATAAGAAATTAAGACCCCGCTCATTCAAAGAAGGGGACTTAGTGCTCAAAAGGATGTTGCCCAACTCCAGAGATTAGAGACGAAAGGACCCCAAACTACGAGGGTTCTTACGTGGTAAAGTGCGTCTTCTTTGGAGGGGCTCTAATATTAGCCGGCTCTAATGGGTAGGAGCTCAAGCACCCAGTTAATGTTGATTAGGTCAAATCGTTCTACCCTTGAGAGACCAACCAAGGAAGAACCGAAGGGCTGATCCTGAAATATCTAGGAAGGAAGAGTTAGAAGAATTCGTCACGAGAGGGAGCATTATCAATCTCTAGCAAAAGGCATTAGGCCAAAACGTTGGTCCTATGTATCCTTCCAATAAGGTCCCCTAGGAGGGACCCATTTGTAATTTATAACAATAAAACACTCTTCTTCTTACACAACATAGTCCATTTTATCAAATCTTGAAAAAGAGAGAAAACATTTTCTACCCCAAGATCAGAAAGGGAAAACACTTTGGTCCCGTTCAGGAGTTCGGCACCCCTGACTCCTCTCAGGTCTAGTTAAAATCGATGAAGCTTAACCCACAAACAGTCGGGTCCATCCAAATCACTGAAACTGTGGAAGGGCACAAGGAAGATCATATGGGCTGTGGCGCATGCATTGCTATGACCTAAGGAAAAAAAAACATCCCCCATGCATACAAGGTGAGGATGAGAGGCATTACATGCATACATTTAATTTCATGCATAAAAAAGACTTACTTCTAAAAAACTTGAGCATAATTGCTCTGAATCCATCCATAATCTGACTCCATGTCGACAATTCATCCCATGCCGACTCCGTGTCAAGAACCCACACACAGGTCAACTCCATGTCGAGACCATCCACAAACTGGCTCCAAGTCAAGATCCCCTTGTGCACAACATGGACGCCTAATGGGAAGTCCATTTGTTGCCATAGGCCATGCACAGCATGGACGCCTAATGAAAAGTCCATTCATCTTAATTCCACCCCGCTCGAAGTTGGACGCCTAATGGATAGTTCAACCTTCTTTCCAGGATGCCAAGAGACAGTCCTTTCTCTATTTTAGGGTCCCCAAGGTTGAACGCCAAAGAATAGTTCAACCTTTTCCATATCCTAGCTCCGTGCTAAGACCACCTTCAAACGGCACCGGAACGGAACCAACTTGCACTCGTTTAGGCTTAGGCATTACCGACTTAGTGGTAACCTCTTCATGTATTTTCTGCGTCCACATGACATTAAAACTTAAGCTTCACTTCCCCAACCTATGATTCGGGCCGAGATAGATGAAGTTTTCCACCCAAAGTACTTTCGAATCCGCTAAAGTTAGTATTTTTCAAGATGTTCTAACTTAGTCAATTTTGGCATAGAGCCCACCTCTCAGATTCGACCATGGGATAGCATTCCTAAGGCATTATCGATTTCTTAACTTAGTCATTCTGATCTAGTACCTCTTATTCCTCTTAGATGTTGGCCGCTTCATTTCTTTTAACTTAGACATTTTACAATTTTGGATTAGCTCATCATCATTAGGCCATTATTTATGGTCCAATTTTAGTGAGAAATAAAATGTTGGGTTGAAAGGATCCTCAGTAAGGCAAAATAATTTGAACATAAAAAAGAAAACAAGAACATCTAGGAAATATAAATGTTTCATTCTCATTAACATTAAAAATATACAAGTGATCATTGAGGTTACCCTCAATCCCCAACGTAATCCTGATCCGGCAACAGTTAAGAAGAATGAAGTTGAAAGTGACATTAAAGATCAAAGAAGAAGTAGAAAAGCAATGGAATGTAGGCTTCCTAGCTGTAGCAGAGTATCCCTAGTGGAGTCGTCATCTAATGCGACCTAAATAGTGCCAGGACCGATTTAGAAAATATCGATTTATTTTTCTTTTAGAAAATACTTTATGTTGAATTGAGAAGTCATATCCATCTCCGAGACGGAACCGGCTATGTAGAATCGGCATCATCTCAGCCAATTCGAGAGGAATGACCAAACCTGATTTGACCCAAATAAGAGTCACCACCAATGTTCAAAGGTACGTCGGGAATCGGGGGTGGATAAGGCAAGTCTACGAAACAGAAAGTCCGGGTAAGGAGTCGGTTAGGCGTGGGAATGACATATCATCCCACCTGCCTACCATCTGGTAGTTATCCTATAAAATGCATGAATTAACATCACCTTTACCTTTACTACTTTTTACGATGAATGGCTTGAGTGCGCCGAGGGAATATGTATGTACAGGGTTGGATGTTTAGGAAGCATTACTTGACAAGAGTGTGCCTCTTGCTCCTACGTACCTCTCCTAACTTAGAGGAATCAAAGTTCAAGTAGTTCTAGATGCATGGGATGAAATGCAGAGTCGGACTTTCCGTTGGGCGTCCATACTCGAGACCACTCGAGTGTAAACAAACTTTCCGTTAGGCATCTGTGGGGGTAAAACAGACTCTACTGGGGATGTTTGGTGAGTTTGCTTTTCTTTAGGGGGATGCTAAACTATCCATTAGGTGTTCATACTAGAATGACTTGTGTGGCTAGTTTCTACTATAGTCCGACTTTCCATTAGGCGTCCGCAAGAATTTGAGATATGGAATCTGTACTTTCCATTAGGCGTTCAATCCTCGCAAACCTTTGATTCGAAGCCCGGACTGTCCATAGGCGATACTAGACTAGACGTTGATATGAGTATGCATGCTAGGCCGGAATCGAGACCCCTCAAAGCCAGATGCAGGGACTGACTCTAAGTTAGATGAAGTGCATTGTGCGATGCTATGCAGGAAGGAACTGAGACCGACTTGGCTCCAGGCCGAGGAGGACTACAAGCCTGCTATTTAGAGTGTTATTGACTTGGTTCCAGGCTAAAGCGGGATACATGCTTGCCATCTAGAGTGCCATCGTGAGTATGAGAGGGAGTTTTCTAGGTGCTTACCTGGTATCTAGAGGTGTTATGGGTACCTTTGTTCTCGGAGGGAATTCTTGTGTGACGTACTTCCTTAGTCACTAGTTATTCAACAATTCTCCAACAATTTTGCCTTGAGCTTTTTCCTAAATTCTTTACCCCGAGTTCTTCACACTCGAGATTTTTATAGCATCTGGAAGGTGATAAGGACGCTCCAAATCTTGCCATGTGGAGTTGTCCCATCCTTATGATTCAGTTCGTTAGCCTTGGTGATCCCTAGGTTGATGTTCGTTGGATCCCGCGCCTAGTCGTGGCACGTTCTCCTTGGATTCGCAGTGCGTTCTTCAAGTAGTCGCTGACTTGGCGTCTTCTCTTACTGTGATTGGTGAGGATCTTCACTCTGTTGGGACTGGTGGGGTCTTTGTCCCCTTGACGTGGCTTCATCAAGGGCTTTCCTTCCTCTTGAAGGATCTGACGACTCGGGGCCCCTTTGATCCTATGAGGTGGTGTTCCCTTGCTGAGGTGGTTGATTCTACTTAATTTTGCCGACCTAGCCGACTTCGCAACGTTGGACTGGAGTTGTTGGGTCCCTTTAGAACTGTGTTGGGCTAGTTGGGACGTGTCACGTTAACTGAGCCTAATTCAAGTGTATAAGCACCATTGGCCTAATTCGAATGTGTAAACAACGCTGGGCCTCTTTCATCTAGACTGAGTTGTTATGCATGCTAGCCATTTTGGACCTTTCTGTTGGTCAGGATGGATCAATTTAGATGGTCTCTTCTCTAGTGGGTCGATTCGGCTCTTCTTGCCTCCTAAGCCCAAATTGGGTGCTTTGTAGCTTGGCAAGTCTACCTGGTAATTTTTCCCTTGAATTGGGTTGGTATTGGGCCGGACAAATTTGGGGTCCTATACGGAGGATCATGAATGGAAAACAACTTCCCATCCTTTACATCTTTCTCAATGGAGCAAAGACTGAAGTCTGCTTCAAGGGCCAATAAAGAGGCCTACCTTAGAGCTTTGTTGAAGCCATTCGTGTGCTCCGCCATAATCACCTCCTCAAGCTCATCGAGTCGGTTTCGAGCCATAGCTTCCAATGCAGTGAGCCTATCAGAGGTTCTCTTCAGTTCAACCTTAGCAGCAGCAACATCCGCCTTCGCCTTTGCCTCCGTTGTTTGCAAGCTCTCAGCCCCCTTCTTCAATTCCTCCATTGCTGCTTGAAGGGCCACCTTGTCAATTGCAAAGGCGGCCTCCACCTCCTTAACTTTATTTTTGGCTGCACTCAACTCCTTGGTCATCAACTCGGAGATCTTTTGTATAGCCCCATAACCATCTTTACAGTGGAGACCTCGGCCTTGAGTGCAGCATGTTCAGACTAAAAGGGGGTGAAGTTCAACTTCAGCTTCTCACCCTCATCACTGAGCCACTGATTCTCTTTCCTTAACCCTTGATTAGTGTTCAGCAGCCTCACGACCTCCTACTGTGCAAAGGACTCCTTCCGAACCAGCTACTCAAATTTATTAACTATGTTCCGCAAAACGTCAACGATGGCTAGTGTGCGAACACAATAGACCGCCACCACATCGAGAGAGCTTTCGGTTTCAGCTATGAGAAGGAGCCTCTAATCGTGTTGACTCAACAAGTTGGAGGAAAGCAAAGTAGACAAGTCCAACTGAGGCCCCCATAAGGAACCGACATCAAGGGAAGCCACGAAGCATGGCAATTCCAAGGGAGCAACATGGACACCAACTTAACAAGACCCTCAAAGAATCTTTATCCATGCCCACTCAAAAAGATACCAATATCTTCTTCAAGACGGGCATGAATAAAGAGGGGGCTACTGTAGGACCCCAAATCTGTCCGCCTAAGGGAAATATGCCTAGGTTCGGCCCAATGAAAGGAAGGAACTCCGAGCTGGGATTTCCTTATAAAAGGACCCAAACCTGGCCTAGTAAGGGAGAAGAGCCAAACTGGCTCGCATCAGAGAAAGGCCCGACCCAGACTCGACTGAAGATAGGCCCAGGGAGGTTCCAAAGCAGCGTTGAGAGAGCCGACCAAGTTAGCAGATAGCCACGGGTTCAGCCACCTCAGTAAAGGAGACAAAACCTCACAAAACCCAAGAAACCCCGAGCCATCAAATCCTCTAAGATCCACAAGAAGCCCTTGAATGTAGCCAGATCAACAAGAGAGGACAAGAATCCCACCAATCCCAAAGACATGAACCCTCTGACCCAATTACATCAGCATAATGGGATAGAAATGTGTACAAGTCAGCTACCCCTGAAGTGACTGTCGGAGGACGTGCCACGACTTGAGGGGAACATGCCACGATCAGACACAAGTCCCAAAGAGTATAAACTTAAGGATTGGTGATGCTAACAACCTAGATAAGAAGGTTGAGGTATCCCCACGTGGCTAAGTCTGACACATCCATGGCATCAACCAAAGCTTATAAAAGGCCTCACTACGAAGAGTATAGGGACTAATTTTGGCTGGTGAAAATTTGCTTCTAATTGAGAAAGAAGAGTCTGTTCCCTGAGAAAGAGAGTTTCAGAAAGAAGAATTTGGAGAAGGAAGCACGTGAGCTATGACTGCTATGAGTTCTTGTAGAGAGAACCAATTAAAGCTAAAAGTGGAAGCATCATCTAGACCTTTAGGTACCAGGTAAGTCTTCCAAGCTCTGAAGGAAAATTCACTCATAACACAAAGTAGACAATCATGTTATGAGGACACTCATACACTATCCATCTAAAATAGAGCAGTTAGCTAACATGTAGTCGGCATCAGCCCGAACCGAGTCAGTCCCGGTTCATCTCTTTGTATATCATCTCATAACACCTCTCGTTCGACTGGTCCTGGCTCTGCATAGTAAAAGACCACCACGCCTAGTTCGTTAACCAAATTGGTTTCAGTATCCAGATACACCGGACTCCAAGTCGGTCCTTGCATTTAGTCGCATCTGGCATCAAGTTGGTCTTGGTCCCGACCTGGCGTATTTACCGCCAAAACACTTAGTCATTGTCCACCCTGCATCCTATGTTGGACACCTAATGGATAGTGCGATCTCCACATCTCCCATGGATGTCTAATGGATAGTCCACACTTCTCTTTGAAGGTCATTCCATGTCAAGACGCCTAATGGATAGTCCACACTTCTCTTTGAAGGTCATTCCGTGTCAAGACACCTAATGGATAGTCCACACTTCTCTTTGAAAGTCATTTTGTGACAGACGCCTAATGGATAGTCCACACTTCTCTTTGAAATTCATTCGGTGTCAGGACACCTAAAGGATAGTCCTCACTTCTCTGTTAAAGTCATGGTCGGACGTCCAAGGGATAGTCCATGCTTCTCCATTCAAGTCATTCCATGTTAGGATGCCAATTGAATAGTCTGCTTTCATGATCATACCACTATTCCCCAATGGACGCCTAATGGATAGTTCACTCTTCCTACATTTCGTCCCCTGTCTAGAACTACGTGAACTTCGATTCCTCTAACTAAAGGAGGTACGTAGGAGCAAGAAGCACACTCTTATCAAGTTATTCATCTAAAAACACCTAAACTCAGTACATATGTCTATAAATTAAATCCTTGAGAGGCAGCAAAATGTGAAGGTCATCTTATTCTCATACAGTTCGTTTGGGTAACCATCACGTGATGGACGTGTGGGGATGCCACGTTATCAATGTGTAACCGACTCCTTACCCAGTCTCTGATTAGCGATTTGCGTTATCTATTCCTGGTTTCCGGGGTTTCCTTTAAAATGCTAGTGGTGACTCCTATCTGAGCCGAGTTGATCTTAACCGATCCTGCCGGATCGGCCGAGCCAATTCCAACTCTGCATAGTCGATCCTACCCAAAATGGATTCGACTCCCTTTCCTCAACACGAGTTTTTATGACCACGATTTACACCCGTCGCGGTTTAAGTCACAATAAATAATATTTAAATGCATTAAATGATATTTATTGTATTCATTAGGATAAAAAAAGTTAATAATATCATTAAATATATATTTATGAAATCTAGTATACTTAATAAATGTAATAAATGTAATATATGTATTTAATGTTATTAATGTAGTATTTATTATATTCATTAAATGCTATGTATAATAAACTTTAATAATAACACTAAAAAATAACATTTAATAAATATAATATTTATTAAATTTAATAAATAAAATATATCATACGCACACAAATTAACTAAAACATACATTAAATTTTTTATAATGTTTTAAAAATTTTCTCCATAAAACATATTTTACAATAGAAAAATTAAAATGTATACTTTTTATATATAAATTTATAAACATATATAATAATTATCTCCTAGTTTCTGTTCTTAATTTTTATTTAAAATAAATTTTTATAAATTATTTAAATTTACATGACACAAAAAGAAAATTTACATGAGAAGTTAAATTGTTATATATCTTATTTTATACACACATACATATATATTACACATACATATATATTATTGGTAAAAGAAAAAAATTTAAATTTACATGACAAAATTTTAGAAGAACTTGATGTACAATTTTGTTGAAGAATTATAGTTATTTTACATGCATTATTTTGTGTCTATAAATTAGTATTTATTCTTCTTGAAACATCACAACAAAAACTTAACATCTATACAAAATTTTGGGATAGTTTGTAAAGATACAGAGAAGAGTTATGACGAAAAATACAATGAAAACTATTGATGTTGTGATTCTAATCATGACTATGTTAAGTTTGGCAAGGGCTAGTTCCAATACTCCATTTGGGCAAGTTGAGCCAAACAATAAGTCTAATGAATTAATATGTTCCGCTGAATGTATTATTGAATGTGCACCTTTTACAGCTACACCTATTGTTTATCAAGCATGTTTGGTAGCTTGTAATGCAAACTGTCATAAAATGTTTATTGATGTTGTCTACAATTGTATCACTAGTTGTGGCTTGACGAAGTCCATTGACATTAATACAGGTATTTATTCTTTTATAACATTAATAATTTTTATAGTATTATAATTATTTTTTGAGTTTAATTGCTATTTATTGATTGTTTAAAACAATTTTATACTGTCAACTAAAAAAAAATCATTGTAGTTATGGTAAAAGTTAACAAAATTTATGATAATTCGTGTTTGGATAACAATATAAAAGTGATTTATCTTATAAATGTATAACATATTTTCTCTTAGTTGAGATAATTATAATTTTTTATATTTTTTATAATTGATTTTACTTGTCAAATGTTCATGGTTTTGCAGCAAAGGTGGTGGATTCCTGCTTACAAGACTGTCGAAACAAATAATAATTTGTTGCAAGAATGTTGAAGAAAAAAATTATTAAGTAAAATAATACTCATGCATAATTGTAATAAATAAATCTTAATCAATAAATAATATCTATTATTTATTTTTCATAAATCATTTTTCTAATTATTTCTCTTTCATAATTTCTTTTTCTAATTATTTCTCTTCATTTTTATTTTGTTCCTTTCACATGGTTGAACAGCTAGACGACTAAAAAAGTTTTTTTAAAAAAAGTCTCCATCCAAGTTTATTAAGAAAAAAACATTAAAAAATTATTTTTAAGAAAATAATCCTTACTAGATTTCATTTAATATTAACACTCATGACTTCCATCATAAAAACAATTACATCTAATCAAATATGTAGAATTAATATAATTTTAAAATTATTTATTTTATTCTTTCCAAATACATAAAGAAATAAATAATATTTATTTATAATAGAACTATATTATGAAAAATTAATTTTGTCCTTATTGATTAATTATTGTTCATACTCAATCAATTAAACTAGATTTCATTGGTTAAGCAGGAATATCCTTATTAACATGCATTGACTATTTGCTCTCTATATTATGAGTAAATAATACATATACCGACAATATAAATAGATTTTACAGATTATACTAAATAGAAATTATTATGTATAATAATTTATTTTTATAATAATTACTTTAAAATCATCCATTACATAATGTTGTGTTGGTTAATTGCGTTGAATCCTTTTCCACTCACACAATATATATTTCTTGTACTATGTATATTGCCCAGGCTACATAAATTCTTTGGATCTTTATTATTCAATAAAATTTATTGACATATAAAATTGAGTGAATTAGGTTTCTTTTATTCATGATTTTATATTTTTAATAAATTTTAATTAATAAAAAAATAAATTAACCGTGCCTCTCTTTTGTAATATAAGAGCAGAAACTTTAGAAATCCATAGGTTCCAACAAGTAAAAATAAACAATTCGTGCATTAAAAATAGTAACTTGAAATGTGTCAATTGGTCGAATTAGTAAAATATTTGTACAAACAGTAACCTTGAAAAGTATAGGGTTGAAAAAGTGGATTTTTTTTTCTTATTTTCATTTGGATGTATTTAATTTAAGGAATATTTTTTTTAACATGAGTAGGATGTGTTTTCATTAAATTTTTAATATTTAAATATATTTTAGTCTCTAAAATAGAATGAATTTGTTTTTATCCTTTAAATTTAAAAATATAATATTTTTATTTCCTATAATATGTTAGTGAACCTGCATATGTGGTTATAGATGCTATGTTTGTTAGAAATTTAAAATTTCTTTTAATCATTTAGATATTATATTTTAAACAATTACATTAGTTATTTATTTAACGTGATTATAATCTTAAGTTATCCAATTGAAGTTATCGTATATATTTTTTAAAAGAATTTTATATGCAGTTAATAAGTTGATATTCATATTGGCCCATTAAGAAATAATGAGAATCATATACCTAAGTTAACACGTATACCAAATCAAATATATATATATATATATTTTTATCTATCAGAAGAAAAAAACAAAGTAAAAACTCAAGTGATTTGATTAAAGAAGACTACAAATTAATAAATTTAAAAATAAGAATTTATACATTTGTTAAAAATCTTTGATAATATGACTACAATAAATTTAAAAATAGAAATTTCTAAGTATCAGAATTTCCATTAATATCATGACTCCTTTTATCTTTTAATTATATGAAAATAATTATGTCTTTGAGCAAAATTGCATGTGTCCTGTGGGCAATTCCCCCGCCCTTAATAGAAATCAGTCACCCACCCTTGCGTCGCCACCATGTCCCTATAGCCATAGCAGCCATGGTCGCCGGACATGCTCCAGGACGAGGCATGGTAGAGGCGAGAGGACCCCATGCCGCCGCCACGTGAAGAAGCTTAAAGAGCCTCTCAGACGACTGGCCATCGTCGCCATCGTCGCCATCTTCTGAGCAAGTAGAGCACAGACCCAGGAAATCAAATCGTGGGCTTGCCTGTTTTGGAAACGCTGTTGATTCTGGAGACACGATTGGGAACGTGGAGGGATGCAGCAAATGCGGGACGTGCTGCTGCGTCAATCCGGAAAAACTGTTTTTTTTTTTTTTTTTTATGTGCCGCTGGTCAATCTGGGAAAACTAATGTCCGCCATGCTAATTCGAAAAAATAAATAAATTAGTTTTTGATCCCAATTCTGTTGAAGCATTCAGCGAGGGGAGGGTTTAATTTTTTCATTAAACCCATTACGTTTTTTACTTATTATTATTATTATTATTACTAAGAATTTAATAATAATAATATATTTTATAAAAGGCACATATATTATACTACATTATTTAAGGAATTAATTTAAGTAATATATTATTAAAGTAATCTCTATTGTGTAAATTAATTTAATTTAAATTACAAAATGTTTGTTAGTATGAAATTATTTATGTAAATTATATTCGGTCCAAAGAAGACACATCTTGACCAAATAATAACATACTTTTGATAATAAATACGTGAAAATTATAAAGTTTTATTTTTTATGTGAATGGTAGTCGATCCAAAGAAATGTTATTAATTGACAGAACTAATTGTCAATATTTGATTATTGCGTTGAGAGTATTGCTTCCAAATTAATGTTTTTGTCTAATAACTAAAAATTAATGTTGTGTTGGATATCTTGTAAATGATCCATTATGTGGTTTATCTACACATATACTATTATTATATATTTTGTATACCTTACTTATAGACCTTGAAATATCTAATCGTTAAGTGTGATATAAACTTATAGTTTTGGGTTTTATACTTATGCGTGAAACTTGTATAAATTTAAGACCTTCCATTTTGATTAAATTGTCTAGTAAGTTTGGTTGGATTAATTGAAACAACATGTTGTCAAAGTAATATTTTTTGTGTAGATTAATTTGATTGAATTTACATACATGTTGTGTGGGATTATTCATGTGAATTGAACTCAGGAAGATGTAATTTTATCAAATAATTACATGCTTGTGATGGTAAATGTGTGCTAATTATAAGGTTGTTTTTCTATGTGAACAATGGAGTGTTGAAAGACAATCATTGTTTGACAAGACTTATCACCAATGTTTGATCATTGCATTGAGAGTACCACTTGTAGTTAATTCTTTCAATCAAAAGATTGAGGATTAATGATGTGATAGGTATCTTGTTTGGGTCTTTAAATTTATCATAAAGATTAATTGTGCTTTGTATGTTTATTATTCTCTCTTTAGTTGCTGCTACTATCACTCCTTTTTTACTACTCAAATTAGTGGAACCCTAATACTTAAGAGTACAAACTTAAAGTTTGAAAGGAGTCAATTAAGATTGCTCTCAATTGCGTGAAATTGGATAAATCACTTAAAACAAGTTGACTTATTCCAATTGCAGATAACTTGAACGTGTCACATTACACCAAATTAGGTTATTTGTTATTATGACTCTGGTCAAATCAGGTCATTCTCAAAATAAGAAAAGGAAAAACATTAAGGATGTTGCGGAAGAATCTTCTCAACAAAAGAAACCAAAGAAGAATAAGGAATTTACCTGCTACTTTAGTAAGAAGTCAGAACACATGAAGAAATAATGTCCTAAGTATGCCACCTGGCGTGTAAAGAAAGATAAATTTCTTGCTCTAGTTTGTTCTAAAGTTAATTTGACCTTTGTGCCTAAGGATACTTAGTGGGTGAATTCTGGTGCTACTACTCACATAACTACGACTATGCAAGGTTGCATGTGAAACAGACTACCAAATTAGGAGTAGATTTTTTTTTAGTCCCTAAAATTAAAAAAATTGTGTTTTTAGTCCCTATAACTGAAAAAAGTCATTTTTAGTCCCTCAACCCAAACAACATTAGTGAGCCTACTTACATGGTTGATAGATTCTAAGTAATTGTCACATGGAAAAACTTGTTTACGTGGATTTGGTTTATTTTTTATAAATTTTTAAGTGAGAAAATGACTTCTTCCCTTACATGTTGTCGAAAATGATTCACAAATTAAACCCCAAAATTGTGTGAACAGGTTACAAATGTGCATAGATTCATAGCAAGGAACAATTGAACTGAAAAACATTTGACCCACTGCTCCAATTTTTTCCTTGTTATGAATTTGTTCATTACCTGCAACCAAAAAATAATCGAACCCAAAAATATTTTATCCCCTTGCTCACAACCCTCAACCTGTTCTTTGATTGGAGGTAGTGAACAAATTCATAACAAAGAGCGTGTTAAAGACTCAGATTCATAACAAGGAACAATTGAACCCAAAAATATGTTACCCCTACTCACAACTCTCAACATATTCCTTGTTATATTTTTGTTCACTGTCTGCAACCAAGGAACAATTGAACCAAAAATATGACCCCTTTGCCCATAGCCCCAACCTATTTTTTGTTATGAATTTGTTTACTACCTCCAACCAAGGAACAAGTTAGGGGGCTGTAAGTGGAATCAAATATTTTTTGGTTCAATTGTTCCTTGTTATAAATCTGAGACCCCAACTTGTTCCTTGTTATGAATCTGTTCATGCTTCCAACCAAAGAAGAGGTTGGAAATTGTTAGTAGGGGTCATATATTTTTGGGTTCAATTACTCCTTGGTTAGAGGTAGTTAACAGATTCAAAACAAGGAACATGTTGGGAGCTGTAAGCAAGCGGATTAGATATTTTTGGGTTCAATTATTCCTTACTATGAATTTGCACACACAAGCCCCTACTTGTTCATAGATATTTTTAGGGTTTAATTTGTGAATATTTTTTACATTATGTGAGGGAAGAAATCTTTTTATCACTTAATAAAATTATTAAAAAAAAATTAAATTTCCACCTAGACAAGTCTTTCCATGTGTCAATGGTTGACCTTGGATCTATTAGTCATGTTAGTGGTTTACTAACATTGTTTTGGTTGAGGGATTAAAAACGAATATTTCTTAATTACTGGGACTAAAAACACTATCTTTTCAATTTTAGGGACAAAAAAAATCTACCCCTAATTTGAGGGGCAAAATACACATTTAAGTCTTTTCACCTAGACAAATCTTTTTGTGTGGCAATTGCTAACATGATATCTGTTAATCTAACATTGTATGGGTCG
The DNA here is from genome assembly GCA_025330945.1 of Mucuna pruriens. Classification (NCBI taxonomy): domain Eukaryota; kingdom Viridiplantae; phylum Streptophyta; class Magnoliopsida; order Fabales; family Fabaceae; genus Mucuna; species Mucuna pruriens. Next base: position 285,178 of record JAENHJ010000132.1, read on the forward strand.
AGGGACAAAAAACAATTTTTTTAATAAATTACAATGGCTAATTAAAAACATTGTTATTTTAATTTGAGGGACCAAAGACAAATTCACCCCAAATGTAAAGAGAAAAAACATAGTTAAGCCATTTTTTAATATGGTTAAATTTTGTTCTAATATCAAATTAACTTGAACTACAAATTAAAAATTTTCATGTCTATCATTGTCTAAATTTAAAAACAAATAATTATGTGATGTAACAGTATTCAAGAAGATATATTATATATTATTAGTATAAAATAGTTTTACATTATCACCTAATCACACATCATTATATATGGTAAGTTTATTAACTTTATAATAATTACATAAAAATCATACTCACAATAATTTGTGATTAAATGACAATGAAAACTCTTAAAATAAGTGAATCCATATATATAACTGAACTTGAAAAATTTTAATAATACATGTATTTTTTATTATTAATATAGTATTTATACAAATATTAAATAATATTATTTGTTGTATTACAATATATAATTAAATTTAATAATGTTATTAAATATAATATTTATGAAATATAGTATATGTAATAATGTATGTGTTTAATGTAGTGTTTATATAAAGATTAAATAATATTATTTATTATATTTATAAAATATAATAAATCGTTAGCTTTAAGTCTTGGATACGTAGATGTTTTAAACACTCGGAAAGATAGCTTTCTCACTCATAATTATCCTATCCGATTCGAATAGGATTGTTTTCTATGGAAGATATATGTAGTAAAAAAAAATAATACTACTAATTATAATATTTATAAATTATATTATATGTATTAATGTATATATTTAATTAAATTAATGTGATATTTATATCAACATTAAATAATATTAGTTGTACTTATTGAATCTAAAGAATGACAAAGTAACAAGTGGAGTGTAAATAAATTTTCTCGCAGGATGTTTAGATACTACAAGGATACGTAAACATGGAAATTGAAAAACAACTAATTTTAAAAATTGAAAGATATTACGATAACATTACAACTTGAAAATAACTTATACGTTGGGATAGATTTCATATTGGGCTCCACGTTTAAAGATTACGTCGGGACAAATAAGTTTAGTAGCTTTCAAACTCATGTTTCTCTGGTCCAACTTAGGCGGCTTAACTCATCGTGTCTAATTAAATTAATCCAGTTATTTTTTAACCACATATTTAGTCAATTATTTAAGAGTTTAATCTAGTTTGACTAATCAGGTAGGACAAATTTATCAAGTCTAGTTTATTTATATAAAATTTAATAATATTATTCATTATAATAATATTTATGATGCATTAAATGATACTATTTATTGTATTTATTAAATATGCTAAGTAACTAACTTTAATAACATCATTAAATATAATATTTATGAAATCTGGTATTTTAATAAATGCAATAAATGTAATATATCCTTTAATATATGTATTTAATATTTGCCTTTAACATAATGTAATATATGCATTTAATGTTATTAATATAGTATTTATTATATTCATTAAATGCTATGTAATAAACTTTAATAATAATACTAAAAAAATATTTATTAAAAATAATATTTTATTAAATTTAATAAATACAATACTTCGCATGTTATTGATGAATGCTATATTATTTAATAAATTACAACATTTTTTTACTATTCTTTTTTACTTCTAAATTCATAAGTTTTAATATTTCCTATATTATTGAATTTTAAACTAATGCAATTTATATTTTTAACATATTACTTTATATAGTTTATGTTTTTTTTATAATTGTGTTGTATATTTTTTATTTATGTTTAAGTCAATTTATTATGATAAGTGATATTATGACTATGAAGACTAATGATTTTATATATATATTTGAAGATATTCATGTACAATTTTATTGAAGAGTTAAAACTATTTTACATGCATTATTTTATATCTATAAATTGATGCTTATTTTTCTTGAAACATCACAACAAAAATTTAAAATCTACACAAAAAATTTTGGGATAGTTGGTAAAAAAACTTCGAGAAGAGTTATGACAAAGAATATAATAAACACTATTAGAGTTGTGATTACGATCATGACTATGTTGGGTTTAATAAGAGCTAGTTCAAATACTTCATTTGTGCAAGTTGAGCCAAACAACAAGTCAGATGGATTAATATGTGCTCTTCAATGTGTTATTGAATGTGCACCTTTTAAAAGTTTACCTATTGTTTATGAAGCATGTATTGTTCTTTGTAATGCAAAATGTGATAAAATGCACAATGATGTTGTCTATGAATGTATTTCTGGTTGTGGTTTGACCAAGTCCATTGACATTAATACTGGTATTTATTCTTTTTCAAATTTAACTATTTTTTTAAGTATTATAATTATTCTTTGAGATTAATTGTTATACATTGTCATATAAAATTTATATTGCCAATCAATCAAAAATCACTATTGAATTGACTTTTAAAATTTATTATAAAAGTCAACAAACTTACCAAACTTAGTGATTTATGATTAGATAATAGTATAAATTTGTTTTACACGATCAATGCATAACTTATTTTCTCTTATTTTATAATTAAGTTAATTATATTTTTACATATTTTTTATAATTGATTTTACTTGTTAGATGTTCGTGGCCTTCCTGCACATGTGGTGGATTCTTGCTTGCAAAAGTGTCAAAACAAGTAATAATTTATTAGAAGAATGTTCAAACTTCCTGCACATGTGGTGCTTGCAAAAGTGTCAAAAACAAGTAATAATTTATTAGAAGAATGTTGAAAAAGAAATAGTCTTTAGGTGAAATAATATCCATGCATAATTGTAATAAATAAATCTTAATCAATAAATAATATTTGTTGTTTATTTTTCGTAAATCATTTTTCCAATTATTTTCCTTCATTATGTTGCTTTCATATTGACGAAATTGAGACAACGACAAGACGACTAAATCCTTTTTTTAAAAGCGAGTCTCCACGTAGGTTTATTAAAGGAAAACATTAGGAATAAAATGTTAAAAATTGATCTGAGATTATTTCTTTTAATTTCTTTGAGATCATATTTCATTTGATATTAGCATCATATCACCACCCATCATTAAAAAAAATAATTACATCTAATCGAATGTGTAGAATTAATATAATTTTAAATTTATTTATTTTACTCCTTCCAAATACATAAAAAAATAAAATTAAATGAATGAATAATATTTATTTATAATATTGAGTGAATTAGATTGCTTATTTAATGAATATTTATTCATGATTTTGTATTTTTAAATAATAATAATAATTAATTAATTAACTGTGCTCCTCTTTTATAATATTAGAGCAGAAACTTTTGAAATCCGTAGTTCCAACAAGTGAAACTAAACCATTCATCCATAAAAAAAACAGTAACATGATGAAATATGTCAATTGATCGAATTAGTCAAATATTTGCTAAGACAAACATATACGGTAAGCTTGAAAAGTATAGGGTTGAAAAAGTGCATTTTTTTCTTATTTTAATTTCGATCTATTTAATTTAAGGAATCATTTTTTTTAACATGAGTAAATTATATTTTCGAAAAAAAAAGTGTTACTTGTATTAAATAATTGGTTGTTATATTTATATTTTATGAATAATTAAATAAATTATATTTTTAAGAAAATAGATATTACTTAAAAATCAAGTAATATTTGAATTCAAATATATTTAACAGTTTTTTATATATTTAAAAAAATATTTACATTATTTTTATGTTTAACAGATATTTAATAAATTTTTAAATATGATTATAAATATTGAAATAATTAAAAATATATTATTTATATTTAAAAAATATTATTATTAAATATAAAAAATATTTAATAACAAATTAATATCTAAATAATAGATATTTAAATATTTTAGTATAACTCATTCTTATGATATAAAGGTGCTAATACATCCCTAATGCATTAGAAAACTTTTCTTCTAAATTCGCATATGTTAGTATATCAGATATAAGAAGAATAGAGGCCATGGCCCCCAAACTTCTTTTAAAAAATGATATAATGTTTAGGGACAGTACTGGTGACCACAGTAGGCTTCACTTAATGTAAGCATGTTTATAGTTTCTCTGTTTTTGCCTTGTATCACTTTTAAGTTATATCATCACAGATTTTACTTTTTCATTAATCAGATGTTGTACAAGACTTGTATAGTCGTAGTTCTCGTCTTAAAATTTAAACAATCCTTGCTCAGAAAATAATCCTCCTATGATTGATTTAAAAGAAAAAAAAATACACAATGTTGAAAATATATATAACATTGAAAACAATAATTTTGTTTATAGGATAAAAAATTTAAAATAAAATTATAAATTCAAAGTTTTCATAAAAAAAATTATCTTCATTTTTTAATTCTTTATTTTTTTGCCCATCATTCAATTTCTTTATTTACATATAAAAAATTCTTCTTATTGTAAAAAATTATAATTATAAATTAGATCATAATTGTATAAATAATATTAAAACAAAAATATATATTAACTATTTCATTAATAAATTATCTTTTATAATATAAATTATTTTTTACATTTCAAACTCATTTTTTTATGACTTTTCCCTCTCATTGTAGAAAAGCTAATAGACTTTGAACCTATACATTTTTCTTGTAAATTTTTTATGCGGATTCTTCCTGTGAATTTTGCAATTTTTTCTATAATTTTGGGGAAAATGTGATTAATTATCAAATTTATTGAAAAAACCATATAAAAAATTGTGTATTCTCACACAAATTTTGATTTGTAAAAAGAAAAACTTAATGCTTCTTGTACAATTGTCACAGAATTTATGATAAATCTTTTCATCTTTTCATTCAAAAACTGATAAAGATATAAAAGCCACAAAAGAATATTTGGCCCCTCCAATTTTTTGGGTCAAGCTCCGCCACTGGTTATTATCAGAAACATTTTTTTTTTAAAGTTCATAGATGAATAATAAAGGTAAGAGTAAGACGGTAGGTCTGCAGAATTTGTATAATTATTTCAAGGTAATTTTTTGAAACTATGTTGTTTACTGAGAAGATTGCCTCTATTTTCCAAAGCAGAAATTCCTGAAAGTTTCAAATTAAAATTGTACAAGCATACTGACAAGTAAAAAATTTAGTCCACCATCCTCGGCTTAAATTAGGCAATCATTATCTAATTCTAGAAGAATATTTCTAATTCTAACATTTTCATCAACCCACCCCAAATTTCATCGATCAGTCATAATTTCACTTTAGAAATCAGAAATTGATTTTTCCATGAACACATTTCCAAAATATTTTGACAAAAAAATTTCTGTAAAAAGTTTAAAATTATTATTGAATTTTACTTTTTAAGTGAAAAATAACCTGAAAAACATTCATAGATTCAATCATAAACCACACGTAGACTTACAACTTGTAAACCACATTGAAATAAAAAATAAATTTCAAGCAAGCTAAAAAATATTAAAATTTCCAAATTGATCAAAAGAAATCATCCTCATCTTCGAAATAGATAATCATTCATTATATTTCTACCAAATATAACACACCTCAAGGCCAACTAATTAGACCCCTACATTCTTAAAAGACTCGTGAACATGCCTCAACACATCCATATATAAAACTAGCCTTGTAAAAGATTTAACGGTTCAAGTAAAAAAATTTCTAAAACAAAACTTCATTCATCACAAATTTTGAGTGAATCATCTTCAATGATTCATGTCCTGCATCATAATTAAAGATATCATAATTGTTGGTTAACTATAAATATATCATAATTATCCAAATAAAATACTTCAAGATTATATACGCACCTCTTTAAAAAAAAAAAGTGAGATATCAAATACTATCATATTCGATATAATTATTATTAAAAATACTTACATATTATCTCCTAATAAAGTTCTTATATTGATACCAAGATTTGAACCCAAATTCTTTTAAAATATAAGTTTGATTATTACCGATTGAACCAACTTTTGTTAATGAAAATAGATAAAAAAAGAGCTAAAAAAAAAAATTGTTGCGATAGAGTCCTAATTTCTAGTTTCTCTACCGTGATGCATTTAATGACTGGATTTACTCTTTAGTGTGTCAATCCCCTAAACTAGTAAAAGCCTTTTTTGACTGGAAGACAACCAATTTTTATAGATCCAAATCTAAATATCCTTCTCTTGCCTTTTTACAACTGTATTTATCCATATATCAAAGTTAGAATGCATGTTATATGTAGATGGATGACTATCAGCTTTATTCCCCCTCCCCGAGCACATGATGATCAAACCCTCCCTCTCTGTTGGCATGGAAAAAGACCATACTGGAGCACATACGAAGTGAGAAAATACTTCAAAACAATGAATCTAAACCTTACCAGAGATAGGGATGTTGTTAGTATCACTTTTCTTCTGATGCTCATTTTAGATAATGGATATTATCACTAGTAGTACTACTGTTCTTAGCCTGTTTAACAGTTTACCCAAAACTCTAAATGAAATTCTGCACTGTAAATTTAAAATTATATATTAGGTATTAGGAAGTTTAATCAATAAAAATCACATGAATCCCTATTCTCAACTTAGTCCATTTATTCAGAAAATAAAGAGAAAAGCAATCAACCTCTTGTTAAACAAATGCTTACTAAATGAATACAATATTGTATTATGCCACATTAGTGTCAGCCTCTGCACCAGCTATTAGGAAGTAACCATCAACACGCACATCATGCTAAAGAAATGAATAAATAGAATTCATATATTTTAGAGAAAAAAAAAAAAGAAACATCAAATTGAAACGATGAGTTACCAAGTAGAGAAATTCACAAGTTCCCAACCATAGAAAAATTTAGACCAAACAATTAAACTATAAAAGTTACCTTCCCACCTTGGATTTTCCAGACGTTTGAAAATTGAAAATGGCTTCCCTCCTCCAGACGCACAACACGCTCCTGCATTCGAAAACTAAAAATAGGTTAGAAGAAATATAGATATATAGATGAGGAAATAGAAAACGAATGGAGTAACACACCATAGAGTTCGGAGTGACGGTGGTGTTGCTAGGATTGAAGCGGTGTGAGCAGTGTGGTAATGTCGCTAGAGTTAGTTGAAGAGGTGTGAAGGCCAGCCGGTGGCCGTGTTGTCGTATTTGGACACAACAAAATTCAAACACTTTTTAATAGGCTACCAATGTTTATGGGCTATATAAAAAAAATATTTGTCTAATCGAATAAAGAATTGAACTTATATTATAAAAAGACACGTTTTTTATTTTATATAACTCATTTTCTTTAGTTAAATTAAAATTTTAGTCCTTGCATTAATAAAAAAATATTAGTCTTTATGTACATTAAAATATATATATATATATTAACTTCTATATAAAATAAGTTACAAATTAATTCCTAGTTATAATGATATTAAACATCACTTTAGGATGGAAACAATGGATAACCATTAAAATATTATCATTTAATTAGAAATTATAATGATAAAATTATTAATTTTTATAATAATTATTTTAAAAATTATATTTATTATAACATTTCATTAATTAATAATATAAAATATTTTATGATGATCACCCACTAAATTTAAATTAACTAAAATTATTATAATTAATACTTTAATTTATGCATTAAATATGATAAATATTTATTTCACAAGAATTAAATAATTTAATTAATTTAATATATAATAATTTTATAATATTCTCAGTTTAATAATATTTTTATAATATATTCTATTTTATTGAATTAATATAGTTATTAATTTAATGAAGGAATTTTTTATAAAAATAAGTCTGCAAGAAAAAGAATTATGGATTTTAAATTTGCAAGAAATATTTTCTGTTGATATAAATTTACAGGAATATTCACACGTAACTTTGTAAGAAAATTTACAACAAACACTCCTGCAACATTTCCTCTTATTTATTAAAATAATATTAAATATTTTCTTCGGATATTTATCTCAAAAAAATGCAGAAAATAAAAAAATACAGAATTTCATGCTATTCGGCCAAATTTTCAGGAAATTTCTGCCAATATTTTTCACAGCAAAGTCCATAAAAATTTCTTGCGAATTATTTTGCGCAAAAAAACTGCGACAAAATAGCACGTTTATAGCACTGTACGCTAATCAATGGAAGACTATAATTTAATGAGAAGTTATTCCAAATGAAAATACTTTTTATTTATTTTGAATGTCATATTTGATGTTACGAGTATTAAAAATAAAATTTAACTTAAATAAAAATGTTTTAGAAATAATTTTATTGAAAAGAGTGAAATTAATTAAGATTGATTTAGTTTTTGAACAACCAATTTTTTTTCTTATATTCTTAATTTCTCTACTAACAATCTGTTTTTGACGGGAGCACTAAAATATAGTAACCTGAAGAAATGCGTTGGTTGGTCGAATTAGTAAAATATCTGCAGAAACAAACAGATACGTTAAAGTTGAACTAGAATATATTCAATTAAAAATTTTCCTTTTTTATTCCAAAAATATTTTTCTTAAAAAAACACAAATAAACGTGCCTCAATTTGTAACTGAGTGTGACATTTCATAGTTGAAAACTTCAAGCCAAATCAAATGTATTTAAATAAATATATACTATCAACATATTTTTAAAATATTATTTTAAACATATTTTTATTATTGTAAAAATTTATTAACAATTATAAAATTTAGTGAGTTTTACTTTTTATTTATTAAATTTCACTTGTAATTTTATAAATTTTTATTAATAATAAAAAATATATGGCTAGTATTATTCATATAGTTGTGGATGTCATGAGTTACTAAATTAGTATTGCGAATGGATTTTTACAAATACAGATTTGAATGGGTGATTGGAAATAAAATATATTTTAGAAATAATTTGATTAACTGTGTATAAATGTGGAACAAAGAGGTTCAAGTTGTATGTCTGCATGATGGATGTCCTTATTCTTGTGTGTCTACTATTCATCTTCGTTTACTTCATTTTCTTTGTAAACAAAAGAAACAGTGGAAAACCACGGCTTCCACCTGGTCCTCCACCTCTTCCTATAATCGGCAACCTTCACCACCTCGACAAATCATCCCCACATCGCTGCCTATGGCAACTCTCCAAACGCTACGGACCTCTCATGTCGATGCGCCTCGGCACCGTACAAACCGTCGTTGTTTCGTCGGCGAAAATCGCGAAAGAAATCTTGAAAACCCACGACCTCAAGTTCGCGAGCAGGCCTTCCTTCGTGGGCCAAAGAAAGCTCTCTTACAACGGCCTCGACTTGGGCTTTGCGCCATACGGCCCGTGCTGGAGAGAAATGAAAAAGCTCTGTAGCATCCACCTCTTCAGCACGCAGCGCGTTCAGTCCTTTCGCCCCGTTCGCGAACACGAGGTTGCGCAAATGCTTCAGAAACTCTCTCGCCACCAAGCCTCTGGCACAGTCGTCAACTTGACCGAAACGCTCATGTCTTTCACCAGCTCCTTAATATGCAGAATCGCGTTAGGGAAAAAGTACGCTTCTGCGTACGAGGAAATTGAAGTGGAAAACCGGAGGAGCAGGTTGCAGGTTCTGCTCAACGAAGCGCAGGCCTTGCTCGCCGACTTTTATTTTTCGGATTATCTCCCGTTGCTGGGGTGGGTTGATAGCCTCAGGGGAATATTGTCCCGGCTCGATAAAACCTTCGAGGAGTTGGATCTGTTCTACGAACGTGTCATCTACGACCACATGAATTCAGCCAAGAAGGGTAATCAAAAAACTAATGACAAAGAAGTGCAAGATATCATTGATATCTTTCTCCAGCTACTTGATGATCATTCCTTCTCCTTTGATTTCACTCTCGATCACATAAAAGCCGTGCTTATGGTAAGTTACTAATCCACGCATCCTAGCTTATATATGTTTCTTTATAGAAATTGTTTTATGACTTTATATCTTAAAATTACATTTATGCTCAACTTAATTCTAAATCCCAACATAGATTTCAAGGAATTTTCAACCTACATCCTTTAGGTCTAGTATCAGATATCTAAAAAAGGGTGAAATTTGAAATTCTGGGTCGTTTAATAACTTGGTACGGTATAATAACAATCACTCCTATAGATTCTTATACTAATTTATAACATATTTTGAATCTAATTAAACTTCAAAAACTAATTCGTGATGAAAATTGTCTCTTTTTTATGTAACATTTTCAAAGCACTTCCTTGTAGTGAAGGTTGAGCTTCTCAAACTTAAAATTCAGATAATAGTCACTTAAGTAAGATTTTCAAAGCACTTCCTTGTAATGAAGGTTGAGCTTCTCAAACTTAAAATTGAAATAATAGTTGTTAAATGACTTAATAGATCAACCATACATAAGCATAAATTATAATATTATCTTAAAATTTGAATTTAAACCTAATTACAATATTCCCATACTACCGATAATCTCCAACCATGTATTGAAGTTGGATATGATTGAATCAGTAACGGTCTAACTCCTTCACAAGTAGTGTTGATTAGTTAATTCGGTTTACGTATTTATATATGTGCATATATGATACATCTGCGTATACCTACGTGCAGAACATCTTTATAGCAGGAACAGACCCGAGTGCAGCGACAATAGTTTGGGCTATGACTGCACTGTTGAAGAACCCCAATGTGATGAAAAAGGTTCAAGAGGAAGTGAGAAATTTATTTGGGGACAAAAATTTTATAAACGAAGATGATATTGAAAGGCTTCCTTATCTTAAAGCAGTGGTGAAGGAAACTCTGAGACTATTCCCACCGTCACCGCTACTTTTGCCTAGGGAAACGATGGAACAATGCAACATAGATGGGTACGAAATTCAACCCAAAACTTTAGTTCATGTTAATGCGTGGGCTATAGCAATGGACCCTGAGAATTGGGAAGAGCCTGAAAAATTTTATCCCGAAAGGTTTATTGAGAATTCAATGGAGTTAAAAGGAAATGAATTTGAGGTAATTCCGTTTGGATCAGGACGAAGAATGTGTCCGGCAAAGCATATGGGAATTGTTAATGTTGAGCTTTCACTCGCCAATCTCGTCCACTCATTTGATTGGGAAGTAGCCGAAGGTATAAACAAAGAAGAAATGTTAGACACGCAAGTAAAGCCGGGAATAACGATGCACAAGAAAAGTGACCTTTACCTAGTGGCAAAGAAACCGACAACATAGTACAGGTGGCCATCCGCGACTCAATTCCCTGCACTTTCAATTCTAGTAATATGTTCTGAACGGCTTCAGAAGTATTTGTGCCAAATTAAGACTATGTTGACACCTGTAATGACACAAGAATGACTGTCACATAAATAAAAGGTCACTTTCGAATTCTGTTTTTTAAGACAAAATAAATAATAATTTTAACATTTAAAAATAGAGGATGCAGTTACGTGCATAACTGGTTACATGCTTCAATATATAAATGGCTATTAGAGGACGTAACATGAATAAATTTAATCTGAAAAAATAAGTCAAACTCAATTAAATTCAACATATTATATCAAAAAAATAAAAATAAACAATTAATAGAAATAACAATATAATGTTTAGTCTCCATTCATTTATTAATTTTGGACAGGTTGTTTCACATTTGTTGCTGCAGCTACAGCTAATTCTTTGGTCTGTTTAATTATTATAATTTATCAACATAAGAGATTTAACGACATAATAATTTATATTTTTACCTATCTTACGTAAATATTTTATTTTATATGATAATATAATATAATATTATATTATATATATATATATATATATATATATATATTTATTTTAATTTAATATATAATTTATAAATTAAAAATTAGTGTAATATAAAGAAAGAAAAGTTAAATTCGAAGAAACTAATACGAGTATAATTTATTTCCAAATTAACTTGTTAAAACAACACGCACGGGAAACTGTATTTATTCATTATTAAATAAAATTTTAAAACAATTTGTTCAATTAAAGTCATATTTCATTTCTAATAAAAAGAAACAGCTTTATTTCTAACTAAATGATTTGTAGAAGAAAAATGTAATTAAGAAAACAAAAATTAAAAATATATAATAAAATTGAAAGCATTTGTAATAGAAGTAGAAATTACCGGCAAAGTTGGATTGGTCAAAGAAAGTATCTTCGTGAATATTTGATCGGATGGACTCCAGTTCTTACACGGCTACTCCTTGGATGATGGGTAGTGTTTGGTAAGTGTTTGTAAAATTAATTTTAAAATAAAATAATTTATATTTAAATATTTTTATTTTAAAAATAAAATAATAATCAATTTTCATCTAATTATTTTTATTCAATATAAAAATATTTTAAATTAATTATGATTCTATAACTTTTTTAACATAGAATTAAACATATAAATATTTATTTAAAATATATTAGCTAATATTTATATGAAATTTTAGATAATTAGTATTTTAACATGTTAATTAGTCACAAAGAATAAATATTTATTTTATTTAATTAAAATTATAAATAAATATTTTTAAATATATAAATTATATTATAATTAAAATTTATAATAAATAAATATTTTTAAGATATATAAATTATATTTTAAATTTATAATAAATTATTTATATTATAATACAATGTCATTTTAATTATTGATAAAGAGATAAAAGAGGGAGGGATAAAATATATCATATAAATACAAACACTACATCCAAAAATGTTGACCATCTCACAAGACCTACGAAAGCAATTGGCTGTAGTCTTTATCAATAATAGTGAACTAAAATACTATCGAGAATAACGGGGCATGATGAGTGCTTATAAACATTTATATATTATATTTTTCATCTCACTTTTTTTTTCATTGTGTTATTTATCACATTTATTATTCTCTCTAGTATTTTGATTTATGTATTGTATAGAATAAATATTTGTCTTAAATTAGATATATTTTAATCTTTTAAATATTTTAGTTCTTATAATTAATTTTTTATTTTTATCTTAAAAAAATTTAAAAATTATCTTATTCTTATAATGTGATATTCATTAATTCTATACAAAGTCAAGTCACTATTTCAAGTAATATTTATTAATGTTTGTGATATATTAAAAAAAATTCGAATTTCTTAAAAGAAATATTATTTATAAATTTTAAAATAAACGTTTAAAATCAAAATTAGTGATTTAATATTTTAGATAAATAAAAATAAAAAAAAATTATTTAAAGATTAAAATTAAAATTTATTTTTTATAAAGACTAAAAATAATAAAATTTTAAAAGAATAAAAAAATTATAAGAACTAAAAATAAAAATTATTCATTTACACGAACTAAAAAATATTTAAATTTATTTCTATAACTAAAATTTACAGTAAATAAATATTTCTAAATATATATAAATTATATTATAATTAAAATTCATAATAATTTTTAACATATAGATAATTTTTAAATTTTATAATAAATAAATTTTACAGTGATATAATTTTAATTATTAATAAATTTTAAATATATATTCAATTTATAACTAAAGATATTAAAAATGATGAAAAATAAAATATTAAAAAATTATAAAAATACTTTTATTATAGAAAAGTAATTAAAAACACATTGATTAAAATATCCTTCAATATAGCAATTCTAATTTGTACAAACATAGAATTTAATTATTGATAACTATTTTTTAAAATATAAAAATTTAATCTATAATTAAAGATATTGAAAATGATAGATAAAAAAAAAGATAACAAATTAAAAAAATATTTTAAAACATTATTGCTAAAAAAATATCTAAAAATACTCTTGTTCAAAATAATTTTTTAATTTATATATACAAAGGAGACTTTTCTATCTTTTCTTTTTCTTTTCTCGTCTCTCTCTTTTCTATGCTTATTTCTTATTTTTTTTTGCTGTCCGATTTGTTATGGGCAAAATTTGTCATATATTATTATAATTTTAGTCGTTAATCTATCTAATAAACGGTTAGATTTTTCACATGATTTTAAATTTTATAGTATTCTACTAATAACCTTCATAGTTGTTAAAAATTTAATATATTAAACATATATGTATATGGTGAAACATTGAGAAAAAAAACTAAAAAATCAATTAATAATAAACTGGCATATATAGGCAAACTGATACGAATACGAAAACAAAACACGGATGACCTTAAAGAATAAGAGATTCCACCGCATTTAAGGCATAAATGAAAAAGTGAATGACACGAAGTAAAATTTTAATAGTTAAGAAATTTAATTATTTACCCCAAACCTAAAAAGAAGCTATCTCAACTGAATAAACTCATATGTCATTCAAATTGAACTTAATCTATATTAATTACATAACAAGATGAAAATTTGATAAAAACATAACAAGATGAAAACTCATTTCATGTAAATTCAAACTCATATTTCATTATTGGAGAAAACTTATATTTCCATTCAAATTCAAACTCTTATTTTACGAAAACATGATAAAAAAAAGTACTATAAAATAAATCCTAATAAATAACAAATAAATCCTTATAATAGTAAATCCTAATAATTATAGATCCTTGTCTTAACAGAGAAAACAAATTTTAAAAATAAATTAAAACAAATCCTAATAAAATTAAAATCAATCATCAATCCTAATAAAATCAATCTCCAATCATCATTTGATTTACAAATAACTAAATCTTAGACAATAAAATCAACAATCTGCACTTTATTTTGAGTCTTTCATATTCTTGTATTTGCACAAGTAGAACCACAACCTTAATGGGTAAAAATTGCATTCACATGGGCTTCTTTTGTCTCTTCCATCTTTTGAACTTTTCTTTTGTTAATGTGTCATCACTCAAGAGTTGAGTCCTTTGGTCACGCAAGATGCTATTCTGGTTCATATCACAAACATTGAGTATACATGGCAGTAGAGTGCTTATGTACAATCAATGTGATCAGTAGGCAGTAGCTTTGCCATTGTGACGCTGCGACTGAGTCTGTGTCTGTTCCTGGGAATGGCTATTTTGCAGTTGAACATGTCGAAGCTGGTTAGGGTGCTGCTGGTGCTGTAACTGGACCATTTGTTGGCTAATAGCAAGCTGCTGAGCCATGCGACTTGAGAGGAGGGACTCTCCACCAAGTTCTGCAACGGTGCGTCTTAAACGCCGCACTTCAGAATCCAAGGTCTCATTCAAAGCTGACGAAGGCACACAAATGATTGATTACACAGCTAAAATATTCATCTCCGGCATAAAAACAAGCCATTAAGGGAGAGGACGATGGAATGGAGATATATACTTCCAAGTTATGAGTTCAAACTGCTAAAAACATGTTGCCGGTGTCTTGGAGATACAAGTTACAGTGTGTAATTACATTAATAATGGAACATCTAGTAAAGAAGTCACAACTGATAAAGGCATGAAGATAGTAGAAGTTTTATGGTAATGATGGCTAGTTTACTTTTTTACTATTTTCCATTAAGTATCAAAACATCAAATATAAGTTGTAGTACTTTAGCATATACAAGAAAAAGAACATTTTAACCTTTAAGGCCTGTTTGAATAATTTTTACATAAATACTTATAAGAAAAAAAATACAAAAGAAAAATAAAATAAATTTCTCCATAAATTAAAATTAACTTATAAATAAACAAATTTATAAAAACTCTCGTACTAGCTTCTCTAAAAATCTAATTTTTAATTTATGTTTAAGCTAATTTTTGCTTATAGTAAAGCTTATTTTATTTTTTCTTCTCCTATAAATGCTTACAAAGAAGTTTATCCAAACAAACCACTCTTGTCTTTTCCCCCTTATACTTTCTATTCCCCCTTATACTTTCTATTTTGGCATTCAGAGCGATTAAGTGACATAATCTGTATAGGCAAAATCACACATTTTTTCATATGCAGTTCTAAAGAGGTCCCATGACATCGAAACAAGAACTTTAGAAAAACATGGTACTAGTGCAAAATGTACAAGGATTCTGATAGGAACCAATTTAGGATAAATGAACAACTATATTATTCATTGAAAATATAAGAAGTGTTACAAGACAAGGCAGGTAATCCCAGAGCAAAAACTCTTAAGAGAAGAAAAGGTTTCTCTCTGCCCAAATTAGTATACACTCTAGACTCCCAAATTGAAAATACAAATTCACATGCCTTTCCTTCTTCCCTCCCTACCTATATAACAAACTTCACTATCCTTTTTCTCTTTTGTAACTAACTCTTCCCTATTTCCCTCCTAAGGCAATTCTAAGTGGACCATGTACATTTGTGATTATGGTAGAGAAACTATCAATACCACCCCTTTAAATTCTGCCCAGTCCTCAAGGCAGAGAAAATAAAGCAGTTCTCTACTAGCTGCTGCCACTTCCCAATTCTCGAGGCAAAAGGAAGGGTGATGCTACTTGATAAAATCCACTTCCTCCCAAGTAGCCTCTTATGCTAGTTGAACCTTCCAACCACATCCAATAGCTGTTCTGCCATTATCCTCAAGGCAGAAAGAGGGAAGCTGCCCTTTATCACATTTGTTCCTTCCCAAGTAGCCTCTACCAAATTTGCAAGGTCAATGACTAGGCTTGTAACATATCCCAGGACAAGGCCAAAGACACTCCTGGCTACAGAAGATGATCCAATGTCCACATCAATCTCCAAAAGATTATCTTGTCTAAAGTATTTACGAGTCCCAATTTTCCCTAAGAGGCAACTTTTTATTCTTACAGCTCTCTTGACAGTCCAATATCCCTCAACTATACTTTGGAATACTTTTGAATCTTGACTACGGAAACACATCACTTCCACCAACAAACTTAGCTAACAGAAAATTTTTATTTATCAGTCTATTAGCTGCATAATATAGAACTAGACTGTAGTTTGGTTTAGCAGGAACCTGGAGATTAATTACAAGGATAAATGGAAAATACAAACTCGCATGCCTTCTTCCCTCCCTACCTATATAACAAACTTCATTATCCTTTTCTTTCTCTGTAACTAACTCTTCCCTGTTTCCCACCCAAGGTGATTCTAAGTGGGCCAACAAGCATTTGTCAATATGAAATCAAATTCCTAGGCCAGACAGGCAGATTTGAAAGGAGCTGTGCAGAGATCATTGAACATAATTGGATAGAAAATCACTGGAGTTTTAATTAATTAACATCAGTCATTTACATGTTGAGAACTAGCACAAGTTTGAATAATTGTCTATACACATTCAAAAATTTTCACAAAGTAAACATTGTTATCACACATAAAATCGATTGACTAAATGAAAATCAGACATCATTAAACCTGATCATATATTAAACATATTCTGTACAAAAGTGACAAAGTTCACTCTTTATAGGATGGAAAGCAGATTTGAGCTAATACATAAAGTAGAAGAAAAATGCATATCCATACCATCTTTCAGTTGGGACTGCTGTTCCAAGGCTTGAATCCTCAACTTGTACTCATTATTCTCACTTTTAAGCTCTGAATTATCCATCTGTAGACAAGCACAACAAAAGAAAAGGGAGAAAAAGAATAAATGAATGACAGTAGCAAACATTACTCATGACAATAAAATATAGTTGACAAACTGAAGACAAGGGAATATTGGCTCAACTCAGAAGGTACGCACCTGTAATTTGGTAAACTGAGTAGACAATGTGGTTGTCTCTGTCTGAAGTGTTTGGACCTTGAGCTCCAATTCAGAAATGTATCGCGTCTTCCGCTCTTTTGAGCGTGCAGCTGATAGACGATTAGCCAAAATCCTAGACAAATATTTTACAGCCTTAGTTTTTTTCCCTCCCAAAAGAAAGGGACATAAAGACAGTCAAAGAGAAGACTATTATTACCTTTTTGCACGCTTAGGATCAGTCATGGCAATTTCAGCAAGTTTATCGTTTTCCTTTATTTTCTTTAGTTCCTCTGAGCTGAATTCACCATTTCCAAACTCAGTGCTTGTCTCAGATGTCTTACCATCAACTGAATTGCTCGGTGAGTGTTGACCTACACGGTTTTGCAAAGGAGGAAGCTTAGGTGATTCATCTCCAATATGAAAACTTCCTATGCAGCTGTCCAATGAGAAACTTCTCCTGTGTCGGGAACCAGGTGCAATGTCTCCATTTGAACTCCTCTTCACTCCTTCCCTCCTCTCTTCTGAACAGCTTGAACTAGCCCCTTGAGCACCAGTTTCTTTTCCATTTGAATGACTCTCAACTTCATTATCACTGCTTTCAACTGTCTTGGAACCACTAGTTCTGCTATCCATATCCTTATCTTCCATACCCGGAAAATTCAGACCATCAATATTGTCCAAATTCATATACGCACTAAACAAATCATCCAGTGAATCATCCTTTTTCCTCCCATCCATAGGTTCTCCACCAAAGCCATCAACACGGTCCATATTCTTAATCGGATCCTTTAACACCAACTGAATCGGCTTCTCAAAACCAGAGTTCCCTCCCCTAGAAGCCGAATTGTCACGGTCACTCCAAGTCCTCGAGGGAGCCAACTGAGGAACAGACTGAATAAAATCAGAGATTCCTAAAGGGGAATCACTGCTGGAACGCCTATGTCCTTTACGTGGAGGAAGAGAATGGCCAAGCTGAAGGGCGTGACCACGGTTAAGCAAAGGGGCATGAGAGGTAGGCAAGGTTTCCTCCACAGACACATCTGTTGAAATTGAGTCAGAAAAGGAGGGTTCTCTATAAGGGGAAGGACTCAACGGGGGCAAGGAATCTAGAGAGAAAAAAGTGGGCTGAGACAAAGACCTGGAATGGGATGAAGCAGGGGTCAAATTGGGAGAACACAAACGCTGGGAAACCGAATTGGATTGGGATTGGGAGGCAAAATATTGAGGATAAGGCGATGAAGGTGAAATATTGGTATTGGGGTGTGAGGGTGGTATACCATAGGGTTTCTGGTTCTCAGCAACACCCATTTGACTAATAGCCATAACATTATTCAATCGATTTGGGGGTCTGGGAGCTGCTCCAGATGATGAACCAAATGCACAACTATTTCGATTCATATTACTTTGATCAAAACCTTCCATTGACTCAATAATCACTAACCTTTCTACTCACAATCACAACAACTAATCAATATTCACTCAATAGTCAATACATATAAAAATGAACCAAACTTCAAAATCCCGACATATAGTTCACCTACACAACTTAAAAGGTTGTTAATAATTGATGAACATTTGAACCAACACAGTACTTTATGTACCTGGTCATGGCTAGTACTGATTAAAAAGTGCAAACCCTATCTTGAACAAGCACGATGATAAGGACAAGCGTAAATTATATAATAAGCAGAGAGACGGAGTGTGTGTGTGTTTTGTGTTACATAACACGGTGGTGCGGAAGAGGTTTCTAGAGGAAGAACACGAGCGGTTGAAGTGTCGGAGAGTGTTTGGACGATGAAGATGGTGTGTGTTAGAAGGTAATTGTCCTTCTCTGGTCGTGAAATAAATGGCCTGCGCGTGTCAACTTCGGTGGGACGCGGATATTGTTTTTTTTTTTCTTTTTTATAATTGTCTCTTTTTCCTTTATTTCCGGATTGCGTTTTATTCTTTTTATTAGCTAATGTTGTATTGTATGGAATAGATTATTATTTATTTCTTATCTAATTGATTTGAAATATCTACGTAATAGGAAACTCCCTCCATTAGTCAACATAATTTAACAACTTTACATCTTGGTTTGATGGAAACTCAACAAACGCGTTTCCACACGTCACATTTCTTGAGTATTTAAATTAACATATACATTTTTTTACTAAAATTAATTTTTTATCTTCCTTTAAATTTTTATTTCAATTTAGTCTAAAAAAAATAATTTGATATCTTGAATTATTTTTACTAAATCAAATTGGTCTTTCTATCAATTTGTTACACTAGTTTGATTTTATCAATATTAAAAGTGTGTTACCCATCCAACATTTTTTATAATATATAATATTTATTATATTACACATCTTTCTTTTTTCTTTACATTTCTCTCTCGTTGTATTTGTCTCTTATTGTACTATTTATTGTATAAATGGTTATAAAAATAGTGTTTCTCTTGATTTTATAAGATGCTGCAAATTGTAATAGAAATTATAAAATCAAAATTAATATTATTAGCGTAACAGATCAACGAAATAATTATTTATCTTAAATTATCTTTAATCAAGTCAAATTAGTATTTCAATTTATTACACTGTTTTGACAAGCTATAATAAATATAGTATCAAATACATTTATTATGTCAATTAAAATTAATATTATTTATGTAAAAATTGACGAAATTACTATTTTGATCTAACTAATACATTTTAAAAGACTAAAAATAAATTTTATAAATTTAGGAGATCAAATTAAAATAAAAAAATAGATGATAGATCAAAATTATATTTTAACCATTTTATATAATTTTAGTCAGATGAAAAATATTTTATTTAAATTTTATTTTAAAATTAAGTTATTTATATTTATATTTTGTGTTTTGAGAAATTTAAATGTAAACTACTTTATTTCAAACTTAATTTTAACTAAACTAATTTTGTAAAATCAATATTATCAAAACCAAATTTACATAAGATTATGGACTCGTTATATTAAATATTGGTAAAATTAATTTTGTTAGATAAATAATATATAATTTGTGAATATCATGTTTATAATTAATTATTTTGAAACATAAAAAGATCAGTTTTCTTACAAACAATTGTACACACCGCAAAATTAAAATTTTAAAAACATTATAAAAAACATATTTTTTTTATTAAAACCAACTAAAACTATATTTTATGGTCAAAACTGACGGTTGTGTTAACATGTATTGAATCGTTGGGGCTGGGGCATAATATGTTTGACTAAGTATGACAATATATTACAAAATAGTAAAATGTCATATATTAAGTATAACTCATTTTTTCTTGAAAGCTTCTTCATTTCTGTCTCATTAACATATTACTTCTATAAATAATAATAATAATAATATATTAATATATTATTATTATTACTATTACAGCTACTTTCTTTTTATCTATTTATCTATTTTTAATTTATATTTAAAAACAATATTACTTTTTTTTGTATTGTTCAAAAATACGAAGATAGCGAACCACTGGATCTAAACTATGTCACCCCTCTATGACAATTTCTTCTATTTATTATTTTCTAAAATTCATTTGACCAATAACTCTATGTAATTATTTTCTTTATTTAATTTTCCTTAAAATATACCACGTGTTCCCATACTTTAAAATCCATTATCTTATATTTAACTTTATACAGTTATAGTTGATTATTTAAAATAAATAGCAGTTAAAGTGGAGTAGTTTTTAATAAATTACGAAATACATATTTATTACATATAAGACTTAAATAAATAAAAAATGTACACGTTAATATTTTTTCTAAAGTATTGTTACTTTATTTATTTAATAATTTGTAATCTTATTCTTTCCAGTTTAAACAAAACTAATATTTTAATATTAATTTAATTTCTGTATATTTCATTAATAAGAATTATTAATTTTATTTATCCTGATTATATTATCAAAAGGAACATTAATTGAAATTTATATAAATACATGGCATACTAAATAGGAATCTTACTTAATACAACATACAGTAAATTGGGTCTAGTCCTAAATTTTTTATTGTTGCTCGAAAAAAAGAGGTACTTCGTGACTATATGTTTTTTATAAATTAAAAATTAAATTAAAAAAAAGGTGAAAGGAAAGTTACATAATAATAAAAAAAAAAGTTATAGATGAGTTATGAAAGTTATTACGTAAGTAATTTTTTAGTATATGAAGAGTAAAAGTGTAAAAAAAAAAAAAAAAAAGTAGAGATCGAAACGAATATCTCCTTTATATATTGTTCTAAGTTATATTTTTTATTTTACTAAAAAACATAATTATTTTTAATTTTTACAGATGGCAAATGTTTTTATTAAATTAAATAACAAAAATCAATAAATAACTTTAAAAAGTAAAGTTTAAGTTATAATTTAATTAAATTAAATTAACAGTCATCAAAATTTAAAAGTATTTAATAATATAATATTATTTGTATATATAAACAAATCAAAAAATTGTAAAATAAAATTATATGGACTATTTTTTACTCTTTTAATTTTAGTCTCCTGTTATTTTATTGATCGTTTAAGTGCTTCGTTGAGAATGATGTGGACGCCCATGTAATGTTGAGAATAGATATAAAAATGTCACAAAATTGTACATATAGAGGATAGAATTTCCAACCTTCTTCACATTAAAGAAAACTATAAATACTAAATTAGAAAAATCAGTTGGTTTATAATGTAAAATATAAATTATATGTAGTGTTTTAGAAATATTATATTATTTAATTTTTTTTAATAAGAGAATTTATGAAAAAATATTTTAAGAGCATTTAGATACATTTTATATGTATTGAAATTTTATAATTTTAATAAATATATTTTTATATGATTATAAATTAAATTAAATTAAATTTTATGGATTATGTACTCTAAATCATATTATATAATTTTATGTATTATTTTTTATTATTATGAGATTATAAACCTAATAAATCTATATAATTTATAATAAGTACAATAGATAACCTTTGAGTTCATACACTACCTCGTCTAGTTCTTGTTGAAATACTCAAATTAAAACTTTGTCTTGATCTTTATGATAAAAACAAATATATAATGTCTCATGCATTAATTACTTTTTTACAAAAATATCCTTAATTTAAGTTCGGTTAAGTAAAATACATTAATGTTTTAAACTATTTGAGAGTTATGTTTTGTCTTACTTTGACTCTTTAAGACATATGATCAATAAAAATTAAAATAATAAATTATCAATGATGACAAAGACAAATTAAATAATAAAAATATTTTACATAAATAAGAATATGTCTCATTGATGTCATAAATAGATTTGGAAAAACATATAAATCTATGACATATTTAATGTCACTAACTAGATCAACTAAAATTTTTAATATTGATGAATTAGTTAGTTAAATCTTATAACAAAAATAAATAGTGGTGGTGAAAATGGGATGGGTCAAGCTAGATTTTATATAAGTCTTGTTTTGCCTACTTCATAAAGCTACAACTCATATCCGGACTTGTTACATGCCATAGACTTTTTTTTAGGTTTAATTTAATATTTATATAAGTCTAACATGTCTCGTTAATCTAGTTGGGTCAATAGTCTATACTTAAGTAAGTAACATAATTTTAAATAAAATATTGTATGATAATAATCAATAAAACATTTGTAGTTTAAACTTTAAATATAATTACAATTTATCCAAAATTGTAAAAAAAAAAACTTTCATAGAATAAATTAAGTTTTAACATTTCGATTTACATATGAATAAAAATATTCTTGTATTCATTTAAATAATCATAGTCACGTGTTTCAGGTAAGAGTTGTGTGTAATAAGTTTAGAGTTAATCAACCAATAACATATCTATTTGACAAATAAATATTGTGTCAACCAATAAAGCAATGGGATTAACTATCAAAGTCATTATTTCTAGCATATAATTGTCAACATTTTTCAACATATACTATATACTTTAAAAATTAATCCACAGTCAAATGAGATAATTTGAAAATTTATTTTAAATAATTATAATATTATATAATATATTAATATTTTTATTAAAAATATATTATTAATAAACAAACCAATCTATTAGATTTAATAATTTTATTTAAAAGCCTATAACTTAACAAATTTAAATAAAATACTTTTTTAAAAAGTTCAAACATAATCTTTATACTAAATGAACCAAGTCAAGTCTTATACGAGTAATCTTATATACTTTCGCTCGTAATATATACTAATATATAAATATAGAAATAATATACATTTTAACTACTTAATTAAAACTAATTTATAATACACATATTTATATAATTTAATATTAAATACTATTAGTTAAATTAAAAATAATACAGTTAATATAATATTTGAATTAAATAATAATATTTACTTTTTAAATTAAAATAATAAAAATTATTAAACAAAAATTGAATTTGCATGTTAGCATACAGTCATATTATATATAATATACATTTTAAGATTGTGATTTTTTTGTCTTGTTTTCTCTCGAACTATACCAACAAAAATATTGACCTTTTTTGTACGAATATTTTTTTAATCATTTAATAATTTAATAGTTATTTAAGTAATCAGCCTATATATGAATACTGGTATTTTGTTTTAGTATTGCAATACATAAAATATTTATACGTCTTATATTTTATCTTATGTTAATCTCAACGAACTATTAGCAGTAACAAAATATTTAAGAATAATAAATTACAAAGAATAAACATACATAGATACTAATCTATAATTTTTGAATAAATATGTTTTTCATCCATCTAAAATAGTTAAAATTTAATTTTTATTGGTATAAAATTTTCATCTAATTTTACTTTCTCAAAATATAAAATATAATACTTTTACACACGTTTGACTTTGTTGACTTAATACTGATGTACTTAACAAAATTCTCCATTAGTAATGTACATATAGATTTTTAGATAACCTGACATTCACATAATTGTCATAAAATAAGTGATTTTTTTTCGTATGTACAACTTTTTTAAAGTATGACTAATTTAGTCCCTATAAAATTTAATGTTTGATTTTAATTCTCATAAAATTTAAAAATTTTGATTTAAATTCTCATGAAATTAAAAAAAGTTTGATTTTAGTTCTCATAAAATCTAAAAATTTGATTTTAGTCTTTAATTAATTCAAAGTTTCATTTATTAACATTTTCATTTCCCCAACAACAATACACATTATAGTTGAAACTGCTATTAGAAGATGAAATCATAAAACACTGTAAACATATTATCTAACATCTTTCAATAACTAATAAAATTCAAAAAATTAGTGCTCTATTTCAACAGCATAGACAAAATTCTACCATTAGAAAAATACAAAATAAAGTGTTGTAACTTTATTAGTTATTAAATAATGTCTCATAATTGAAATTTCAAATTCATCATTAGTTGTTAATAAATAATAATACGATACTTAATGTGATTGATTCATTATATTGTATTGTTGAACTTGTATGGTTAAATAATATTATTTTATTTTTTAATATAACATATTAAAGATTACTAAACAAAAGATAACAAAAAATTAATAATTTTATAACATTATTGAAAGAAATGAGTGTGAAACATGTTTATTTTTATTCATATCTGACCAAAAACTTTATTAGAGTCATTTATTTAAACTCAAACTTAATCCGATCAAAATAGATAATATTATAGAATAAGACTATATCAAAATCTTTTAAGTTATTTAATACCCTTTTATAACTAACAAAGTTTCAAAAATTACAAGTTTATTTTAACAACCTATACAAAACCTTATTACTAAAATAAACAAAACCAAATATTTTAACCATGTTAGTTGCTAAATAGTGCCAGGGAGCATCCAATGAGAATTTTAATGTCAAATTTAGATTTTAATCATTCTTTGTCATTATACAAGGCTACATAATTCAAGTATGAACTTCGTTATTTATCTTTAACAATGTTCTTATTTTCCAATTAACTAATTTATTAATTTAATATTATTCTTAATGAGCAACGATTATTATTATTTTAAATATTATTCTTGCTTTTCAATTAACTAATTTATTTTTAATGTTGTATTTTTTAAGAATTCAATTTAATTATGTGTTTATAACTTGATTTCAATATATTACTTTTATATTTCAATTTATTACTTTTGACATATGATAATATAATATATTTTTTAATATACCTTGAGTTGTGATTTTGTCTCTAAAACAAAAAAAAATTGAAATATAATATATTAAAAGTAAACTATATCGTCAATATTCTAAATAAGTTATATTTTTATTTTTAAAAAATATAATATTAAAACTAAATTAGTGAATTAAAACGTAACAATAGTATTAAAAGTAATATAATATATTAAATAATAAGCATAAAAGAAAATTATATATAATTATCTTATTATATAAAATAATAAATACATTATTTAATTGAACTGTGTACCTAAAAATAATTTAATTATTTTAGTTTAAAATATTATTTGTTGTTTTAATTATGTTAATTAATATTATTTATTTTGTTAGTCATATTAGTACTAAACTAATTAGAATTGATGATAAAGATTATAAAATAACATTGATAAAATGTCAATGATTTAAAAAGAACAAAAAAAACTGTAATGACATAGAAGCATATTTACAAGATTTTAAAATGTATTTAAGCCTAAATAATAATAGTTTGATAGTCCTTAATAAATAATAATAGTTTGAATCAAGATTTATAAAACTAGATCACATTGAATCAATAAAGATAATAGTTCAAGATTCAATTGTTTTATTGTGATTGATTCATGATTAACCTTGTATATTTAAGTGGTATTATTTTATTTTTATAGTAATATATTAAGAAATATTAAAGAAAATAACATTAAATTTATAATTTAATTACATAATTGATAAAGGCAAGTGTGAGATGAACTTATATCTATTTTTACTCCACTTAAAATTTTATTATGGTAATTTATTTAAATTTGAACTTAACCTGATCAAGACCAATAATATTAGAGGACAAGATTGGATCAATTTAAAATTTTGAACTTTGTTTACTATTGGAGGACGTTAGATAATGTGTCTAAAAAGTTTTACATATTTAATTTCTAATAGTGATATTGAATGATTCTATATGATATTAGTAGTTGAAAGTATCAATAAATTAAATTTTGAATTAAAGAAATCAAAATTAAATATTTGAATTTTATAAATATTAAAATTAAAATTTTAAATTTTATAAGAATTAAAACCAAAATTTAAATTTATAGTAACTAAAATCAAACTTAAAAAAGTTGTAGAAAAAAAATACTTGTCACGGGCATCGCTACGTAGATGATGCATTATCCAAAAATTCAGGTATATACATGAAATTCTTATAGACATACTAGTATTAAGTGAATAAAGTTTGAGGCATAGATAAAAATAATATATAACCAAACAAAAATTATTGGAAGGACGGAAAATCAAATTATAATTGTTTTAGAGATACCAAAAAAAATATTATTGCGTATAGTTTTTTTCATCATTATTAAAATGTTTGTTTACATTGAATAGTAATTTTTAACGAAATGTTTACGTTGAAGTTGACTAAAATGGAACGCAATTTATTTCTTAGAAGAAAAAAAATATAAATTTTAAAACTAATTGTGAAGATAGTACAATTCAAACGTATACGAAGAAAGGTACTAAGAAGTGTAATTTATTATGATTATAATTATAATTTCTCTTAAATTTTTTAAATAAATAAATAAATAAAAGCTTCTTGATTGATTAGTCGGGCATTTGCATGAAATTGATCATAAGATTGTAATTCACACTTCAAAAGTTTGTTGAGTTGGCTATTTTGAATAGTTCAGAACATGGTGTTGAATTTAAAATAAAGTTGTATTAGGTAGTATGTCTGACATATATCGTGTCAAAAGTTGTTGAGATGTTTTTCGTGACATAGAAAAAAGCTCAAGGTTAGGGCTACAATTGTGAATTATTTTCCACTATTGGAAAGTACATCCATCATTTTTCATTTTTTATTTTAATAGTGTTCATTGATGGAACCCTCCTCCTCACTAAATCAAATTATTCGATTAATTTGCTTACATTCGCACCTTACTTGTGATGAATTGTTTCATTTGACATATCACCTGAGAAGATTGTTATGCATGCATGTACTTTTCTTGGGTTGGGTAAATAATTACAAAGTGTCCAATGTATTTTTTGAAAATATTGACTAATGACTTGTTATTAAGTTCATAGCACACAACAAATACATCTTAAACTTTTATTTCAAGTAGAATTTTTTTTAGTTAAAAATTCCCCCATAAAGCTACTCGCTATACGTAAAATGGGCTACCATTGATTGGGTTATATTTATTTATTTAGCTTGCTTATCTCGTTCAACACTTCAAATATTGAATTAAATAATTTAATATAGACTTAAATGTTTTTTTCTCTAAAAAATAAGTAAATTTTAATGAGTCTTTAGAAAGTTTTTCTATGATTTAATAATTTCTATTCCTCTAAAATCAATGCCCTTTGTTCTTACCACTACATGACAGGTTAATTATTTATGTGTCTCATAAAGAGAGGTATAATTATCACATATGACATTCAATAATAATAATATACATGTGATTCACATAATTCTTTTTTAAAATTCTAAAAATTAAAACTAAAATTAAAATGAACTATTTTATAAAATTAAAAAACAATAATTTTAATTTTTGTAAAAATAGAAATGAAAGAAAAATTACTTTAAAAATTAAAACTAAAATTCACTTATTATATAAGGATAAACATATATTTAATTAATTTTTTGGTGACCCATTTAACGAGATGTCATTTTAGCCCAAATTCTTGTAGAAAGAGACATGGTTGGGCCGAACGCCCAATTCAACCGGCCCACTAACTCGCCGCGTCCTTACAGCAAATAATCACAGCCATCCGATTACGTTTCCATGTCAGCGAGCCCTATCCCGTCCTATAAAGCGAAGCTGCTTCCGCTTGATTCTGTAAAACCCTAGTTTACATTTGCCGTTCCTCTTTCCTTCACCATTCTCGTTTTATTCTCTCAATCACTAGGGTTTTCGCTCAATCATTTTGTTTTCGTCTATGTATTATTTCAGCTTAAGAGGCCAGATGATGAATCTTTCGAATTGTTGAGAACTCAAACTTTGATTTGAGTGCGATGAATCACTTTTCATTGTATAGGAAGATCTGATGCCATATACCTACATTCTTTATCTGTTTAATTATTTATGTGTTTTTTATCTTATGGCATTTTTTCCTATTTTTTCTCTGTTTGCGAAGTTATTATTCATTGTAGTTGATTAATTAATTGATACTGTAGTCAATGATGACGATATTACGTTTGGCCGAAATGCAAGATTTTGCATTTGTTTGTGGAAAATTTTGAACTAGGACGGTCTGAGGCTACTGAATCTGTTTTAGAATATTGTTTTTCTTCTTTTGTTATCGAATTTGGTCAATGTTGATCTGTTTGAACTGAAGAGTGCTGTGGATGATGAGATATGAATTTTTACAGTTATCCCTGGCTGATATAGCAGGTGATGAAGATTTGTAGTCTGACACGCACTGTTTACTTCGTACAAATTATTCAATCTTTTGTGCATGTGCTGTAATTTTTGTTCTTGGACTCTGGTTTTTTAACAACTAGTATTGCTCAACAAATTATCTGTTACAATCATGAAATCTGCGATGTTTTCAGTTAATTTGTTTGCTTATTTGGATTATCTAAACAATCATTGAATTGACAAACTATTAAGCTTGATTTCAAGGTAAGTATTTGTATATTTTTTGGGTAGGATCTTTTTCATTTTTTTGGTAAGAAGGTAAATATTTGTTTATTTGATTCAAAGAAAATGTTTTTTATTTCAAAACTGATTTTGAATTAAGCACGTCGTTGGAACCGCGGTAGCAAAGCAGTAGGCGCTTCAGTTGAATTTGCATCGAAAATAATGTCGAACCTTAATCAGGGACGTTCGACCAAATATAAAACATGCAATGAACAAATTTAGATAGCTTCAGGGGTTGATAAAAAAAAATTGTATCAAATTTCATTTTAAAATAAAAACATTTAAATATATTATTAATTTTAAAAGTACTTTTACAAAACACGTAACCAAACCCTCTTGTGCACACCACGGGGATTCCAATCAGCCAAGTAATTAACTAGTCAATGATTTTGAGAGCTAAGAATCTCTAATTTTACATTTTGAATCAAATACTAAACAAGGAAACTACAAACAAAAAGCCACGATATCGAAACATCTCCAAGTAAACACAACAGGATAATCAGGAATACAACCAACTATTTGAAAATACCAACTGGTTTCGAGCATTCCGAATAGCATCCAAGGCTAACCCAAAAATTGTACAAGCGTAAATATGTAAATGAGTGAGTAATAAGAGATTAGAAAAATACATGCATTCATAAGATACTTATATATTGGTTGGTAAAATGGCAGAAAAGTCATTAAGCGAATGTTGCAGCTCTTTGTTCCATAATGAGCCTGCAACAGTTATCTTCAACAAAGAGAATAATATTCTCCGCCAAGAGGTGAGGTATGTGGGGGTCCTCTAGAAAGCTTAATAGAATGCCACATCTTATAGTCTACAGCATAGCCAATAAATAGTTAAGACAATTTTTCTATGCATAAAACAAAGAAGGGGAAAGGGATTCTCTTTACATTTTTGGAACTCTTCAGGAGCTCCCCCATTTTACCGAACAAGCATGGTTTGAGTAAAGATGCAATGCCAAATCAAAGACACGGGAGCTACCATCCTTCAAGGGTATCTTTGATGAAATTCCAGCTCAACTTATTATGCTTTTTTATTTTTATTTTTTTTATAAAATAGTATTTTAGTCTTTACTTGACTCTTTTGAATATTTCAATCGTTAGATTAATTACTAGTTTGAATTTGATATTAAATTTATGTTTTGAAATAATAGGTCGGAATGTATTCTTATTTATTAATTATTAATAAACTTTTAGTTCACTCATTTTATTGTTGCACATGTTTATGAAAAGTATTTGAAACTAACCGTGGGATTTTAGTTTATTATTGAAAATTTTGGATCTGTATTAGATAACGGGTAGTTTGGAATTTTAGGAATCCAAATAATAAATAATTTAATTTATAAAAATGAGGTGTATATTTTTTTGGGTTATTTTATTTGCCCTCTTGCTATTTTTGCTAAATCCGCATAATTTTCTTTTCATGTAACAAGATAATTTTTTATTTTATATAACTAAAATTTATAATAAATAAATATATTTAAATATATAAATTATATTATCACTAAATTTTATAATAAAAATATTAAAATTTAATTTAAAAATAAAAATAAAAGTGATAGATTAAAATATAAGAGGTTAAGAAATTTTTTAAAATTATTATCGTTCAAAGTAATTATTCTAATAATTTATATAAAAAAGATATCCAAATATTAATAATATAACTTGGGATCATATTAAAAGAACTTATTTACATTTATCTTGTTACATAAGTATCTGGATTTAATTTATAAAATAACTTTTTTTTATAACTTGTACTTTATATGAAAATAGTTTAATTCAATTTTCTCTTTAATTGTAAAAATAACTTATACATAAGGACTTATATAATAAATAAATATTTAATTTAAATTGTTTATCTAAATAGCTCCTTAATATTGAATGATAACTTGTTACTATCATCATTCTCGCATAACTATTAATGATAAAGTGACATTTTCTCAAAATGAAATATAAGATTATCTATAAACTAATTAATCAGCAATTATGACAATTTCATCAATTATCTTAAATACACATTGAATATTTTAATAAAACTGATTATTTTTTCTATGGATTAACAAAAAACATCATTAGGGTTTAGAGTACTCTTTGTGTTCTTAATCTTTAAAGTACACATGTAATCTCAATGGGGTTTAGGATAAGGTTCTTTTTATTTATTTTATCTTTAAACTGATTCTTTTATGTTCTTTAATTAGTATATCAAGGGTATGGTTTTTAAATTTTTTAAATTGTTTTTGTAAAAATACTTTTTAAATAAATAAAAAGTCTTTACAAAAGGATGTGATAATGTTTAAAGTAGAATTTTCGAAACAATAAATTTTAATAGGCTGGATATGAAACTAAAAATAATATCTTTATATAAAAAAATCCTTATATCTTAACATATGTTTTTCCTTCTTTCTCTCAGTTGGTGAAAAGTTCAGCTCTGGCTGATCTACCTTTGCTAACATTAACTAAAAGATGATAAATTTATTTTTATGATTCATGTAATATTATGTGAAATCCAGGTGCATGAGTGATTCTCCCATGGGTACATTAAGCAAAGAAAATCTATCCTATCAATGTGTTTTTGCGGGGTTGTATATCTTGCTCTAAATAATAAGATTAAATAATTCTAAATGATTGAGGTAATTTTTCTATTTTATTTTAAGATGGTTGTAATTGCACAGATAATTTATTATATGATTGTTGAATTATGTTTTATTTGAGGTTAGTTAAACAATTTCATATTTTATCTCTAGATGTTGGGGTGAAATTTCGAAAACATTTACAAAATAACAAGATCAATTAATCCAAATTTTGAGAATAGATATATCTTTAAAATACTAATAGATTGACTAATTAAATTCTATCTTCGGCTTAGATCTTTCCAAGAACCAACCTCTATTTACAAAAGATTTACTCGTGATGTTTGAGATGTAATTGCTAAATATACTCTTTTAACTACTAAATATATATTATTATACAAAATGTTCTTTTGTGTACAAATTGTCTAATCATATTCTTTATATTTCATTTCCATTACTATAAACTTTTGCTCACCTATTTTATTTCTCCAACCCTGTTCTTCTTATCAAGAGTATTAAAATTATATATTATTCTTCTTTATAACACAAAAAAATATATAAAAGAAAATTAAATAAGTTTTTATCGTAAGCTAAAATTAACTTATGCATAAGATAAAATTAACTTGTTGGATAAACTAAAATCATTTAGCTAGTTTTAACTAGATTTATAAGTAATCTGAGTTAGATTAGGTTTGGTATAATTTAATACTCAATTCAATAAAACATAGTTGGGTTAGGTTGAGTTAGGTCCGTAATTTTTGTTAAACAATTCAACCCGACTTTAATCAGGGTGGGTAGTTGACCCAACTAAATAACATAATAATATATTCTAGAAAAAAAATCAAAACAAAAAATAGAAAAATAAAATACCTAATTAATTCAACTCATTTAAAATCAAATATTTAAATATTAAAAAATGAGCTAAATAGTAATAATAATCATATAAATTCATGTCGCAATCAAAATGATAGTGAAGAGTTTAAAATGATTTACAAATATACCACTTTAACTTAAGTACAATCACAATTTAGTCATCTTGTCAAAAAATTTGATGCATATCAAAATTAAAATAAAAGTTTAATTATCCAAATCTAACATAATTAATGAATAATTATAATTTTATCAATATTATTTCAAGTTGATCGAGTTGGGTTAGATTGATTGATTTGGAACTCATTAATTCTACATTAACCTAATTATAATTAAGCCAAACAAAATAAACTCAACTCGATCTGATGACCCAACCTAACATGTTGAAATGTTGTTAAGTTAGGTTGATCGAGTTCACAAGTCAATCATAACTCACTTATATTTCTAATTTTAACTTATGCATAAACTATTTTTAACTTATGAGATAATTTTATTTCATTTTCATTCTTATTTCATTGTCCTATAAATACATATGGAGAAACATATTTAAATAAAAGTCTATAATACTTCATTTGTTAACCAACTAATTTGCTCCTTCAAATAAAAAGACATTTAATCTTCAAATCTACTTTTTGTTTTATTTGAAATTGTCATGGATTATGTGTTTGATGTAGATTGTTAACATATCCAAGATGGATTACAAACAGACAAATGATACTTCTAATGAGTGTTGACTCATTTGACTTCACAAATAGATGTCCTAATTCTCCAAAGGTCAAAGGCCTATCATTAGCGGTTGTTTTGTATTTTGATGTAGTTTTGAGATAATTTTACCCTTGTCAGAGGTGTGATTCATTGTTTATCGATCCATGTTAATTTTTCGATTACTAATATTGACTTTAGTCAATAGTTATAATATAAAGTTGACCTTATTTGGATTACAAATAGTCGTTATATGAATTTGGTTTAAACATAATGTATAAAAATTACCCATAACTTAGTATGTTTGTGGGACAAGTATATCAACTTAATTGTTTATGATATGTCAAAATTAGAATTTAACTTGTGTCATTTTTTCTATAGTTTTTTTTTGCACATTTTATATTGTTGGTAGATCGATTTTATTAAACTATCATTTCATTCCATCACAATTATTACTCAATTGATCATGTTAAATGATCATTTCATTCTATCATATTTATTGCTCTTTATTCACTATATAATATTGATGGAGACAATAAAAAAAGAACATATATTTTTAAACTTCATTTTTAAAATAACATTTTAACTAATTATTTTGATTATTTTAATATTTAAAGTGTATTAAGAATAATCAACCAATTAACTATAATTTTTTGTTTATTAAGTCATCTAACAAATGAAATTTTATCATTGAATAATATTTCTTAATGATAATTAAGAATATTATTTAACTGAGATGTAATTTGACAAGATTACCGAAAACTATGTTAAGAAACATACCTTGATATATAATATTAATGAGGTGAATTCTCTAATGAAATAACTCTTTGGTTTGATTTCATCCTCTGTTATTTTTATGTTTGTAAATTCTTAACATTATTTTTTATTCCCGTTCTTCCTCCTTTTCGCTAGTCAATTCTTACTTATTTACAATATAAAAATATTGTCACAACCCAAAAATCGTGACGCAATGACCGACTCGCCTACACTTATGACCGAATTGCTTTCGGTCGTCTGGAGTCGCCACCTACATTTTTTTAGGAACATAGGGAAACCTAAGGAAAGACTGGTCTGACGTCAGGGATGTGGGTTCGGGAGTTGGTTACACGCTAGGGGCATAGGGGCCCCCCAGCATGCCCATCACTTGATAGTTACCCTTAGTTAGCCATATGGGGAGAGGGACAGTGCTTGTATTTGGATTGTGTTTTTGGTCTAAGTCTTGGGAAGAAGGAGGTTCAGGTAAGGTGTTCTGAGAGTTTTGGGATTTAAGCTTTGAGGAATTTGGGATTTGACTTGATAGAGGTGTGCCCTCTAGACCTACGTACCTCGGCTTTAGAGGGTTCAAAGTCTACGTAGTTCTGGGATTTAGGCGGGTGGGGAGTTAGGCTGGCTATGGTCTCATCTTTCTAGCCGAGTCATGCTCGGTCAAGAGGTTTCGGCCGAGACAGACTCGGCCTTGGGTGAGGTCTCGGTTTCTCTCCGGCTGAGGACTACTAGGCTAAGAGGGGATTCAGGGAGGGATCGTGCTTGACGATGCGAATAATACTATGCTAATTATGAAAGGAAAAAGGAGACCAACCAACTAAGATCCTGAAGCGAGTAGATGCCTGTTGCTTGTAGACCAGTACTTCTGCTTGCCCTTCAATCTGGACTCGGGACGCTTCCTTCCTCTCTTAGCAATCGTCAGCTTTTCGTTTCCGCTGTTCTTCTCCTCCTCTCCCTTTTTTTCTCCCTTAACACTTCGTAGCAGGGGTTTATATAGGGTTGAGTAGTGGTTGGGTCGTCTCCCTTGGGCTTCGCAGGGTGGTAGTTGTTGGGCTAGAAACAGAGGCGGCTCCGCGTGGGGGGGTAGTTAAGATTCCTAAGATCCTGGGCGACTCGGCTGTGGATTGGATAGGGTTGACTCGGTTTCGGTTAAGATTCCTAAGATTCCGGACCACTCGGCTGAGAATCGGAGTCGTGGATGAGACAGACTCGGTCTCGTCTTATGTTTTTCCAGTCTTGGTTTGACTGAGTCCAGGTGGCCCTTAGGCGGGTCAGGGTTAACTCGGGGTTGACTCTGAGGTGGGAGGTCTGGCCCATTCTGAAAGATTGGGCCGGACCGATTTGGGGTACAACAAATATCAAGATTATTTTTTTATGTTCTTTTATGTTCTTTAATTAGTATATCAAGGGTATGGTTTTTAAATTTTTTAAATTGTTTTGTAGAAATACTTTTTAAATAAATAAAAAGTCTTTACAAAAAGATGTGATAATGTTTAAAGTAGAATTTTCGAAACAATAACTTTTAATAGGCTGGATATGAAACTAAAAATAATACCTTTATAAAAAAAAATCCTTATATCATTACATATGTTTTTCCTTCTTTCTCTCAGTTGGTGAAAAGTTCAGCTCTGGCTGGTACACGATCTACCTTTGCTAACATTAACTAAAAGATGATAAATTTATTTTTATGATTCATGTAATATTATGTGAAATCCAGGTGCATGAGTGATTCTCCCATGGGTACATTAAGCAAAGAAAATCTATCCTATCAATGTGTTTTTGCGGGGTTGTATATCTTGCTCTAAATAATAAGATTAAATAATTCTAAATGATTGAGGTAATTTTTCTATTTTATTTTAAGATGGTTGTAATTGCACAGATAATTTATTATATGATCGTTGAATTATGTTTTATTTGAGGTAAGTTAAACAATTTTATATTTCATCTCTATATGTTGGGGTGAAATTTCGAGAACATTTACAAAATAACAAGACCAATTAATCTAAATTTTGAGAATAGATATATCTTTAAAATACTAATAGATTGACTAATTAAATTCTATCTTCGGCTTAGATTTTTTTAAGAACCAATCTCTATTTACAAATGATTTACTCGTGATGTTTGAGATGTAATTGCTAAATATACTCTTTTAACTTTTTTTTATATATATATATATATATATATATATATATATATATATATATATATATATTATTATACAAAAGGCTCTTTTGTGGACAAATTGTCTAATCATATTCTTTATATTTCATTTCCATTACTATAAACTTTTGCTCACCTATTTTATTTCTCCATCCCTGATCTTTTTATCAAGAGTATTAAAATTATACATTATTCTTCTTTATAACACAAAAATATTATAAAAAAAAATTAAATAAATTTTTATCGTAAGTTAAAATTAACTTATGCATAAGATAAAATTAACTTATTGGATAAACTAAAATCATTTAACTAGTTTTAACTAGATTTATATGTAATCTGAGTTAGATTAGGTTTGGTATAATTTAATACTCAATTCAATAAAACATAGTTGGGTTGGGTTGAGTTGAGTTATGTTTGTACTTTTTGTTAAACAATTCAACCGACTTTAATCAGGGTGGGTAGTTGGGTCAACTAAATAACATAATAATATATTCTAGAAAATAAAAAAATCAAAACAAAAAATAGAAAAATAGAATACCTAATTAGTTCAACTCATTTAAAATTAAAATATTTAAATATTCAAAAATTAGCTAAATAGTAATAATAATCATATAAATTCATGTCGCAATCAAAATGATAGTGAAAATTTAAAATGACTTACAAATATACCACTTTAACTTAAGTACAATCATAATTTAGTCATCTTGTCAAAGACTTTGATGCATGTCAAAATTAAAATAAAAGTTCAATTATACAAATCTAACACAATTAATGAATAATTATAATTTTATCAATATTATTTCAAGTTAATCGAGTTGGGTTAGGTTGATTGATTTGGAACTCATTAATTCTACATTAACCTAATTATAATTAAGCCAAAAAAATAAACTCAACTCGATCTGATGACCCAACCTAACATTCTGAAATGTTGTTATGTTAGGTTGATCGATTTCACAAGTCAATCATGACTCACTTATGTTCTAATTTTAACTTATGCATAAACTATTTTTAACTTATGAGATAATTTTATTTCATTTTCATTCTTATTTCATTGTCCTATAAATACATATGGAGAAAGATATTTAAATAAAAGTTTATAATACTTAATTTGTTAACCAACTAATTTGCTCCTTAAAAAAAAAAAGACATTTAATCTTCAAATATACTTTTTGTTTTGTTTGAAATTGACATAGATGATATGTTTGATGTAGATTGTTAACATATCCAAGATAGATTCCAAATAGACAAATGATACTTCTAATGAGTGTTGACTCATTTGACTTCACAAATCGAAATCCTAATTTTCCAAAGCTCAAAGGTCTGTCATTAGCAATTTGGTTTAAACATAGTGTGTAAAATTTACCCATAACTTAGTATGTTTGTAGGAAAAGTATATAAACTTAATTGTTTATAATATGCCAAAATTAGAATTTAACTTGTATCATTTTTTCTATAGTTTTTTGTGCATATTTTATGTTGTTGGTAGTTCGATTTTATTAAACTATCATTTCATTCCATCAAATTTATTACTTAATTGATGTCGTTAAATGATCATTTCATTCTATTATATTTATTGCTCTTTATTTACTATATAATATTGATGGAGACACATATATTTTTAAATTTCATTTTTAAAATAACACTTTAACTAATTATTTTAATTATTTTAATATTTAAAGAGTATTAAGAATAATCAACCAATTAACTATAATATTTTGTTTATTAAGACACCTTGTTCATCTAACAAATGAAATTTTATTATTGAATAATATTTTTTAATGATAATTAAGAATATTATTTATCTGAGATGTAATTCGAAAAGATTACCGAAAACTATGTTAAAAAACATACCTTGATATATAATATTAATGAGGTGAATTCTTTAATGAAATAACTCTTTGGTTTGATTTCATTCTCTGTTATTTTTATGTCTGTAAATTCTTAACATTATTTTTTATTCCCGTTCTGCCTCCTTTTCACTAGTCAATTCTTACTTATTTACAATATATAAATATCAAGATTATACTATAAATCCATTTATACTATCTTACTTAATTTAATAAAAAGCAACATAAGAAAAATAAAAAAAATCAAAACATAAATTACTTCACTTAAAAATTAACTCTGCTTCGAAGATAAAAACATATAAAAATAAATCACTTCACTTAAAAAATAATTTTACAAATGTTAATCTAAACACACTAAAATTCTTCAAAAACTTGAAAAAAATAACCTACAAAACACCCCTAAAGCCCTAATGAAATGACAAAATAATTAAAGAACTATGATGTTTAAAATTTTAAGAAAATAATTTAATAATTAAAATAGCAAAAACATTTGTGCGATGTATCTTTAGATAACTATATTTAATTTGTAGAAATATTGAATGGAGTACGTTTTATTATTAATATATAATATATAATATATAATATATGATCTATAAATTTAAATATTTATCAACTAATTTTGTTAGGATTTAAGCATATTTTAAAATGTATTTTAGCGTTTTTTTTTTTGGGGGTAAGGTAACGTGTTAAGGGCGGCGAATCGATTGAGTTCGGGTTCACACGGAACCGGGAGAAGGTTTTCGCGAAAGAAACACAAAAGTCCACGCTGGCAATCCTAGGCTCCTGGAAGCAGCCAATTAGAAAGAAGCGCACGGATTAGCAAATGCTAATTGGCGTTGAAGTCTTCAAAGTCCACGGTCTCCCACCCAAAATAAACCGACCTTAACCCATATATAAAAAACAAATAACCGTTTCCTCTCTCTCACATCTCTCATTCTTCCTTCGCAACTTTGAAAATCAATCTTCTCATTCTCTGCGTCTCTTCTCCATGGCTCGTACCAAGCAAACCGCTCGCAAGTCCACCGGTGGAAAGGCCCCTAGGAAGCAACTCGCCACCAAGGTACAATTAGGGTTTCTTCAATTGTCTCTTCTTGTTAATTCACAAAGCTTTATCCACAATTGTTTCATTAATTACGTAACCGTATGATTAATAATTCAATAAACCTATTCTGTGTAGGCCGCAAGAAAATCTGCACCTACAACCGGTGGAGTCAAGAAGCCTCATCGTTATCGTCCTGGAACTGTGGCTCTTCGGTATTTCGCTCTTTTCCTTAACTTTTTTTTTTGTTTTTTTGTTGAATTATTTTTTGCGGATTATTTAATTATTTTTTCGTCGTTTCAGTGAGATCCGAAAATACCAGAAGAGCACAGAGCTTCTGATCCGCAAGCTTCCCTTCCAGCGTCTCGTTCGTGAAATTGCGCAAGACTTCAAGGTATGTTCTAATCTCAAAACCCTTATTTAGGACTCTCGCACTTTTAATTGTTTTGTTGTGATTTGTGACAATGTTTTGGTTCTTTTGCAGACGGATTTGAGGTTCCAGAGTCACGCGGTTCTTGCTCTTCAGGAAGCTGCGGAGGCTTATTTGGTGGGTTTGTTTGAGGACACCAACTTGTGCGCTATTCACGCCAAGAGGGTC
This sequence comes from Mucuna pruriens, assembly GCA_025330945.1. Classification (NCBI taxonomy): domain Eukaryota; kingdom Viridiplantae; phylum Streptophyta; class Magnoliopsida; order Fabales; family Fabaceae; genus Mucuna; species Mucuna pruriens. The sequence goes on from JAENHJ010000132.1 coordinate 325,059, forward strand.
ACCATCATGCCCAAGGACATTCAACTTGCACGCCGTATCCGCGGAGAACGTGCTTAGGCCAATAGCAATAGCGTGGTTACTTTTCCCTTTTGCAATACATTTCTAGTTTTTAGGGTTTAAATATTCCAGTTTGTTATGCGTTGTATAGATAGATATATTATATGAACAATGAACAACTTTTTAGCTTTTTGTAGTTTGAAACCGGTACATTTGAATAATATTTAGATTTTATTTTGATGAGTTTATTGTGAATTACTGGAGCTTTATTTTCGTAGTTTCTGGATGGTTTGAATTTTTTCTTAGTATTGACGTGAGAGTTTTGTGGAAGGGATTTTTAATCAAGTAGTATCAATTATGTTGAAAATTAGATTCTTCCTGAGTGAGTTGTGGATAAGTAGCCCTAAATATAGCGAATGTGTGCGTGTTAAGAAAGGAATTAATGAAGTTGAATCAAACATGTATTCTTGAAATTCAGGGCATGAATGACAATATAGAATAGGGTATGATATTAGGCAATTTGTGAAATATTGAATGGTTTAGTGGCTATGGATGTTTGTTATGTTGTTGTTCCCCCAATTACACACGTTTAAAAAATATGGATCCGTACAGTTGTCAAAATTTGTGTTGGGCTGGGGATTTGATTTGGGCTTTGCTTATAAAGTAAAGCTACGGGATGTGATAATTTTTTATCTTTATCCTTATGAAGATAGAGTTTTTCTTAGTATATGCAGTAAGAAAGTAAAGTATGTACTGATGTGATTTAATTATAGATTATTATTTACAATTATTTTGTTAATTTTGAAAATCTCTTAAAATTATATAAAATGATTAAAATTTAAAATATTTGACTCTAATTTATTATTAAATTACAACGTAAAATCTATTTTGCATTATGATTAAACTTGTAAAATATACTGTTTTAATATTTTTTATCATCTTATTTTTTATTATAAAAATATTTCAATAATTATTTATCGCAATAAATTAAAGTTTCTTTAAACGGATGTAAATGTAACTTTATTATATCTTAAAACTATTTTTATCATTCTAATTAAATATATAAATCTAATTTAAATTATAATTTTTTTTTGCTAAAATTATATTTATGAACAAAATCTTTAAAAAATATTACAATCTTTGTATGCACCCCAGTCCTCGTGCAATGTCTGGGAAATAATATATATACCACTTCTTATAATAGAAAAAGATGGTATCGGATGAGGTTTGATGAACTATAGGGAAAAATATTAAGATTTTATATATTTTTTTATTTTTATATATTTAAATTCTTTACCCTCTAATTTTTGCATAATTTATTCAATTAAGTATTATTAAAATAAACTTAATGGGCATGCATTATCTAATCTTTTATCTCTATTAAAATTTATGATCCAAACATTTATGATCTTTTTTGTTTCTCCGCAAAAAATTAATTTTTTTTAAAACATTGTCCCTACTTATGGTCGTAGATCCATCACTACTACGTGGGCACTGAGCGTTGGATTTGGGCCGCTGCGTGCTGGAAAATGGGCAATAGGCCTCGAAATGATGACAGCCATTGTTTTGTTTTTGTTTTTTTTTAATTATAAGCAACTGTTCCTTGAATAAATTTTTTTTTTACTCATAAAATATTAGCAGAATATCCACCAAAGCACTGACTAATTTATGGTACAGAATAAGAACAATCCTTGTTCACGGGCTTAACACATCGATTTGCTTCAACTATGAGCTTCACAGGAACGAGCTCTTATTTGCAGGAACCTGATAAGTATCTCTTTTCGGGTATGTTCTAAGCTACCTAGTAGCTACAGTAGTTATAGTTTAGAACTTATAAAATGATGAGTTTAAATTTTATATATTATCTGTATAAAAAAATTATATTATAAAATGATTAAAAATTATAATAAATGAGTTTTAAAATTTTTATTATAAAAATAAATAAATTTATTACAAGTGACAATATGAAATGATTTATAATATTGGTGAATTTGTTTGTCAAATATTTTAACTTAATTCAATAAGTTTATTAACACTTTTTTTTATATGATTGAGTAAATTTTTTATAAACATAAAAAAAATAAAATAATTATTTTTCGTAAGTTCAAATTAACTCATAAATAAGTTAAAAATCAACTTAAAAAGTTAATATAAGAGAATTTTTATAACTTAATTTATTAATAAATTAATTTAATTTATGAAAAAATTATTTTATTTTATGTATTTATGAAAAAGTTTATCAAATATATATTTAAGGGAAATTAATTTAAGTACACTCAATGATATAGCTACATGATGTTATTTTTATCTTGTGTGAACGGATGGATACCTGCGAAAATTATTTATTATGTCACACATAATATAATATGATAAATATAATAACCATAATATATTAACCATAATAATAATAATAATAATAATAACCATAATAATAATAATAACCATAATAATAATAATAATAATAATAATAATATTAATAATAACCATAATAATAATAATAACCATAATATTAATAATAACCATAATATTAATAATAATAATAATAACCATAATAATAATAATAATAACCATAATAATAATAATAATAATAATAATAATAATAATAATAATAATAATAATAATAATAATAATAAAATAATAATAATAAAATAATAATAACAAATAATAATAATAATAATAATAATAATAATAATAATAATAACCATAATAATAATAATAATAATAATAATAATAATAATAATAATAATAAAGTTTATTATAATATGTATAATGCTTATAATTATGACTGTTATATATTGTAGAAGATATTTAAATAGAATTTTAATTTTTATAATATTTTATGATTAGGATGGTTACGTTTATATAAAATTTTTAAATAAGATTTTAATTTAGTTACTGTTATATTTTTAATTAATATTTTATTTATTAATTTTCATAATTTATTAAAATACAAGCACAAATATAAATATTTAAGTATATAATAAAAAAATACAATTATTAAAGTCGTTATCCATGCAAATTTAAATTTAGATATGCGAATTTTTTTTAAGATATCCGTACGAGAATAGATAAATTTTTTTATAACACAGTAAGATACTGCATACACTAACCTATCCAATGGCATGTCTATTTGTGTGATATAATATCTATTGCAGTATACCACTCTCGCCCAAGTCTCTGATTTCGGTCTAACGTTCCCACTCCTCGCAAGTGCTCCTCTCCTCTGATATCTTGTAACAAATAAGTTTTTTTTTTTTTTTTTCTCACGTAGATATAATAATTGAGTTAGCTCAGAAAAAAAATTAAGTTAATTACAACACCTAGATATTAAAAACACATATTTAGCACATCATATTTCTTCTTATCACATTATATTAATTACCATATTTATATTTTTCTTCTTTTCTTTTCTTTTCCAAAATATAAAATAATATGAGGTGTGTATGTATTGTGTAGTTAATAGTGAAGGTAGAAATGTATAAAAAAAAATAAAAAATAGTGAAGGTAGAATTCTGGAAACTCTGGCTTACATAATAAAAAACTGAAATTAAATAGACCCGTGAACGAATAATGACCCGTGAATGAATCTGAGTGTTTGGATGACCCGTGAATCAAAATTGAGAGTTAATGATCCGTGATACTGATTCACACTATCTGTCGTAAAAGCCACACACCTGACTCTGATCTCAACTCTAAAGTTATCAATCATATCAAGTGTGCCCCTGTCATTTCCCACATTATTTAATAATGTACTTAGTCTATCTACGAAATTTGCTGATGCAAGTTTTTTTGGAATTTATTTTTTACAAACGCCATGCAGCAAAACAACGCTTTTGCATGTGTAAACTGTAAAGCAAGACATAAAGATAATATTATATTTAAAAGTATGTTTACCATTATAATTCATTGAGTTATGATTATATATACTTCAAATTGATAAAGGATTGACACAATTTTACTTTGCGAGTATTAAGTAGACACCTCTTTTTGAAAATAAAGAAAATTTTATAAAATAAACTATTATTTAACATATACTAAAAGAGACATTAAGTAGTTGTTCAACGTTTGGAATTGAGTATGAAATTGAAGTTTAAAATTAAAGTTGTTTCTATTGAAAAAAATTATGTTTACAAGGCTTTTTTGAATTAAAGTTATAAATTTTGTAACAATTTTATAGAATTATAAAAACTAGTTTAATCGATTTTCAATTCCTAACCGCCATTTTAAAATTGTGTATTTCTACTAACATTTTACATGTGTTTTCCTTAATTTACCACTACTTCTATTTTTATTCACTGCTGTCATTTCTAGTTTCACCACTACTTCTATTTTTTTATTACCAGTTACTTATTATTAAATTAATTTTAATTTTAATTTTTAGATATTATAGTTACGGGATAAAATTGAAATTGAAATTAGATTTTTAATTCTATTCTAATTTGCATAATTCAAATATAAAATATGTTATTCTGAATTCTTAAATGATCCCAATTTTATTAAAACTAGAATTAAAATAAAATTTCTAAACCATTATTCCAAATTCATCGTCTGAATATACCTTAAATGAACTTTTCTACTAACTTATTAGCTAAACTCTGTAAAATGCGATAATATATGTACTATTGTTTATGAGATATTTTCGTAACTTAATCAAAATGCTTAAATCCTTAATTCTTAAAAGCAGTTTGTGAATAGAATCATTTCCTCTAAGAAATCAAGTCTAATAGAATTACAATGTTGTTGAAATATGAATAATCAAAAAAGGAAAGAAAGGAGAAGTAAAATGGATTTAAAAAGAATAAAAATTAATAAAATGATTAAAAAATAATGGTTAACTGGTTAAGCATGTGATGAGAATGAACGGATACGTACATATTCTTCGATCTTTGTCAAAACATAAACGCTCCTAGTGGTCGATCGTGTTATGCTTATAAGAGAGATTTTAAGTAAAATGAATCCAATATTTGTTAAATTTGATAGATGTTTATGGATAACTTACCGACATGTTTTTTTCACGCTTAAACGGTTTTAACTTATGTCTTGGATTAGTGAAATGATATGAAGGAAAAGGACGTTATCAAGAGAGTTAGAGGAGTTAAGCATGCTGAATCCTATCAGAGTCCATCAAGACTTGGATAAGAGTCTAAATTAAAGTCAACCGTGTTAGTCGTAAGTCCAAATAAACAAGGGATTATGTAGTGTTTTAGATAAATTAAAGATAATTTTGAAATAGAGAAAGGTTGTTAAATAAACAAGGGATTATGTAGTGTTTTAGATAAATTAAGGATAATTTTGAAATAGAGAAAGGTTGTTAAGGTGCAATGTTATAGAAAGTTTGTTAAAATCATTATATTGTTTTGCTGCATTATCTTTAGTGGACATATTGCATTATGTTGATGATTTGTTTTTAATAAATAGACATGAAATGTAAGAATAAGTAGACAATAAAAATACATTTTTTATATATATTTATTATAATAAGGAGGTCTTTTCCTCAAAGTGAAACTGTTTTCTTTTATTATTGTTGTTATTCTTTTATTATTGTTGTTAACCATAATCCTATCATTGATGCTTTCATTGAGAGAACTGTGGTAGGATATAATAAGAACAACAATAGCTCCAGAGATGCTGCATTAGCACAAATTCTTAAGTCGCAATAGTTTCTACAACAAGAAATCCAAAACTTGAACCTTAAGTTTTTTGCCTTAGAGACCCACATATCCACCAAGACTTTGATTATTCTAGGTTTACATTCCAACCATGGGCATATGGGAAATTCTCTTGTTTCGCTACGATTAGTGTCCCTTGTTTCGATGGGTCTAATCCCCTCAGGTGGATATTCAAGATTTCATAATTCTTTGAATTCCATCACACGCCTAACGACCAACAAATTTGTATTGTGTCTTTTTATATGGATGAGGAGGCTATCGGTTGTTCCAATGGATGCATGCTAATGGGAAAATCCATTTGTGGCCAATTCTTCTTACCTATATTGAGTTGCGATTTGCCCCATCTCAATATGATGATTGGGGGGGGGGGGGGTGTTTAAGTTTTAATAAACAAGCTCTATAAGAGAGTAGAAGACTTAGTTTGAAACCCTTGCCAATAAGATTGTGGATTTACCATCACCTTTCTTTTTGAGTTATTTTATTTCAGGGCTTCGACTAGAGTTAAGGAGGGAAGTTCAAGCCCTACAACCCATTTCTTTTTCTCAAGCCATGGGACTTGCCAAATTGCAAGAGGACAAGCTCTTGGATACCCTACTTCCTACTCGACTTGTGGGGTTTTCCCTAACTAAGGTATTTGCATCCAATTCCAATCTTCCTGCTATGCGACACTTCTCCCAAAAGAATTGTGACACCCTTCTATCCTAGATACTTAAATTAAAATAATCATGTAAATAAAAAAGAAGATAAGGTAACAGATAAAACTAAGGAAACTCAATTCGTATCAAGGATAAAAGGTTCACATGGGTTCAAACATTAAGTACACATAAAAAAAATTATCACATAAATTATTAATGGTGATCTAAATATGTCATTCATATGTTTGACACATATTTCAAATATATAAATCACTTTCATTTTTGTACACAGTTAGTGAGTTATTGATATGCCCATCATTTATAAATATTTAAGATGCAAAAGTATGTATGAAAAGACATAGAACCACTATTCTAAATCCCAAGCCCCGATGTCACACAAATTAGAGCAAGACTCCGTCTCTTCAAAACTCGGCACTGCGAGTGCTCTCAACATTACCTAAAAGAAAACCACAAGAGAGTACGGTGAAAAATAACATTCAATCATATATAATTGTAGATAGTACCCAAATCTCACCCATTATCGTACCCAATTACTAACAGTTAACAAATACTCATATATTAATCACATGTTCCATCGCATTCAAAATCAATCACATTCCATTCATGTTTACAAAATGCACATGCTCGCATAATGCATATGCTCATCACCACACCTAAGAGTCTCGATTCGGAACTCCACACCATGGACGAACCTCCTCAATCCCCTTAGTTATCACTAATGATGACCACACCGTTAAACACCCCATATGACCGGTGTGTCGCACAGTTAAACACCACCTATGGCCCGTGCGAAGACATTCTACACAACCGTTATACACCACCTATGGCCCATGCATATGAATGTCCCCATAATTAGTCCACCCTGTTAAACACCACTTTTGGCCAGGGTCCCCTGTTAAGCACCACATATGGCTAGGGTATTATAGCCACATCTATCTTCTCATGCATCTCATGTTCATGCTCAATGCATTCTCATCCACATTCTCATTCTCATGATTCATACATCATTTACATAGTCCATAATCATGCCAAAATCATATCAATTTAGCCATCATTACCATAAATCATTTATAAGAACGCACAGAAACGCACATAAAACACCATTGAATTCCACCCAATTTCACCATTACACACAAGAGTCCCAAATTGAACCTCAACCATGAATAACCATGAACAACCACGAGAATCAAGTAACTAAGACGATTAACCATACAATTTCAAATGAAAATCTCATTAAGACAAAACGTTAATCGAAGAATTTAATCCCCTTCAAATGCCACAAGACACCATACGATAACAATTATTAATAAGGGCCCTAGGAAAGACCCTACTGCTATTTCTTATGTAAATGAAACCCAAATAGTGAGATAGAACTGACATCTCTGCATACTTGGAAGCATAATGAAGAAAACATGTTCATCAAAGTCATTCTTCTTGTTCCTTTGGGATTCCCTCTAGAGGTTTTCCTTCACACTAAAGGCAATCAATTACATTATCAATTAAGTCAACCAAAACCACAGTACACATTGACGAATCTTTTCTACCGATTAAAACATTTTTAGAATATAATAACCAAACAGATTTGAAAATTTAGATCCTAGAGGGACTTAGGGATTGCCCTCACTACCCGGTACAACCCCGCATTCACATATAATCGAACCCATCTCCCCCGTACCTTAGATGTAAAGAACAACGAGGATCCGATGCGGCTCCAGGACGATCTGAACAATCTAACTACTCCTCCTTGCAGGTCTACGTTCTCTCTCCTCTAGGTCTGACTGTCTGATGCACAAAACACCAATTAGCGTAAACTGATTAACCCCTGTCTAATATTCTAGCTGGGTCGGGTCAACCTCGACCCGCCCGTCAGCCTCCCCCGTTAATTCGATTAATTAAATTAATAAATGAAAATAATTCAGATTAATGCCTCATCAATTTATAAAATCACCAGCTCCTCCATTAAAATAAAATTAAATGTAAATATTTAAATACTAAATTAATTTTTTGCCATCATTAAGAATAATAACAATAATAATAACATTTCAGTTTCAAAATGCAATTATTTAATAAAATAATTTTCTACAGCAATTAATAATTAAAATACAATTGATAATAATAATAATAATGTAATTTATTTTCTAAAAAAATAATTAAATAATTTTTAGGATGTTACAAGAATAGTGTTGCTGTTCTAAGCACCATATTGAAGAAACCTCCTCCCAATATAAAATGTCTTTCTCTTGAGGAATTGTAAGCTCGGAGAGATAAGGGATCATGTTATAATTGTGATGAGAAGTTCCACTCGAGGTATCGTTGCAAACGCTAGTTCATGATTTTGGTGGCAGTTCTAGAAGTAGAGCCATATGAGGAAGACAAGCTCTCTACGTTGTTAATTGCAGAATCCTTAGGTCTACACCAATCGACCTAGGTGGAGGACCTAGAACCCACTAAGGCCCAAATTAGTAGGCATGCTTTAATGGGCCATCATGTTCCCCAAACTCTTAAGATCCAATGTATTATTGGTATGTCAAAATTGTCCATTTTGGTAGATAGTGGAAGCATACATAGTTTCATATAAGGAAGGGTTCCTCTTTTGTGGGCATTAAGGTGCAAGAAGCTTCCTGTTTCAACATACAAGTGGGAAAAGTTTGAACTCAACTAGGAATCCATAAGTTTTTTATGGACTTGTTCATACTGCCTATCAATGGGGCAGATTGGCTGTTGAGAGTGCAACGACTTAAAACCTTGGGCCCAATCCTCACGAATTATGAGACTTTAACCACAAAGTTTTTAAAGGACATAAGGTGGTCCAATTGGAGGGGAAATCTGCAATGGACCTAGAAGAAGCAACAACCCAATATGTGAAAAGAATGATGTCTATCGAAGCTATTGCTAGCCTTTTTTAATTGCAGCTTTTCCTGTCATCGTCTTCTCCAATGAAGGTTCAAAGAATTCCTAAAGCCATTAAAGTTGTTATAAAGTGCTACCCTATACTTTTTTCAGAGCCATTAGAATTGCCACCTCCAAGAATCATTGATCATCATATTCCATTGGCTGAAGATGTCAACCCTATCAATGTTCGATCGTATCGATATCCTCATTTTTAGAAGTGTGAAATAGAAAGGATGATCACAAAAAATGCTAAATGTGGGAATGATTCAACCCAACATGAGTTCTTTTTCTATGTCTGCCCTATTGATGCACAAGCAAGATGGCACATGGCATTTGTATGTAGATTATTGTTCTTTAAATGCTATCACCATGAAAGACCGATTTCCAATTCCATCAATTGATAAGTTGTACATGGCACAATGGTTCTCCAAGTTGGATCTTCGATCAAGCTATCATCAAATATGCATGCACCTAGGTGATGTTTTAAAAACTACCTTTAGAATTCATGAAGGTCATTATGAATTTCTGGTCATTCCTTTTGGGCTCTATAATGCACTTGTTACATTTTAGTCAACAATGAATATGTTGTTCAAACCGTATTTACGACAATTTGTTATAGTATTTTTTTGATGATATATTAGTCTATAGCAAGACTTTGAAGGATCATGTTTGTCTGGAAATCGTTTTTAACTATTTGCTAGATAACAAGTTCTATTTGAAGCGCTCAAAATGTGTCTTTGGTCAAGATTCAATTGAGTACCTAGGCCATATAATCTCTAGATAAGAAGTGGGGCCTGATCTTGCCAAAATAAAGGAATTGGTTGATTGGGCAGTACCAACCAATATTAAGCAATTGCGAGGTTTCTTGGAACTTACAAGGTTCTACATAAAATTTGTGAAAAGTTACACATCTACGACTGCCCTTTTAACTAATCTCTTAAAACAGGCTTCGTTTTTGTGGTCCTCTATAGCCCACGAGTCCTTTGACAAGATAAAGCAAGTCATGACTGAAGCGCTGATGTTGGCTTCACCAGATTTTCAACAAGTATTTGTCTTAAAGACTAATGCATCGGGTTTGGGTATAAGAGCAGTGTTGCTCCAAAGTAGGCACCCAATTTGTTATTTTAAAAAATTGTAGTAAGCTCCTTAATGCTTCTACTTATGTTCAAGGACTCCATGCCATTATTGTAGTAGTGAAGAAATAGCGCACTTTTCTCTTGGGAAAGAACTTTCTCATATTCATTTATGAAAGTAGCTTGAAGGAACTTATGACACTCAAGTGATACAAATTCCAAAGAAGTAATACTACTTGTCTAAGTTGTTGGGGGTATGACTATGAAATTGTGTATAAGCCAAAGATGGAGAACAAACCAGCAGATGCACTTTCTCGTATTAAAGATTCTTCTTATCAATTTATGGGGTTGACAATATCTCATTATTACCTTATAAATAAATTGAATGGAGCTTATCAAAAGGAGTCAGAACTTAAGGAGCTTTATGAACAAGTAGCTACTAATCCATCTTCTCATACATATATGACAATTTTGCAAGGTTTGTTGCTATACGGAGGGAAAATATACATTAGGCCTAACTCTCCCCTTAAACTTATGTTACTTCGAGGGGAGGACCTCTTTATAAATTATGTACTCATAATATAAAATAATTTTACATGATTATCCAATTATAAATAATTATATATGGTAAGTTTATTGACTTTTAAAATATCTACCTTAAAGTCATGCTAATGGTAATTTATAGTTAGATGACAATATAAAACTATTTTATAATGTGAGTATCATTAAGCTTTTCTAATTATTGTTATCAAAATAAAAATAACGTTGCTTTAAGGACCCATTTTGTGGTTATGATAGGATACGATATGAAAGCAAGATAGAATAGTATAATAACATTATATCACAAAAACATGATAATTCATATATATTATATATATTACTACTTATAATATATATTATTATATATAAAATATTAAATATAAATCAATATATAACAATATTTGTTATATATTTTTTATATATTTTTATTTTGTATATAAATTATATTATTATATATATAATATATATTATAAATTAATATATATTATTATATATTATATATTTTTGTTATTTTAAATATATATATATATATATAATAATGTTATATATATTTTTATAATATATTATATATTATGCTATATATTATTATATTTATATTATATATAAAGAGAGAAAAAACATCTATTTTATCTGGACACTTTCTAACTCAACTTCCTCTTAATTAACATAAAAAAATATACTAAACCAATAGGATATGATAAAAGAAAGAATAATATTATCATATCTTATTGAATAAATAATGTATTACAGAATGTTATGATAAATATCTTATTCTATCATATCTTATCTTCATAAAAAAAAATCATAAATTCACATTTACTCAAAATTCATTTTATAAAATTGCCATGATTCAAAATCAATTTTACGAAAACACATCAACATACGAAATAATCTTCGAAATTATATATATAGAGAAGAACAACTTCTAATGAATCATCTTGTCATTTATCGTTAGACATTTAAACTAATAATTTCTAATAATTAAGATTTAAACAATTCAAAATAATTGAAGACATCATGCTTAAAAACTCATCTGCATTTTAATCACTTCTTTAATAACTTTTGGTTTGGTATGAGTGAAATAAGTGAAAAATTTACAGAGAGAGTGAAAATAAAGTAGAGATTAAAAATTAGAGTTGTTTAGGGTGAGTTGAATCAGTGAAGAAAAAGAAAAAAGAAATAGTTCCTAAAGTAAATGATTTTCACTCTGATAAGCGAGGAAACAACGAATAAATTGCTTATAACTATTAGACTACCTAACATAACTCTTGTTAGATGTTCCCTTGCACTGTTGTACTGTGTTTCTCGGATTTGTTCGACGGTGACGCTTGTGTTTCTCTGATTTGCTCTACTCCTCTCGTTTTTCCTTTTCATTTCCTTGTATTTTGGGTGTTAGGATATACAAAACAGTTGTGTTTGTGGTCGATGTAGAAGCTTGGATATACACCGTTTATGACCCATAATGTAAAACAAACTATTTGATTTTTGCTATGTGTGCCGATAATAATCGATTATTGTCCAATTGATAATTAATTGAATTTTTTATCTAATTGATTTTTTTATTTTTTTATCTATTTTTCTTTTTTTATTTTTTTAAAACTAAACACTCTTTTATTTCTTAATTATTTCTATTTATCTATTTATTTTTTCTTGTACTGGTCAATCAATTATCCTTTCGGCCATCTAAATTCATTTGACTAATTTTTTTAAAATAATTGACATAATACAAAGACATTTAATGATGACAAGAGGTGTCAACGAATGAATGATTTCTAACTTAAGAATCACTTAATGCCTAATAAAAAGAAAAGTGAGAGGTAAACATACTTAAGCGATAGGTCACTTAAGGGGCAAACTTCAATCTATCAATCATCATCATTGCTAGAAGATTGGGGTGGATTGAGAAAGAGTATAAAGAAAGGAGTTAAAGTAAAGTGGAAGAAAGTAAGCAACAAACGATAATAAAGGAAAGAATAAAAAAAAAGTGAGAACGATATATGTGAACGGAGAAAAATAGAATAAAGATTTTTCACACATGAACACTTCTATATTTATATTTATCTTGTTTCCCACCATTTCTTTTTTGTCTTCCAAGCACATCCTAAATATTTAAACCCCGGTTACCTTCCATAAACGCAAAACACATTTTCTGCATTGCTTATTCGTGGAAGACTTTGATAACTTATTACACGTATTTACATTTTTATATTATTGTTTTAAAACACATAATACCATAATAAAAATATTATATACAAATTCATATTTAATAAATACAAAATACAACCTATATACATTGTCTGTAAGTGTGGGTATAATGAGAATGTGATATGAGGACGTTTGGGATGTTCTCCCTTCTCATGTGCCGTAGGGCCACACAGAGAGAGACTATCTACCTAGCAGGCCACTAGATGATCTGTCTATTTCTTTTCCTGAAAAATATTGGGGATGACAAATTGTCAATGACCTAACATAGTAGATACTGATAAAATACAAGGAACCCTCATTAAGGAGGAAATGAGCGTTCAGTGAGAATAAGAAACAAATGTTTGTAAGTTTTAACATTTTTATCATAAATTTAAGCGCACATTTCAATAATCTAATTTTACATTATCACAATAGTCTCCCTTTCCACCATAAGTTCAATTAAGTCATTAGTATATCCACCAAATTCAAAACCTCACTATAAATCGTACTCCATATATGTATCTTTTCCAAAGATTGAACCATATATAACCTGTTTGTTTCCTTTTTCTACTTCTTTTCTGTGAATTGCTTCGTATCATAAATAGGCATTAATTGGTGTACGTGACTCTTTGTTAGTTGGATATGAAAATTAATAAAAGGCAATTCTCATCAACCAAACTCACTAAATAAACATATCCGCCTGAATTTATCAGACGTGATTATAAATGAAAAGTAATGACACTTCCAATGTACGGATCAAGTGGTTATTAATTTTGATTAAAATTAAGTTTTCTTTTCCCAATATCCAAATCCGATTAATCTAATTTGGATCGAGCTGGATAATTATGTAGCAAAACTTTTTTAATCAAATTTTAATATAATTATATTTAGTTTAAATATATTTTTAATTTTTATTATAAAAATATTTTTTAATTATTATTTTTGTTATGTGACATTTATTAAATATTTATATATTTAACAAAAAGTTAAATGATAAGTTAAGTAACTAGCTAAATCCTAAAATTTAAAATAAATTTTATTTATTTATTTAAAAAAATTAAAGACTAAAAATAATTATTTTAGGTTTAGAATAATAAAAAAATATACTTTACAAAGAAAAAAAAATCACTCATTTTATAAAGAGTTAAAAATAATAATTTTAAATTTTAGAATGATGAAAAATAAAGGAACATTTTTATAGGAAATAAAATCAAAATGAACTATTTTATGAAGATTAATTTAATTCATTATATTTTCATAAACCCAAATTAAAGTTTATTAATAAGTTAAAAGCAACTGTGTATCAGATAACTTGTGTGTTTGATGGATTTATGTTAAAAATATATACTTGAAATGTAATCGATTTATAATAATATTTAATATAAATTTTTTAAACTATCATAAAAATTATATATATTTTACTTCCGTTAAAATATACTTTTACGAGTGAATTTAATTTTGAATGTGCATTTGAAGATCTGTAACGCTCGCCAACCTGCTAAAGCAAAGGAAAACTTTTCTTTTGGATAATATATATACTGATATTCCACATATTGTACAATATTTTTAATAAGTAATGACTTAGGGTTTCGTAATTCGTAGAGTTGATTAATGTTGACAAGGATCCTCTCCCTTTTTGAAAAAAAAAAACTGAATGTTTAATTTCGATCATTGATTAATTTTAATACATATATAAAAAATAAAAATTAAAAAGATAAATGGCTAGATGCTTAAAGTGGACCTCTCCAATTAGATTATCTATTTCTAATGTTAATATATCGATTATTCCTTGTATTACCTGGGAATAGACGTTAATAACTTCACATCACATCCTATATTAATTAGAGTGACATACCATTGTCCAATTTTTTTTTTTTTAAAAGAAGTATATTACTGTAGTCAGTCATTAAAAACCGTAGTAGTTGTCCAGTTTCTATAATGTTTGGCGGCATTGACTGTAGTTAATAGCAATATATACCTCGACCAACTTTGTGCTGTTTTTCAAATTCTTATTCACTCCATCACATGTCTCTAGTTATTCTTGTCCATACTAGAACTTGACATGACCCAGCATATGCTACATAAACAAAAAGAAAATCTAAAAAATAAAAAGGAAAAATAGTAGACGACAGACAATGAGCTTAGGAAGTATTTGTAAACAATAATTACAGTCCGCCACCGTTTTGTACAACAATACAAACAATAGTCACTCGGTTAATTTTGTCGCTACTCAGTTAGGTTATTTAGAATAAAAATGATCCATAATACCTGCTGTATATCCAGGGTCGGGGGTGATGGGGCGAACATAAAAGTTTGGAAGGGACTTTATATTTTTATTTAATTTTATAAATAGTTAAAATTATTTTTTTAGTATTTTAAAATGTAAAATATAATTATAAAATATTATATGAAGTTTTAACTTTTATGATATAAAAAATTAAAATAAACATGTAATATTATTTAGATTTTCTAGTTTTTTTTTCAATTAAATAAGAAATAAAAATTAAAAATAAAATTATAAAAAATCTATTTTCATATTATATATTAAAATGTCTAATTTTGATAATAAATCTCTCTCCTTAATTAAATATTTTAATATTTTTATAGATATATTTTACGTATTTTTATAATTAGTCAATTTTTTTAATAATATTAAACTATTTTTAATTTATCTTTATATATATGTGTTATATTTAAAACATTTATTTATTATAAAATAATTATAATTATATAAAAATAAACATTTATTTAATATAATACACATATTAAAATATTAATTAAAATTAAATGTTAATCTATTATTAAAGAATATATATATATATATATATATATATATATATATATATATATATATATATATATAAGATTTAATTTAAGACGATAATATTTTATTGATGTTAGATAAAGTAAATTGAATAAAAATATAATATTTAAAAAAATCAACATATTAATTATTTAATGTAATAAAATTATGCATTAATTCTTGTATATAATATATATTTAATTTAACAAATTATTATATGTCTACCCCATAAAATATCAAAACTAGCATATATATCATTACAGTATTAAACGCTTTACTAATTTATACTACAGATAATGAATCAACTTCAACAATAGAATCGATGAATGGCATACGGTTACATACATTACGAGGAAGAGATAGAGATCAAATTATCTGGATCCAAATTCCCTTGCTCGGAATTTCTTGGTGAACCACAAATAGTAGATAAAAACCGGGTGGTGCAAGAACGGGCGAGCCGGGTGTGGCAACCTCAATTTCATACGTTGTTGGTCCTCCCACATTTGTCATGTTGCTTATGTTACCCTCCAACACCAACATCCTCTGATTCATCGAAAACGAGTGCGTGTTAAAAGGCGGTGCCAACAGCGTCACCGACACCAAACTCCGAACCAACGACCCCACCACATGGAACCGCACTTTCACTTTCTGACCATACATGATCTTAGTTCGAGTCTGTGTCTCAGGATACACAATAGTGGGTCGCACATCATCGAACTTAGGTTCCAGATAAGAAGGAGAAAACGCCTCCATGCTAAGCTCCGTAGGGAACATCACGTTACTAAAATTGTAACCAGCGTGAGGATTGCTTCCGGCAACAAGCACCCTTCCATCACGAAGTAAAATTGCGGTGGAATGATACATCCGGGGAGTGTTCGACGCGGGAAGTATTTCGAAGCGGGACCCAATTGGACTATCCGGTTTGTAAAGAAACGGAGTGAAAATCGGGTCGCGTCCGTATTCCCAGCCAGCACTCCCATTACCGGCCCCATTCACAATCAAAACGTTACCGTTAGGGAGAATAACCATGTCATTCATGACCCTACCCTTTGGCATTGTCTCCATGATCCATTTAGAGTCCGGGTCGGTTATTTTAATCCGAGCACAAGTATTCAAAGCTCCGAGAAACTTACCCGACTTGGCATTTTTATAAGCCCCTCTCGCGGATCCGCCACAGATTAAAACCTCAGCTTCGGAGTAATTCCGCAAGGGTAAAAGAACAGCTGAACCGCTGCTAGGATAACACCTGGGATCTGAGCCTGGAATATTTGGGAATGTTCTGATGACAATGTTTTTAGCGTAGTTGAATAATATGGCTCTGTCGTTGGCGAAGATGAAGAGGGAGCCGTCCACGTTGAGGAAGACGAAGGGGTATAAGTTGTTTTCCTCGCTAGGGTCGTTGGTTTGAACGAGAAAGGGTAGAGAGTAAATGTTTTTGGCTGTGTTTGTTTTGGGATAAAACTCGTAGTTGAATTGTCTTCTACCACCGATGATTATCTGGCGGCCGTCCGGGAGTTTTTGGTTGGTGGCGTACCAGCGGCGGGCGGCGAGCCTTTCGGAGAGTTCTTGCCAGTCGCAGGTGGGGCAGGGGTCGTAGGTTCTGATTTTGCGTTCACCGTCGTTGTAGCCGCCGGTTTGGACTAAAGTGCCGTTGGGGGCGACGGAGCCGGAGGAGCACCAGACGTCGGTTTCGACGAAGAGAGCACGGAAGCTGTTGGAGGCGACGTCGTATTCGACGGAGTGGGCGGTGCAGTCGATTTTGACTGCCCTTTCGGCCGGGTCGTGGCGGCAGCGGCCGCCGGGGAGGGTGAGGTTGGAGAGGCCGAAGTCGGTGCGGTCGAAGATGACAACGCGGTCAGTGTGGAGAAGCTGCATGTGCATGGCCACAATGCCTATGCTTTTCTGGAGGAGCTGCCACTGTCCGCCGCCGGATTCCGCCGGAGTCGACAGCGGAAACATGGCCACGATGAGGAGAATTGTGGGAACAAGGAGGAGCAATGTTGTCATCTTTTATGGAGCTTGGGAATGAGTTTGGGTTTGGATTACTGGACAGAAGAATGATGAGATTGCTAGTTTGTGCTCCTTGGTTTATATAGTGTAGAGGCTGTGAAGAATCAGAAATCAGAATCATGAAACAAAAGCATATTACTTGTGTTTTTTCCAACATCCCAATGTAGACACATTAAACTTTATCCCTTTTATTTTTCTTTTTCTTTCATTTCCTGGTACATATATATTTTTTTTGGAAAGAGTGATGATATATGAATTAATAATTTAATAATTGAATAATTTAGTAATTGAATAATTTAGTAATTGAATAATTTAATAATTAAATCTTGAAACAGAAACATATGAGTTGTGTTTTTCCAATATTCCAATATAGACACATTAAACTTTATTTTTTTTTCTCTTTGACTTCCTATTACATATATCATTTTTGGAAAGAGCGATGATATATGGATTAAAAATTAAATAATTTCATAATTTCATAATTGAATATGAAACAGAAACATTTGAGTTGTGTTTTTCCAACATCCCAACGTAGACACATTAAACTTTACCCCTCTTATTTTTTTTTCTTCTTTCCTCCTGTTACTATATCATTTTCCGAAGCAGTGATGATATATGGATTAATAATTTAATAATTAAATAATTTAATAATTGAATATTTAGTAACTTGATATTTTAATAATTTAACTTAATAATTATTAATTTAATAGTTTAATTATTTAATAATTTAATAAATTAATTGATTAATAACTTAATAAATTATTAAATTAATAAATTAAAATATTATTAAATTATTATATTAAAAGATTAATAATTTAATAAATTAAAATATTATTAAATTATTATATTAAAAGATTAATAATTTAATAAATTAATGGATTAATAAAAAATTAATAAATAAATAGACTAATAGATAAACAAATTAATAAATTAATATATTCATAAATTAACAAAATAATAAATATCAAAATATGAAAATATTAAAATAATAAACTTGTAATTCATAAATTAATAAAATAATGAACTAATATAAATTAAATATTTTGTGAAATAATAAATTAACAAAATAACCATATAATCAATTAATAAAATAACAAAAAGAATAATAAAATAAGAAATTAATCAATTGATAAAATAATTAATTATTAAATTAACAAAATATGAAATTAACAAATTAATAAATCAGTAAAAAAACAAAATTTGAAATTAATAAAATCATAAACTAATAAATTAATAAAATAATAAAATAAGAAAAGAGTAAAATAAGAAATCAATAAAATAAGATATCAATAAAATAAAGAAAGGAGTAAAATAAGAAATCAATAAAATAAGAATAAATTAATAAAATCAGAAACTAAAAAAATAATAAAATAAGAAATCAATAAAATAAAATATCAATAAAAGAAGAAAGGAGTAAAATAAGAAATCAATAAAATAAGATATCAATAAAATAAGATATGAATAAAATAAAGAAAGGAGTAAAATAAGAAATAAAAAATAAGAATAAATTAATAAAATAAGAAATTAATAAAATAATAAAACAAGAAATCAATAAAATAAGAAATCCATAAAATAAAATATCAATAAACTAAGAAAGGAGTAAAATAAGAAATCAATAAATTCAGATATTAAGAAATTAATAAAATAATTAACGAAATGAACAAAATAACTAAACTAAGAAAAAAAAACAGTAAATTAATAAATGAATAAATTAATTGCCAAAACTAATAAATTAATAAAATAAAAATTAATAAAATAAAAAATTGATAAAATAATAAACCACTAAATCAATATATTAATAAAATAATAAATAAAAAATATAAAATTATTAAAATAATAGATTTAGTAAAATAGTAAACAATAAATTAATAAATAAATTAGTAAATTATTAAACTAAAAATTAATAAATTAATAAACTAGTAAATTTATAAATTAAAAAAATATTAAATTAATAAACTAAAAAATTAAAAAACTATAAATAAATAAACTAATAAATTAATAAATTAATAAATTATTAAATTAACAAATTAGTAAATTAGTAAAATAATAAATTAATAAATTATTAAATTAGTGAATTTATAAATTAACAAAATAATAAATTAATAAAATAACAAAAATAATAAATTAATAAATTAATAAAATAGTAAAATAATAAACTAATAAACTAACAAATAAATAAATTAATAAATTGGTAAATTAATAAATTAATAAATTAGTAAATTAATAAATTAATATATAAATAAAATAATAAACTAAAAATTATTAAATTAGTAAATTAATAAATTAATAAATCAGTAAATTAATAAATCAATAAATCAATAAATCAATAAATCAATAAATCAATAAATCAATAAATCAATAAATCAATAAATCAATAAATCAATAAATCAATAAATCAATAAATCAATAAATCAATAAATCAATAAATCAATAAATCAATAAATCAATAAATCAATAAATCAATAAACCAATAAATCAATAAACCAATAAATCAATAAACCAATAAATCAATAAACCAATAAACCAATAAACCAATAAATCAATAAACCAATAAATCAATAAATCAATAAATCAATAAATCAATAAATCAATAAATCAATAAATCAATAAATCAATAAATCAGTAAATCAATAAATCAATAAATCAATAAATCAATAAACCAATAAATCAATAAACCAATAAATCAATAATTTAATAAATCAATAAATCAATAAATCAATAAATCAATAAATCAATAAATCAATAATTTAATAAATCAATAAATCAATAAATTAATAAATTAATAAATTAATAAATTAATAAATTAATAAATCAATAAACCAATAAATCAATAAATCAATAAATCAATAAATCAATAAATCAATAAATCAATAAATCAATAAATCAATAAATCAGTAAATCAATAAATCAATAAATCAATAAATCAATAAACCAATAAATCAATAAACCAATAAATCAATAATTTAATAAATCAATAAATCAATAAATCAATAAATCAATAAATCAATAAATCAATAAATCAATAAATCAATAATTTAATAAATTAATAAATCAATAAATTAATAAATTAATAAATTAATAAATTAATAAATTAATAAATTAATAAATTAATAAATTAATAAATTAATAAATTAATAAATTAATAAATTAATAAATTAATAAATTAATAAATTAATAAATTAATAAATTAATAAATTAATAAATTAATAAATTAATAAATTAATAAATTAATAAATTAATAAATTAATAAATTAATAAATTAATAAATTAGTAAATTAATAAATTAATAAATTAATAAATTATTAAATTATTAAATTAATAAACTAATAATTATTAAATTAATAAATTAATAAATTAATAAATAATAAAATATTAAATCAAATAAAATAATAAAATAATAAATTACTAATTTAATAAACTAATAATAAATAAATTTAAAAAATTTTCTAAAAATATATTGTAAGAATAAATAATTTTTCATCTATATATTCTTTAAAGATATTTTTTTTCCTTTTCCTCTAAATTTCTATGATTAATAATTTAGTATTTTGTGAAAATATAAAAATGTAAGCCAAACAATTTCCATAATTGAAAAACGTGATACGAAAAATAAAATAAGATAACACAAATGTATTTAATTATCAACATGATTATCTTATGTATTTTTTATATTTATTTTAGTTGCTTTTAAAAGAATCCGTTATACTTTTTGTCTTCTTAAATTTCGGTGCCGTTGAAAGAAAATACATATAAAACAAAAAAAAATTCTATAGCTTATACACTCTTGCTTGTACGCTTTAAAGTACGCTTTAAATAGCGTATGTCACAATTTAAAAGAAACTTTAGACAACCGTATTCATAAGATAAATTATTTTTTATAATAAATTTGTAAAAAATTACAAATAGTACGTAGGAATAAAAAAGAGAAGAAAAAAATATACAGTAAGATAAATAATATTATAAAAAAATTATGAAAAGTTTGTAAATTTTTATTATATAAATAATATATAACTTTTTTCCTAATAATTAATTAATTATATGTTCTCAATGTGCCAGTGAGCAAAGACATGACAAGATTCCATCATCAATTTATATGGCTGCTGAAAATTGCTATTTTAGTAGAAAAGTGATTTTTTTCTTTATAAATACTTTTTCTGAAATAATCATATTCAAAATACACTTTGTAAGTATCTCTTCTAATAAGAATTTGAATAGTAGTTTATGATATTACGATAAACTAGTATATTTTGTTAAATGTAATTCATGTTGGTTATTAAAAAATAATTGTTTTATATTTATTGAATAAATAAAAAATAATAAATGATATGATATACTAATAAAAATATAATAAACATGCATTTTTAATAGACAAAAAATTTAAATTTGTCAATTGATTAATAAATTTATTATATATCATAATTTATTATTAAATAATAATATAATTTTTTTTATATTATCCATATATGTATTATTTATTCTTAATAAAAAAAAATATATAAAAAATAATATAAAAGACATGTGAAAGTACTACGCACATGCATAAATATCGTTATCAATTTTATTATTATCATCGTCTGCTTTCAAGTCCCCCTACTTTTATTACTCAAGATTCAATTTTATTACTTTTTAAATAATAAAATAAATTATATTTTTATATACACTTTTGATTTTTTTAATAAAAATTTATAATAGTTTGTAAAGAAAAAAGAAAAATATATAAAGTATAAATTATTATGTGGATTACATCCACTTCTGTAAATAAATAGTGTCATGTTAGAAAGATGAAAGATCAATTATTATAAATTTAAGTGTAAAAAAAAAATTAATTGTGCTATCAAATACTTCTACGAGATCCAGTATCTCTTGCCCCGATTAACACTGCTGTTTGTTTTAAGATTTTAATTTAGATCTATAAAATATGTCCATGTGTTTTACTTTTTATTTACATTATAAAAAAGGAGTATTTTTCATTATCATAAAAATAAAAGTTATTTTCTACATTAATTATTCATTTTGACTTCATTCTTTCATATTTCTTATTTTACTTTTAATTTTTCAGATTTTTAATTAATTAAATTTTGAATTTTCTAGAATTATTAAATTTTAACTAAATATATTCATAAAAATAATATTTTTATAAATAAAAAATACGCAATTAACAAAATAAAGTGAGATATAAAGTTAAAAAATGACACATAGTTTTCATTGAAAGAATAACCCTAACGGAATCCGAATAAACTTTTCCTTGTATATTTTCATTATATTAATATATATATTATATTATTTACTTTTAATATCATAAATATAGACAACAATTTTTTAAAACATTTAAGCATATTTATATTTTGAATTCAAAATTTTTAATTAAATTATTGTTTTTCTTCTTTTTAACGTCTTTAAGTTACACGTCAACATAACATGTATTCAATTCAATTTGTATTTTATGATTTGACCAATATATCTCAGTTTTTATTAATAAATTATAATTTGAAAATAAAAAATCATCATAATGGAGTAAGTTAGTTCTAACACTACAACATGATGAGTGAAGATTTAAATCTCTATGAAGAGATATATATATTATTTTTATAAATTTTTTCATAAGTATTTATAGAAATAGAAAATAAAAAATAATATTTTTTTATAAATTAAAATTAACTTTTGAATAAACTAATTTGTATAAGTTTTTTTTATTAATTTTTAAAAATTTTAATTTTTAATTAATACATAAACTATTTTTAGTTTATAAAAAGTTTATTTTTTTCCTATTTCTTCTTTTATAAATTCTTACGAAAATGTTTACTAAAAAAATCTTATATTTACATTTAAATATGATTTTCTTCAAATAAAAATACATGCAAAGAGAAAAAGAAAAAACCTAAAATTATAGAAATGGGGTCCAGGTGGCTCTCTAATGTTGCCCATATTGTGATTGAGGCCAATTCCCATGTGGTGATTGATCCTTAATGTTGGTCCTGTGCAGTGGAGTTTTGTCTTGAGGGAGGATAATACTTGCACGGGATATGCCATCACCCATTTTATCTTCGGGTCCACGTTTTCAATCATAAACCTTCACTTCATTTCTTCTTCTGTGTTATTTGCTTGCGTTTGTACTTCATTATAACGCAATGCAGTAGACATTTTTCCCAGTTTTCTGTTGGATCCTTGTCCTCGTTATGTACAAAGAAATTAAACATTTTGTTTTACTTTCCGGGCAATTAACAGGTTGTAACTTGAAAGGATCAGTTTGATTATAATTTAAAAAAAATAGAGAAATGTATTTGGATAATTTTCTTTTCACAAAATGTATTTGGATAATTTTCTTTTCACGTATTTTGAATTTTGTTCATAAAATTGTAGTTAAGAAAACAAGATAAAAGATAAAAGTTTATTACAAATTTTGTACTTCTGTTTTCATGATTTTTCTAAAAAGTGCATGCATATGTTAAAAATATTTATACTAAATTTGGGAAAAAAAGAATTCACATAGTTTTTCTCTTCTTCTTAGTTTATTACTCATTATTAAGTCTGAGATCACTGCAAGTCGTCACAATAAAGAGCTTGTCCACCTTCCTCCCATACATGCATAATGTCATGGAGACTTTCCAAACATAGGTGTGTACTACAATCAAATTCTATATTTTAAAATACACAAGGTCATAGTTTAAAACTTGTGCAGGTATCAAAATAAATGAAGATCCCCTAGCCAATGTCTAAGACTTTGAGAGAGACAGTCCAAAGATTGTCTAGGCAATGTCCAAGATTTTGAGAGAGACGATCCAAAAACTCCTCAGGCAATGTTCAAGATCGTGAGATAGACGATCCAAAGACGCCCCCAAGGCAATGTCCAAGACCCTGAGAGAGGCGGTCCAAAGACCTTACAAGGCAATGACCAAGATCCTGAGAGAGGTGATCCAAAGACCTCCTAAACAATGTCCAAAACCTTAAGAGAGACAGTCAAAAGACTCCCAAGATGAATTTTTTAACATTACTATTTATTTAGCATTCTAAAACTATTATTATATTGTCCATTTTTGTTACTGTTGATTTTACAAGGACAATTTATAAATAAAGATCTTGAGATAAGCAGTCAGTTAAGCCCCATCTCAGCCGGCTTCAATTCAGAGTGTCTACCGCTCCACTCAATACTTGGGGTTGTATATCGATCGGTCTTCAGCCCTCCCAGTCAATCTATCATGGCGGATTCTCCAATTTAAAGTGCCTACCACTCCACTTGGCACTTGGAAAACTGTGTATCGGTCGGCCTTCAACCTTTTCGGCTAATCTATCCTGGCGGGTTCTCTAATTCAAAGTGCCTACCCCCTACTTGGTACCTTGGGGGCTATGTATCGGTCAACCCTCAACCTTCCCAACCAGTCAAACTCTTCTCGGCCTTCAACCTTGACCGGTTCTCCAAGGCCTTCAACCCTTGACCGGTTCTCCAAAAGTGATCGACTCTTAATGTTCACGCCTGTAAATTGAGAAGAGTCTTGGTGTGAGTTTAATCTCTTCTCCCTATTCTTTGTTTATAATCAAATTTGGGATTGTACTATGTCGATCACTTTTGGAGCCGGTCACTTTCAGAGAATTGGCCAGGGGCTGAAGACCTGGAAGAGTTTGACTGGCCAGAAGGGCTAAAGGCCAACCAGTACACAACCTTTCGAGTACTAGGTGAAACGGTAGACACTTTGAATTAAAGAATTTATCAAGATAAACTGACCGAGAAGATTGAAGGCCAAGAAGATCAAAAACCGACCAATATATATCCAAATAAAAATCACGATATTTTAAATTCAAGTTTAGTTATAATTAATTCTATAAAATTACGTTAATTTAAAATTAATTTTATAGATGTATATTAAAACATGCATTAATAATATTTTTTATTAAAAGTCTAATAATGTTACGTAACATATAAGGAATCTCTTCTATGTATACATCTTGTACAACGTGTTAAAAAATAATTTTTTAAAAAGAATAAGAGTCATTCCATAGGGACCTAAATCTCCTATTTTTAAATTTAAAATGACTAGTATATATTTTTTTTGGAAAAAACTATAAATATATTCTTTAGGAAGTAAATCAAGTAATGTGTAAGATCAGAATAACAAATTTCTTATTCGAATATTTAATATAATTACATATAAAATTTTTAATTTTAAAATTATTAATTAAGTAAAAATAATTTTGTGTCATATACATTGTTATATTAAATTAATCTTTAAATATATAAATATCATTCAATTTAAATTCTCAGATTATAACAAAATAAATTTAGTTAATCGAGAGTCATTCATTTAGTCTTTATAATTAATATTATTATTATTATTATATATTATATTTTTTTAATACCACACATATCTTTTAAGGAAATTTTTTCTAATTGAATTAGTAGGATAATGTTTGAAAATAAAACTATCTATAGATATATAATTACATACTCAATTTTCAAACTTGAAATTAGTAAGTAAACCGAAATAATTTTATGTGAATCAATATTTAATTATATATTATTTAATTTAATTATTAATATTATAAAACAGTCCATTTAATTCTTAAATTTGACAACTGTGACACTTTTCTCTCCCGAATACTTAATTAAAATAATCAAGTAAATAAAAAGGAAGACAAGGTAATAGATAAAACCAAGAAACTCAATTCGTATTAAGGATAAAAGGTCATTATCATGTTCAAACATTAAGTACACATAACAAAAATTATCACATAAATTATTATTAATGTTGATCTAAACATGTCATTCATGTGTTTGACACATATTTCAAATATATAAATCACTTTCATTTCTTTATACATTGAGTTATTGATATGCTCATCATTTTCAAATATTTAAAATGCAAAAATGCGTATGAAAAGACATAGAACCACATTCAAATCAAGCCCGATGTGTCGCAAAACAAATCGACAACCAGCCTCTTCAAAACTCGGCATCACGAGTGCCCTCAACATTACCTAAAATAAAACCACAAGAGAGTACGGTGAGAAATAACATTCAATTATATATAATTGCATATAGTACCCCAAATCTCACTCATTACCATATCCAATTACTAAAAGTTAACAAATACTGATATATCAATCACATGTTTCATCGCATTCAAAATCAATCACATGTCATTCATGTTTACAAAATGCACGTCTTTCGCCTGATGCATATTTCATCACCACGCTAAGAGTCTCGATTCGAACTCCACACCATAGGCGAACCTCCTCGATCCCTTAGTTATCACTAACGATGGCCCACACCGTTAAACACCCCATATGATCGGCGTGTCGCTTGCGGTTAAACACCACTTATGGCTGTGCGAAGACATTCTACAACCAGTTAAACACCACCTATGGGGCGTGTGGCATGGTTAAACAACACCTTTATGGCCCGTGCATATGAATCCCCCATCATTAGTCCATCTGTTAAACACCACTTTTGGCCAGGGTCCCCTGTTGAACACCACATATGGCCAGGGTATTATAGCCACGTCTGCCTTCTCATGCATCTCATGTCTATGCTCAATGCATTCTCATTCTCATGATTCATACATCATTCACATAGTCCATAATCATGCCAAAATCATATCAATTTAGTTATCGTTACCGTAAATCATTTATAAGAATGCATAGAAACGCATATAAAACACCATTGAATTCCACCCAATTTCACCATTACACACAAGAGTCCAAAATTGAACCTCAACCATTAATAACCATGAACAACCACGAACAACCACGAGAATCGAGTAATTAAGATGATTAACCATACAGTTTCAAACGAAAATCACATTAAGGCAAAATGTTAATTCAAGAATTTAATTCCCCTTCAATTGCCACAAGACACCATACAATAACAATTATTAATAAGGGCCCTAGGGAAGACCCTACTGTTCTTTCTTATGTAAATGAAACCCCAAATAGTGAGATAGAACTGACATCTTTGCATACTTGAAGGCATAATGAAGAAAACATGTTCATCAAAGTCATTCTTCTTGTTCCTTTGGGATTCCCTCTAGAGGTTTTTCTTCACACTAAAGGTAACTGATTATATTATCAATTAAGTCAACCAAAACCACAGTACATTGACAAATCTTTTCTACCGATTAAAACATTTTTAGAACATAATAACCAAATAAATTTGAGAATTTAGATCCTAGAGGGACTTAGTAATTTCCCTCACTACCCGTATACCCCTGCATTTATATATAACCAAACTCATCTCCCCGTATCTTAGATGCGAAGAACAGCGAGGATCTGGTGCGGCTCCAAGACGATCTAAACACCCTAGCTCCTCCTCCTTGCAGGTCTGCGTTCTTTCTCCTCTAAGTTTGGCTGTTTGACACGCAAAACACCAATTAGGTTAAACTGATTAACCCTGTCTAATATTCTAGCTGGGTCGAAACTCGACCCGTCAGCCTCCCCCGTTAATTCGATTAATTAAATTAATAAATGAAAATAATTCAGATTAATGTCTCATCAGTTTATAAAATCATCAGCTCTTCCGTTAAAATAAAATTAAATATAAATATTTAAATACTAAATTAATTTTCTGTCATCATTAAGAATAATAACAATAATAATAACATTTTAATTTCAAAATATAATTATTTAATAAAATAATTTCCTGCAACAATTAATAATTAAAATAATAATAATAATAATAATAATAATATAATAATTTATTTTCTAAAAAAATAATTAAATAACTTAACTCATGTGACCAAAGCTAGAACTAAAATAAGTAATAGGTAATAGTTATTAAAGTTGAGGATCAAATGGGTAGACTTTAACACATACATTGAAATAACTAATAATTGTCTGTTTCAATGATTACTATTTTTTATTTCAGATATTAAAATGACCAGTAATTATAACGAAGGAACTATATTAATAACTCATTCCATCAAGTACTCAAATAAAGGATATATGGTTTGAGAGAAAAAGAGAGTGTGTACATCTGTACCTCTTTGATGCAATTCGGTTAATTTAGTTGAAGATTAATACCAAGATTTTAATTAATCAAGGAACAATTTGAAAATAAAAACACAAAAAATAAAACCTTGGCAACAAAATTTAATCACGGAATGTTATATTAATTCTCAAATAACCTTTTTAGTTTACTTTTATCTGTTATTTAAGGTAAAGTTTTAATACATCAATTAAAATGTAATTTTTATTAATTTTATTTATAATTTTCAAGCATGTATATATTTATCCTTTTTATGTATTATTTTGACATTCCATACAATCTTATTTCTTTTTATTCTTTGATAAGGGTGTGAACAAATATTAATATTAATAAATATCAGTTTGGAATTTTTAAACCACATATAAACAAAAAAATATATTTTTTAAATGACAGATAAAAAAATCAAGTATAATAGTATAAGTATTTTTAATATTATTTAAAAATAATAACGGTGTACTATCATCAAACTCTTATTTTTCATTATCAATTAATTCATCATTGCTATTTTTAATTTGAAATGAATGAACTATAACATAGTAGGGTCCATGGCAGTCCCTTAGCACTCAACCATTGTCCTGATTCGAATCCTACCAATTTGTCATGATATCAACGAATTTAAGAACACGTGCAGTAAATAACGAGGTGGATAATGATATTTCGATACCATCTTTATTAATATCAATTTTATATTGGATAAAACTTAAGGGTAATCAGTTATATATTTTTAATGCTATTTTTATATTCACGTAATAAAAGTTGATATTAAAAACTTTAATCTAAAATAAAAGTAACACTAAAAAATTCAAAAATACTATATTTAAATTTTGTGTTTTTCATGGATAATAAAAAATAAAAACAATGCATGATTTATTTTCTTTTTGTTTTTCAAATAAATTTCTTTAAAAAAAATCCATATTTTTAATTATGTTTCATGGATAATGAAATGCCACTGCGGGACCGTTTTCTTTCGTTGGGCTTTAGCCTGGTAATTCCTCCCCTGCTGAAATGTTTGGCTCTGGCCCAGAACCTTCTTTTTCTTTGTTGGTCCTACACTATTTTATCACCCTTTTTCTTTTTTATTTTTTTTTTACGTCTACTCATTTGGGTTTAACTTTTTTTGTGATGGTTGTATTTGGTTTAGATAGGAATAATATTTAATTAATATTTGAGTTTAGGTAGTTAGTGTGTATAATTTAAGTAAAGAATAAACACATCAAATAGGATAGTGAATTTTTTGTTAAAATATCTAGTTAAGTTATTTAAATTTTGTTGAAGTGTGTTATTTTATTACGTGTTTAAAAAAATTTCATTAATATAATTCTTTCATTCTTTATGTAATTATACTTAAGTCCATGCAATCATTTTGATTTTAAATTAATTGACAATCCTAACTCATCTTTTTTTAATATGATTAAAGATACAATAAATGCCAAGTCAATGTCGTAACTCAAAAGTTGGTTTAGTTGATTTCTAAGTTGGGAAAAAAAACTTAGTTTTGATGATTTCTAGTTTGATTTCTAGTTTATTTTCATGAATAACTCTAACTAACTTTTATCTTGTAAGCTATTTGGTTTTCATTTTAATCTTTGTTGAATTACTATGAATTTTTTATTTTTAAATTTTTTATTTTTGCTTATTTTGTCATTCTTGATTTTGTCTCTCACATTTTTTCCACTCTTATTTACATATAGTGATAACATGTATCTTCAACAACATAGATAATCAACATGTATCTCCATTCTATACACCATATTAAGAGTTTGTTTTGTGGTAAAGATAATACAAAGTCGGATAAAATAATAATCTTATTCGTTGTTATTAATAATTGATACACGTTTGGATCTAATTACCTCATCCTACTATTTATCATATTTATCACATCAAATATATGTATGCACGAGATTATCAAATGATAACTATTTCATTAGGTTGAAATGAGAATAATCAATCGAAACCATTCAATTCAAATAGAAAAGTTGAGATAAAAATATCTATTTAAAAATTTACTTAAGTGGTCATGATTTTCATTGTTATTGTTATTACTTTAGACTAATAACATCAGTAATCACAATGGTAATGGCAAGAGCGGTGAAGGCATGAGCGACAATAATGACAATGATTATAATAATAACGATAAACAGTTTATCACTGTTACTTTTGTCAATATCGTTGACAATAATGAAGGAATTGATAGTAGTAATAGTGATAATGATGAATGTTTATTACTATTATCGTGGTTAGGAACAATAATAACCATAACAGTAACGATGATGATGCATAATTTTTTAATTAAAATTTCAAACGAATCTTTTAATTTTAGTATTTTATGTAAATTTTAAAACTAAGATTAATTATTTTTATTTTCTTGATATATATATATATATATATATATATATATATATATAACACTTTATGCGAGAACGTTTATTTCATACTTGGAATAGAAGAAAAAAAAAGAGAGAAGTAAATACACATTTAGTGAAAAAACTTTTCCTCATTTGAAACAAAGAAAAACATGAGAAAAGAAAGAAAAAAAATTAAATTACTGCTATTCTCTCTGTGATAATAAATATAAATAAAATTATTATTTTATTTTAAAATAAAAAAATAATATTAAATTTATTAAATATTGAAATTAATTTTTAATTCTATCTTGAGTTTTTATTGATTTTTTAAAATTTGTTCAATAATTTTTTTATTTTTTTATTATATAGTATAAATATTCACTACAAATAAATAAAAGTATTTTTTTATTTTTTTACATATTTTATTTAACACATAAAGTAGATATTTTAAATTTATCTTAAACTTTGATGTAGTGTTTATTTTTTTATATTTTTATATCATTCAATATATCTCTTTTATTTAGGAGTATTTGTGTTATTTTATACATATATTTTTTTTTTCTCTTCTCTCATACTAAATAATTATATAAGTTTTTCCTTTTTTTTTCTTCTTTTCACTTTTTCTTTCTTTCAAATTTTTTCTTTATCTTTTCTTTAACCAAACAAAAAATTGGTAAGACATTCTCTAACATACTTATGAGTTAATACAAATAATAAAATAATAAATATAAATCATTAAATCGTATTTAAATGATTAAAAATAATAAAAAAATATACATATTTTTTTAAAGTTGTTATATACATTGCCATCAACTAACTTTAATCTCAATTACTTTATTTACGTGATGTAAATTTATAAAAATTATTTTTATAATAATCAAATATTCTCACCTGAAGTCACCCCTATACGCATACATACCGACACTAATCACACAATCTCTTTGGTAGTTGTGTAAATAAGAAAGAATTTTTTTTAAGGGAGAATTGGAATTGATGTTTTGAATGTTCCATTAAAGTATAATTAACAGTATTTTAGTAATGTATAATTATGGTTAGAAGTATCAGGAATTATGTCATACTTTACTTTAAGATCAATTTGTTTATAGTTGTTTTTTTTAAGTAGTTTGTTTGTAGATGTTGATTTTAGCCCAACTAATTATTTATCATAGTCTTTTTCTTGCTTTTGACCTATTATTTTTTCCTATCAAATAATCAAAATCTAACATAATCTAAGAGTTTTTATTACTAAACAAAAAGCTTAAACTTTACAATTTATAAATAGATATATTTACTAATAAATGGTAAAGTAAAAACATAAAAAGTTGTAGAGTTATTATTATTTATTATTTATTTTAAATAACAGAAATTATATTTTTTATATGATCAGACTTTATAGAAAAATGTTATAATGATTGGGATCTTCAAATTGTGAATTTTGTCTACTTTACTCATTTTTTTTTCTAGTAAAAACAAAATTGGTCATTAATTTATGGATAGGCAAAATCATCGAGTTATACTCAAGACATGTTTTCGTAAACTGTAAATATTTATACGAAGAGAAAATAGTAAGAATAAGTGAAAATTTCACAAGTTAAATAAATTAAATTTTTTTTTTAAAATAATTGAGAAATTTTTTACAAATTACTTTGTACACATACAAATTATAAGTTACATTATGACAGTTGAGCCATAAAAATTATGAGTTAAATTATAAATTTTACATAAAAATATATCAAAGTTTGTGAAATTGGTTTTATGAAAATATGTTTACAAGTAAAAGTTTTTTTATTTTATATGGATAAATTTGGTTCTAAAATTTTAAAACTAAAATATGTAAATTTAATTATTTCTAATTTAAAAAATATTATGAATTTTTAGGGATGAAATATTAAATCCTCATTTTTTTTAATTCAAGGATCAAATACATTGAAGTATATGTACCTTGATTATATTTAAAAGTATAAGAATTAAAAAATATTTTTTTTCTTCTAAATTTTAATTGTTATCCAAATGCGTTCTTAATTGCTTAACCCTAAAATATCACGATTTTAAAATTTCAATTCCTTTATCCCATACGAAGATACTATTTTTAGAATTTAATTTTTAAGTGAGTGTAGTATATTTGTTTTTTTTTGGGATAAGTGTATATCTGTTTTCGTTATAAGTTAATAAAATATTATTGTTAACATAATTTTAAAAATAATTACTATCAAAACTAATAAATTTATTACGTATAACGATTTTGTGATTAAAAGATAAAGTAAATGGATGCATTATCTCTCCATTTTTAATCTTTCCGTGGCATTTTTTGTTTCCTTTAAATTATGATACTTCACGTGTATGGTTTTTTCCCCTCTATTCTTTTCTTAATAACAATCAAATAAAAAAATACCTGCAATTATAAAAAATCATGAATATTTGAATAACACAAGAAAAATTTCAAATATCATACAAATGATATTTTATTAACAACAAAATTTAAGTACGATTTCATAAATATTTTAAATATTATTTTATAATTAAAATTATAATTTAATCTTAATAATTAACGTAATAAAAATTTACAGCATTGAAAATCAGGATTCAGTAGTGGAACTAGAAGTATTAAAAATCTGTAGGCAAGTCTTTGTCCTTCTATTAATTGCGATTAACGCTAATTTATTTTGATAATTACATTCTTAAATAAAGTTGTTTATTATAAAAGATATAATTTAGCAACTATTTGTTCCAATCTTATTATTCTCCTCCCTCAGTGGTCACGCTTCAGGTCATAGAGCGAACGTTTCCCTTGCCGTGAGAAGCCTTACTCGTTACCGTGCGCACTTCACTCTCTCTCTCTCTCTCTCTCTCTCTCTCTAAGGATTCAAGAGAGAGCACCAATTGCAGAACGCAGGTGCAGCAATTTCCGCTATCTTTTTACATATTTATTTATATACATTTACCTTTCCCTATCTATATATCTCCTTTTAAGTGTGAGCGTGTGGGGTTTTTTTATTCAGCTTTTGGTTCCTCACTCTTTAATTCAATACTACTTGTTTTTCTTCAATTAGGATTTCGATTATTTTCATTGAGGCGCGAGGGTTATTAATCTGGCGATGGACAAGTGGAAGAAAGCGACGGCATAAAGGAATCGTTCCAAAATTTTGTGTTAAAAAAACCTAGGGTTGCAAAATGGAGGGAGAGGATATTAGGTCTGGGACCAAGAAGAAGCGATCCAAGAAGGAAATTGGTTTTGACTCCGACGACGACGAGCCCATTGGGTCAATCTTTAAGCTGAAGAGGTCCAGGAAGAAGGCTAGTTGCAGTGATGCTGTTAGGGAGAAAGAGGATTTGGGTGGTATGGATGATAATGATACCTTGGCTAGCTTTAGGAAGAGGTTGAAGGGTCCTAAAAGAGATCAGGGATCTGGGGCCACAAGAGGGGCTAGTCCTGCTTTGCATGTTCCTATTGAGGTTGAGGGTGGTGCTGTTGCTGTGTCTGATGAAGATTTGGCTGCTTTGGGACCTCAGGGTAAGGATGAGAAAGGGGATGACATGCAGATGCAGGATTCTTCTGATCAACACATGGAGGATTCGTTGTCTGCAATTTTTCACAAGGCGCCGTCGAATTCTTCTAGGAAATCTCGCGTGGGTTTGAGGCAGAAAAGGGGGATTCAGAATGTGGATAGTGGAATGAGCCCTGGCTGTCAAGGTTTTGCAGAGGCTGTGGATTCTGCGGTTGAGAGTAGATCTGGATCTGGTTCTGGGTTGAAATTGGTTGGGGGGGATGTAGTGTCTGCTGTTGCTTTGCCTGAAGTTGCTGAACCTGTTGTTGCATCTGTGTTGGATGATCAGAAGTGTGGTGATGGCTGTTTTCAAGAGGAAACTGTGAAGGGTGATTGTGATTTGAACATCCCTGATGGATCGACTCCGTCACTCGAAGTCTCCCATGGAGATAAGCAGCAATTGTCTTGTGTACAAGTTGAGGATATTTGTTGTGCCTCTGACCAAATGGTTACATTGCAGGAAAGTGTTCTCAGTGATGGTTTAAATAAGTTATCTTCCGCGATACATGATGAAATAGTTGATACTGCCTCTCCCTCAAAAGTGGGGGAAGGAGTGAGAGGATTTAGTGAGGTTGGAGAGTTTGAGAATAGATTGACTGATGAACTAGCACAGGTGTGTAACAGTGCTTCAAAACATGATGTTTCTGCTTCTACGGGGAAAGAAGATTTCTTAACTTCTTGCCACACTGAACCCTTGATTAAATCAACTGAAAATATATTGAATGAGAATAATTATATGGTTTCTGGAAAAGGTTTCCAGGAATCCTCAAGTAATGGAGCCCTAAAGTTATCTGGATGCCATGTGGAAGTAGATGGAGGTGGAAAATCAGAAACTGAGTTTGTTTCTGATAGAAATTTCTGTGATTATAGTAGATTAGATACGAAGGCTGAAGTGCAAGATTTTGTTTTAGGTTTTTCACCTAAAAGAAATGATGTAACTGTCAGTGGTAGTTTATCTCCTATGGTGTCTAATGAAGCCAACGAGTCTGAATTGGCTGCCCACTCAAATCAGCCAGAGAAACCTCTAGAAGCTTGCAATATTCCAAAAGACTCTACTGCATCAATTCTGAAATGTAGCTCAGTGTTAGATCCAATTCAATCTGATGGATCCTCTCTTCAATCTTCAATTCCAGATGAAAATGGGAACTCTGCAGAATACCATGCCTCTGTGTCTGATTTTGCTGATAATGACGGTAAGATATCAAGCATTCCACGTGCAGTGCGAAAAGCCAAAATGCGTAAGCATGGAGACATGACATATGAGGGGGATGCTGATTGGGAGATTTTAATTAATGATCAAGCTCTAAATGAAAGTCAAGTTATGGTAGATGGTGATCGCACTCTTAGAACAAGAACGAAGCATGATTCCTCTTTGAATACTGGTGAAGACTCTGAAAATGTTGCAGTAGTAGCAGTGTCGTCTGGGCTGAAAGCCCATAAAGCTGGTCCAATTGAGAAAATAAAGTTTAAGGAGATCTTGAAGCGCAAAGGTGGTCTCAAGGAATATTTGGATTGCAGGTAGTTAAGTTTTCAAACAGGTCTTTGGCTCTTTGCAATTGCCTGCAATTGTTTTTTTCCCTCTGTTCGAAAGGTTGCAGTTTTCCCTTTGCAGCACAGAGTTTTTTTTTTCTTCAATATTTTGGGGTTTTGGTGGCTTGTGCTTGAAATACAGAGAATTGTTTTTGGTTCTTTGTGAGTGATGATTGAATGTATTGTTTGTTTTAGTTGCTTAAACATGAAAATTAGGATGTTTCTCTGTTTTTGACCTTCATGACTGATGATTGAATGTGTTGTTTGTGTTAGTTGCTTAAACATGAAATTTCGATATTGAACTCTGCTGTATGTTTCTGGTCAATGATTCACATGTATAATTGGGCAGCTGAACAACTTGTTAGTGGTCATTTAAAAAGAAACTAAAGGGAAAATAAACACATACATTTGGTTAGAGGCCTGTTTGTTGTTCAATTTTTCCCTCCTCTTTGGTCATTCTCTGTTTCTGGATTTGATATTTGTTTGTTATATTTTTCTGGACAAGGGCCTTCCTCCTGTATTTGCTCGGAACTGGATAAGTTTACAATGCATACTTCCTATATTGAACTGTATTTATCTCCCTTTTTCTTTTGTTTATATGGAAATTGATGATTTGTTGCATATTTTGTGGTTATGAGTCCTCTATATAATATTTTTATTGCTTATAGGTCTAACATCACCTTCCCTCTCTTCTATTTCCTTTAAAAATTTATTTGCAATAGCTTTTCATAGACAAATTTAAGTAGACTTCTTTATCACCATTTTTTTCTTCTGCATTTTCAAGATGATTTGCTGGCAGGACTGTCAATCGGGGATACTTCTATTGTAATTGCTACCCTTAACTACTGTAACTAGTTATATTCAGAAGTCTGGCTATAATTTTGTTTAACATTTTACTAGTTATACAATATAATACTATCATCATCACTGTATTTCTTGATAAGATGCTAACTACTGATTTACTTATTTTTTAAACTGGGATATGCTGTATACTGGGCTTCTGTTTGTTTCTAATCAGATTTTAGCCCAAACTTGATTTTTTGATGTGCATTGAACTATTTAGTGAGTATTTTATTTACGGTTTTTAATTTTGTAGTAAGGATTTTTTGTTATTTAGGATTTTATTCTGTTGTGTTATCTTATTCCTGCTCTGAATAGGAATAACTTATCGGGGTGTTTGGCAACGTTGGGTCATTAAATAGGCCTTCAGTGTAAAACACCTGAGATTTTTTTATTATTATATAATATTGAATTTCCTTCATTCAAGTAGTATATGGCATTTGAGTTGTAGGAGCACTTTGCCGTAGATGAATATTCTAAAGTTTTCAAGGGAATATCATGCTGAGAGGAGTACACTTGGATTGTTCAACATCACTTTGTTACACCTCTTTTAAACTAGGTATCCTGTTGTAATAAGTTTCACCTCATTTAATTTAATGCATTGCAGAAATCAGATTTTAAGTCTTTGGAGCAGAGATGTCACACGTATTTTGCCTCTTGCTGAATGTGGAGTTAATGATACTCATTCTGAGGATGAAAGTCCTCGTTCTTCTCTTATTAGGGAGGTCTATACATTTCTCGATCAATATGTAAGTTTGTTCATTATGTTGTTTAGCCATCAGTTTTCATTTCCTTTGCTTTTTCAGTACAAGCATATAAGGATGCATTTTTAGTGTGTTTGGTTCAGCTTATTTTAGAGAAATAATCATTTTTTTGGTTAGCTTTTTGAGAGAGCTTTTGAAAGAAAAAAAAATGGTTATTTCCTGAAAATAGTGTTACCAAATATAGGCTTATCAAGCTTTTTCTTTTAAATGATTATTTTGCTCAAAACAAAAAGAACATATTAATGTTTTATTTGCTGGTAAAATTGAAACTTTTAAATGATAAGATCATTTTGGCAGGGTTATATAAATGTTGGAATTGCTTCTCAGAAGGAGAATGTTGGAAATAGTGCAAAGCATTGTTATAAACTGGTAAAAGAAAAAGGTTTTGAGGAAAGTTCCGCAGCTTCAGTGGCCGACTCTGAAGATGGAGTTTCCTTTCTTGTTGGTCAGACTAAAATGTCACATACTTCCAATGAGATTAACAATGGTCTAACAAAGGAATTTGATGACATAACAACTGAAGCTACAGAAGGCATGAGGCATGTTAATGAAGCAAAGATGGATTTATCAGACATGACACAACAGGCAGAAAGAAAAAATTATGATTACCAGGAAAATGATGGGTTTCAGGATGGAACTATACATGTCACTATTGACAGTTCTGTTCCTTCTTCCATGTTTCCTGATTGCAAATTGACTTCTCTGGTAGCTACAGAGAAAAGCAATGACTCTACCTGTATCAAAACTGCCTTAGGTGGTCAGGTAGGTGACCGTCTGCAGTCTGATTTAGATCCTAGAAAGAGAGTAATTGTCATTGGAGCTGGTCCTGCCGGGCTAACTGCTGCTCGCCATTTGCAACGTCAGGGAATTCCTGTAACTGTGCTTGAGGCTAGGAGTAGGATAGGAGGTCGAGTATTTACTGATCACTCATCACTTTCTGTCCCTGTGGATCTCGGTGCTAGCATTATAACTGGTGTTGAGGCTGATGTGGCCACTGAGAGAAGACCAGATCCTTCCTCATTGATTTGTGCTCAGTTGGGCCTTGAGTTGACGGTGTTGAACAGTGATTGCCCTCTTTATGATATAGTGACAGGACAAAAAGTTCCTGCAGATATGGATGAAGCACTGGAAGCTGAATATAATAGTCTTATTGATGACATGGTATTGGTGGTTGCTCAGAAAGGTGAACAAGCAATGAGAATGTCTCTTGAAGATGGTTTAGAATATGCCCTTAAGATTCGCCGTATAGCACGCTCTGAAAGTAGTGAAGAAATTGAACAAAATAATTCTCCAGATAGTCCATTTGATTCCAAACAGGACAGTACTGTGGAAAAAAAACTTGATGATGAGATTTTGAGTCCTCAGGAGAGGAGGGTTATGGATTGGCACTTTGCTCATTTGGAGTATGGTTGTGCTGCTTCGCTTAAGGATGTTTCTCTTCCCTATTGGAATCAAGATGATGTGTATGGAGGTTTTGGGGGAGCTCATTGTATGATTAAAGGGGGTTACAGCTCTGTTGTTGAGTCTCTAGGAGAAGGACTTACAATTCACTTGAACCATGTTGTAACAAATGTATCATATGGTATCAAGGAAACTGGCCAGAGTAATAAAGTCAAAGTTTCTACGTCAAATGGCAATGAGTTCTTTGGAGATGCTGTCCTTGTTACTGTTCCGCTTGGCTGTTTGAAGGCTGAAACTATACAGTTCTCCCCACCTTTGCCGCAGTGGAAATGTTCTTCTGTTCAGCGTCTTGGTTATGGAGTTCTAAATAAAGTGGCTTTGGAATTTCCTAGTGTATTTTGGGATGATGCTGTGGACTACTTTGGAGCAACAGCTGAGGAGAGAAGCAGTAGAGGTCACTGCTTTATGTTCTGGAATGTCAGGAAAACAGTTGGGGCTCCTGTCCTTATAGCATTAGTGGTTGGTAAGGCAGCCATAGATGGTCAAAGCTTGAGCTCTTCTGATCATGTTAACCATGCATTGAAGGTTCTCCGTAAACTTTTTGGGGAGGATTCAGTTCCTGATCCTGTTGGCTATGTTGTGACTGATTGGGGCAGGGATCCTTTTAGCTATGGGGCTTATTCTTATGTTGCTGTTGGAGCATCAGGTGAAGACTACGATATATTAGGGAGACCAGTTGATAACTGCTTGTTTTTTGCTGGTGAAGCAACCTGCAAAGAGCACCCAGATACTGTTGGTGGTGCAATGATGAGTGGACTGCAAGAGGCTGTTCGCATAATTGACATATTGAGCTCTGGAAATGATTATATTGCAGAGGTGGAGGCATTGGAAGCTGCACGGGGACAGTTAGACACTGAAAGGGATGAAGTTAGGGATATAATAAAGAGACTTGATGCAGTAGAGCTTTCTAACATAATGTACAAGAACTCTTTAGATGGTGCTCAAATTTTAACCCGGGAAGCTTTGTTAAGGGAAATGTTCTTTAATACAAAAACTACTGCTGGGCGGTTGCATGTGGCCAAACAATTGCTAACTCTTCCTGTTGGGAACTTGAAGTCTTTTGCTGGAAGTAAAGAGGGGCTAGGCATTCTCAATTCATGGATGCTGGTATTATTATATCACTTGATGCATTATGTCCAAACTATTATGTAACATTTTTTTGATAGATGGTGCATCCAATTTTTACTATTAACAAGTTAAACATCTTGATCTTATGGTTATGGAATTTCTTAGATTACGGACTTCATACTTCTTATCTCAATGCAGGACTCAATGGGGAAGGATGGTACCCAACTCTTGAGGCACTGTTTGCGTCTTCTTGTCCGTGTTTCTACTGATCTTCTTGCTGTACGATTATCAGGTAGTTATTTTATTTTATTTATTTCTTAATTTATTTATTGCATGAGTTTACATTAGTCTATGCATGCAAATGCATGTGGGTTTATTTATTTATTCACTGTATCTTATCTAAACTTTTGAGGGAGAAATAGTTGGTTAAATGGTTGGGACTTGGTTTGGGTGAGATTACAATGATTTTTCCGGTACCATTTTATGTGATATATTTTTAGATTGATGTCAAACCTAGTTTGTGTTTTTTGTTACTATTATCAATTCCTGTCATGCAATCAGCTTAATGAAACTATGAATTATCAAGTGGAAGATATATTTATGCTCCTGTAGATGATTCTGTTGGGATGGAGAGTCAATTGGAAATATGATGTCTACAGTTTCCCTTGTATTTGTGTTTATCTTTTTTATTATTGGGTGTAGGAATGGGGAAAACAGTGAAGGAAAAAGTTTGTGTACATACTAGCCGTGATATTCGTGCTATAGCAAGCCAGTTGGTCAATGTATGGCTTGAAGTTTTCCGCAAGGAAAAAGCTTCAAATGGTGGATTGAAGTTATCAAGACAAACAACTGCTGTTGATTTATCAAAAAGAAAATCTGTAAAAGATTTAGCCTTGGGAAAGCCGCCTCTGAGCACATATCATGGTACCGTTGAGAATAAAGGAGGCTTGCTGAATCCTGCATCTGCTGGAAGCAATTCACCTTCCACAGCTCATGTGAAGAAATTGCACAGCAAACAAGGAAGACAACAAGCAGTATATGACTCAAGGCATGAGGTCAGTTGTTCCAGGTCTAAGGGTTCAATAGACAAAATAGTTACCGAGAAGGAGGATAACCACTATGCTATATCTGAAGAAGAACAGGCTGCTATAGCTGCTGCAGAAGCTGCCCGTGCTAAAGCTCTTGCTGCTGCTGAGGTTTGTTTCCCTTGGAACTTTAGTTTTAGTGTCATGAATCTATTGTTATGGTGTTGCTGAAGATCAGTTGATAGTCACAAGTTAAATTGTTATGGTGCTTGTGTTTGTTTCTCTTTGCAGGCATATGCCTCTGCAGAAGTCAGATGCAATACGCTGTTACAGCTTCCAAAGATACCCTCGTTCCACAAATTTGCTAGACGTGAGCAGTATTCACAAAATGATGAGTGTGATAGTAGAAAAAGATGGTCTGGTGGTGTTTTTGGAAGGCAAGATTGTATTTCAGAGATTGATTCTAGGAATTGCAGAGTTAGGGACTGGTCTGTTGATTTCTCTGCTGCTTGTGTCAACCTTGATAATACCAGAATGCCAGTTGACAACCTCTCACAGAGGAGTCATTCAAATGAGATTGCCAGCCATTTGAATTTCAGAGAGCACTCAGGAGAAAGTGTTGCTGGGGACAGCAGTATATATACAAAGGCTTGGATTGACACAGCTGGTGGTGTTGCAATTAAAGACTATCATGCCATTGAGAGATGGCAATCTCAAGCAGCTGCAGCTGATTCTTATTTTTCTAACCCAACTATTCATTTGAAGGATGAGGAGGATTCAAATGCCTGTTCAAAGTTACCTAGCTGGAAGCGTGATGGTATTGCAAATGAGAGCTCTATTTCACAGGTTACTGTAAATAAGGAGGCCCTAAAAGGTCATCCCCGAGGAGCAGATCATATTAAACAGGCTGTTGTGGACTATGTTGCATCACTACTTATGCCCCTTTATAAGGCAAGGAAGCTAGACAAGGATGGATACAAGGCTATAATGAAGAAAAGTGCAACAAAGGTAATTTTTATCCTCCACTTTGCTTCTTGCTGTTGAAATTATGTTGTTTTAGATATAGAGGGAGGAAGGAAGAGAGATGAAAGAGAATGAAATGGTACTTGATATTAACTGAGATGTATTAAAATGTATTGATGTGTTTGATATATTCATAGAACTTAAAGTTGGTTACACTAATCTTAATCCTACCAATTAGGAAAACAAAAGATGATGAGGTAAAGAAATATGGTAATTAATCCTAAGATAATGAAATGGGGGAATTAATTCTATAGGATAATCTAAGGTATGGTGAGAGATAATTTGAATATTTCCATATATTCTAGCACTTTCTATTTGTTAACATAAGAAAGTGTTACAGTGATCTGGTAGGTAGGAGGTTATAGGGAATAACTGATCTAGAATATCATCTTGAGTGAAATATGTTCTTCATCCTTTTTGTAACTTTCTGGGTACAAGTTTCAGGTCATGGAGCAAGCCACAGATGCAGAGAAAGCCATGACTGTTCGTGAGTTTCTAGATTTTAAGCGAAAGAATAAGGTAATTTTCTGTTACTTTCCATGTCATAGTTCTATCTACTAATCATATCACACTTCTGGAAAATACATGCTTCTAGAAAATGTTATTCATGTTAGCTGCAAAGTTAGGACTTAGTTGTGTTTGATTGTGTTTTTGTTTGTGTTTTTTAAAACCATTTTATAAAACAATTTTTAAAAACGAAGTTTTAGAGAGTGGGAGTGGAGGAAGAAGATGGAACAGTATAAGGGAGAATTAGTAATAGAAAACTGAAACTAGAAAATCAAAACAACTGAGAAATGTAGATGTTCTGATTTTTTATTTTAAAAACTGAAATATTTTTAACATAATTTTTAAAAACTACTCTTATAAAAAGTTTTTTTTTTTTAAATAGTTTTCAAAAGTAGAAAACAAAATACGCCCTTAATCATTTATTTATTTTTTAATGACTCTTGGGCTATTGGAGCCTCATACGTGCTTCTGACATTTTCTTTTAACTATATTCTTTCTCACTGACTTTGGTTGGATGGCTAACATGCAGATTCGCTCCTTTGTGGATATATTGATTGAGAGACACATGACAACGAAACCAGATAAGAAATCTTAATGTTCCTGGGATGGAATAGTCTTGTTGTACGTCTTTGTAACAGTTGCCAAAGTCTGGTTCTTCTTCCTACTTCAGTTCTCACAGTTTTGGTGGCCATGGGCATGTTCTCATATGAGCACCTCAATCTGCCTATGTAAATGATCTACAAGGTGGGATTAAAAAGAAACAAAACTTGATCGATTCAAATCAAGTGGGTTCTATGGAATTCCTTGTTGGCTTGTCATAGCAACCTTGAACAGCATACCAAATATTAATGGTAGATTGCCAGTAACCTGGCTTCACTACCTCTATAAACAGATTCATTGCAAATATCAGTTGGATGTTCAGGGTGATGGGCATTGGCAGGTTTGAAGATGACAGCAGGTTGCATTCATCTGTCGTTTAATATATCATCTTTCATTGAGGTTTATACCTTTGAGGATTGAAAACCTAGACCCCATTTTTATTAAAGGGGTTTCTAAAGGGCTAGACATTAAATGACCTTATCAATTTCTTCTATTTGTACAGCTTAGCATTGTTCTAGTGATGACAAACATACATATCCATTTCCTATGTCCTACTAGAAACATTTTTTTTATTTAAGTTTAACATCAATTACTAACTTTTTTTTTTTTCATTCTCCAAAGTGGGGAAAGAATTATGCCAGCTTTTGTAACATACTTGGTTACTCCAATCATTTTCTCCTGTCTCATTATCGTTGTGTATGTTTGTGTTGCACATGTGCGAGCACCCTGTTTATTTATAATTAAGTCAGGCTTCCAAGTGTGTGCTTAAAATAATTAAATAGATACATTGCATCCTTGGCAAATGAGCTCTTCAATTTAATTATAATTATGGTTCAAAGGATTGCGCCATGGGATGCCCAACAGCCCAAATCTTTTGTATTGTGTATAATCCGTGGTCAGCTGTTCTATCTTGGTCGTTCTCCTGTGCTAATTATTGCTTACACCTCTTTCTATGGTTGCTAGGCTGAGAAGGATTATGTCAATCACAAATGGGAGGAAATAGGTATTATGTCTTTTCCCTGTGATTTGATGTTTATTGCCACTCTTCTACACAGCCATTTTTCAGGTGTCTTCTGTTTTCCTAATTTTATGTCATTTATTCTAATGTCCCCTTGGTGTTGAGGTGGATGGCCCTGTTATGATTCTATTGCTTTTGTTTCTGCTGCAGACTATCTTCATGCCAGCAATACGTAATATCGGATTAAAAATTGTCACAGCCAGGGAAATTAAGTTCCCCTGGATGTATCTAGGGGTGAGTGCATTTTTGGCTTTGCACTGCAGGCAATTTTCAACCCTCTTATGAATGAATTCCCCCATATTGGTTGCTGAGAATTTCTGTGATGTTTACTAAGTTA
The DNA here is from genome assembly GCA_025330945.1 of Mucuna pruriens. Classification (NCBI taxonomy): domain Eukaryota; kingdom Viridiplantae; phylum Streptophyta; class Magnoliopsida; order Fabales; family Fabaceae; genus Mucuna; species Mucuna pruriens. The sequence continues at coordinate 369,921 of JAENHJ010000132.1, forward strand.
TACTTTTTGATTCACTAGGGGAATGACTCTAATTTTTAGTGATGCTATTTCAAATCAACTGAATATTATCCTCATCCTTTTATTTTGGATGCATTTCTGGTACGATTCGGTATCATTTGAAGCTGCCATTTGACGGCTAAGAGATTGTACGATTCAGTTAATTTTGTTTTTATATCTTGTTATAACCATTTTGCCTTATGTCGAAGTATTACGTTCTCTTCGTGCTTTTTTTTTTTTTAATGTAAATGGCATAACACAAATTACCAGATGTGTGGGATTGTTTCTAGGCTTCCCTATGCTTCGTAACTCGTGTCTCATTACTTTATAGATGAATCACAGTATGTTGCAATTTATTTGTTTTGAAGCGGATTGTCAACTCTAACTTTTATGTTGAGATCAAACTATATACTGTTGCATCGGCCAATGAGATACATGTGCAGGTTGTAGCGCTTTAAAATCTACAGTATGAAACTAAATGTCTAAGTGATGCATTACTTTAACTGTAGTGATGCATCATCCTATTGCTTGTGCACTCTGGTTTTTTAAATTAAGCTAACTCCCCATATATTGTTGGCTTTAACCCGAGACATGCATCTATTTTGAAAATTTGAAATTTGGTGCTGAATGGCCTACGCACCAATTTTATGAGCTAACCATCAATAACAAGAGCTAAAGTACAGGACCTTGTATGAAAAGATTAGGATAAAATTTTGTTAAAATGTGCATATGATTGTTGTATGGTATGATTCTAAAAAATAACTTGAATGTTAACTTTAATGTTTACACACATGTAGGAAGTATATCAAATATGATTTTTTTTTGTGTGAAAAATGCAAAAAAAAATGTGCATAATTTTTTAATATAATTATGAGTATCAAATAACTTTAAAATTTGATTATGTGTGTGATTTTTTTTTACAATTTCTTTTGATGTAGATGAATAATCTTATTGAATAAAATAACAAATTTTTAATGAAAATTATCAACAGTAAAATTTGAGTATTAGAATTCAAGTAAAATAATAAAAATCTAAGGTATACACTATGAATTTCTTTTTACATTTTTTTAAAGTAGATGAGTAATCGTATTGAACAGAATAATAAAAGTCTTAATGAAGCAATTAAAAAATAGTAGAATTTGAGTATTAGAATTCAAGTAAAATAATAAAAATCCAAGGCATAGCGAACCCCGTGTGTGAGTGTGTGTATATATATATATATATATATATATATGCGTGCGTGTCATTTTATATTTTTTTAGGGAGTGTCTGATAGAAAAAAAAAATTAGTTTTCTGGAATTGGAAGTTAGGAAAGTTGGTTTCTTTCTTATGTTTGGTCTTAAAAAAATATTCTTAGGAAGTATTGTTTTCTAGAATGACTTTTGCCTACATTTCTCGTAAATATATTTTAAAAAATACTAGTCTTATTAATTCATTTAATATAATCATAAATAAGGAGAATGTAATTTGAAAGATGAGGTATATGAAAATTTTCAATTTGAAAACTCTTCACTTTATTTGATTTTACATTATATTTTTTAATAAATTTTCTTTTTTTTACAACAATATATGATATTTTATTATTATTATTATTAATAAGTTGCTTTGAAAATTTTCTTACTACCTTTGTTAACGTGAAATGTGTTAATGTGTATCAGATTATGTTTCTTCTTTAATATGCACAGGCTCTGCAATTGCTTGACTTTCATGATGTATCTCTTTGACTTGAATTTGTTAGTGTCTTGAAAGTGGAAAACTATCATACTTATATACGGTTGTATTAGTAGAGAATATATGTATTAGTCATAAAATATACGGTGAAGTCATATAAAATTAGGTATAAATTAAAAAATATAACTGATAAACAAGAGATTTGAAATTTGGAGATAAGTCTTTAAAATTTGGACTTATGTTGTTATCTATCATCTTATTAGTATTTATTTTCATTCATTTATGAAAAACTTTTGAAGTTTTATAACTATCAGGTAAGTTGTTATGACTGATATTTGATTATGAATGATTATTTGATACTAATTTATTATTGATTTGATTCGTTAAATAGACAAATTTATTACAAATGTATAATTATTTTTATATACTAGCATTTGGTTTTTATATATGTTTAAACTTTAATGTGATTTACTAATATTTTGTTTGTTATATGATTATTTTGGTAAACTAACATGAATTCGGTGAAAAAAAACTTAAAAAAGTAATATTTTTTTACTTGACTTACATCTTTGAAAGATTGAACTTGTACATTCTCTTTTTGATTCATATTTTAGTATGTTATAATTGTTCTAACTGATTATCCATGCTTAAATAAAATAAATTATTATTACTTTTAGAATTTCACAATACAAACATAACAATGTATTCAATTTAACTTTAAGAATGTTCGTTAAATTGTATGATTATATATATATTACAAGTAAAAATAATTTGAATTTGATATCACACATTGATATCATCTTTTTGAAAAGAAATTTGATTTAAATCTTGAGCTTATTGATTATTTTTTTTTCCGATACAAGCTTCTATCTTCTAAAAACATGAAATGTGTCAAAATAGATAAGAATTCTTGAATTTTAAATATGTTAATACATTATGTTGACAATTATTATATTATGTCATATTTAATGTTTCTTTTTATAGTTGTTACTTGATATTTTTTCTTTAATTATATGATATAAATGATTCTATGCTACTTTTAAAGATAATTAATTATAGTAATAAAATTTATATTTTTAATATTAAGAATAAATTTAATTTATGAATAAAAGAATTGTTAATTAATTTAATTTTTAATATTAAGAATCAATTTGATAAACTAAAATTAAAGACTATTTAACTTTTAATTATATTTTTAATGTATAAAATATAATTAATTGATAATATTGATGTCAGAAACTAAATTAAAAATTTACTTTTTTTTAATTATATACATTACATAACATTACAAATATATAAAATTATACATGACATTTTTAGAGACAATATAATTTTTTTGTGTGAAATTTTATCTTTTTATATAAATATCTATCATGTGATTTAAATATTAATATAATTTTTATTTTTTGTGATATAAAATATTTGTCCTTATAATTTATATATGAACTACTATTTATTTGATATGAATATTTTTTTTACACTTTCTATAATAATTTATTTTAAATTTGTCATAAAAAACTACTTTATTTATATATATTAATACCCAAATAAAAGTAAAACAACAAAAGAAACAATGTTGGTTATGTGTTTTATATTTTTATTTATATATTTTATCTTGAATATTGCACATGAAAAATATTTATTTTTTATAATTAAAATTTATAATAAATAAATATATAAATTATATATTGTTTTTTTAATGAATAATTTGAATTATGATAACAAGATTATATTTAATTATTGATAATCCTTTAAAAAATTATTTAAAATCATTTTAGAAATAAAGATAAAAGTAGGTACATTTAAAAAGATGGACATTTTAAATCGAGTATACTAATAAAGATAAAATTGCTAGTTTAAAATGATTAAAATATTTATTTTTGGTTAATTATGTAATTACTTTCTAGCGTGTGAGATGCATTTTTAAATGAGAAAAGAAAAATAATATTAAGAATATATAATTATCGATAGTGTATGAGGAGTGAAAGTCTCACACTTCAAATTAAACATTGTTATCTACTATATAAAAATATATATTTTAATCAATTTATATAAATTCATAAATCAATTTATATAAATTCATAAATTAATGACACATATATTGTGCATTTTTTTATTAATTATTAAATTAAATTTGAGATAAATGACTTTATTTAAACAATTGATATTAATTATCAAATTTTTATATTTACAGCTCTTAATAATTTTTCGTATAATACAAAATTAAATAATCCATGTTCTTACAAAGAAAACCAAGTCTATAAATTTTTACACAAATTAAAAACTAATTATTATTATCAAATTTAAGTAAAATTTGATACATAAAATTTGAAAGAATTTTCCAAATTTAATCCCTTCCCTCTCTGTATAAGATATATTCAGTGAAAAGTCATTTTTATATATAAGGTAAAGTAGATAAATGTATTATACAATTTTATTAATGATCAAAATTTAAAGTTACATTTTTTTTTTGAAAAACTCACATAATTATTGAGGAAAGTCACTTAATTTAAATTAAACACACATAACTTATCTATTTTAATTTTAATTATTTGTAATAAAATATAATAGTTAATATTTATTTAGTCATGTTACAAAATTTCTTTTTATTAATAAAAATTGATAGTTGAGTTGAGTATTCCCCTTGCACTATGATTTTAGTGTCATTCTAAAACTTTGATTCTTAATAAACCTTCGTCAAAGTTGATAACATTCACTGATCATACAGGAAGATATGCTTTCTCTTTTTTTTGTAAAAAAAAACTTCTCAGTGCATAGATCACTATAATTTACCACCTCTAATTCGTAAGCAGATATAATTAATTAAGTATTTATAGTTAAAAGGAAAAAAGTAAAAATTGAGGTCCATATGCGTCATTGCGCGCGTAAGCGATTTCTCGCACGTTTCTGGTCTTTTGGAGTATCATGAAGTTGGCTTGGCGGCTCGTGTTTCCTTTTCCGGTATGCAATTATAGTCAAAACCCAATTCCCCTGTTCTACGTTCTGCTTTCTGCTTCCAATCATTCCTTGTATGTATATAACTCATCCATCAACAGTTAGTTAGTTTGTTATTTCATGAACGCAATTCGGTCTCGTTGGTTGACCAGAATGGCAGAAGACATAGGCAAAAGCAATCTCGATTCCTCTGCTACTGCCACAACCTCTCCAGGTTTCTGGCCTTCTCTCTTACGTTGGATCCCCACTTCCACCGATCACATCATCAACGCCGAGAAGCGCCTTCTCTCTGTTGTCAAGTACGCACTTCACTAACCCTAATTTTTCCTTCTCTTTCCGCTATTGCTACACTAAACACAAATCGTTGCCAATTTTCGTATCAACTCATTCTTTTTATTTATTCTCTTCCAACTATCAATATAATTCATCTCTTCCCGTGGTTTTAAACCTTTGAATATCTGTTACTCACAATAAAACTGTACAAATCAGGATCCTTCTACCTCTTCTTATTGAATGGATAGAGAGGGTTACAATTCTTAAACCTAAACGCTAAACCATATAATATTTCTAGTATATTAGATAACTAGCTTTAAGTTAACTAACTGACTGTGATAACTGCATCTTAACTAACTTCTGCCACTTCAGCGGACTGAGTTGGGTTCTTTATCTCGTGTAACAGTTATATTACAACTACGGGTGTTTGACCTGAAATTGCGAATTAATATTGTATATATAGGATTGTGATGCTTTTTTTTTTTTCCTTTTTTGGCAGAACTCCATATGTTCAAGAACAGGTTAATATAGGTTCTGGTCCACCTGATTCCAGAGTTAGATGGTTCCGTTCATCAAGTAATGAACCACGGTTTATTAACACTGTTACATTTGACAGTAAGGATGATTCTCCTACGCTGGTGATGGTTCATGGATACGCTGCATCGCAGGGTTTCTTTTTTCGCAATTTTGATGCCCTCGCCACTCGTTTCAGAGTGATTGCTATTGATCAACTTGGGTGAGCTTTGTTTCTCTTCATCCACTATTCCAAATTAGTGTTTTGTATAAACTGATTACTCAATTAGACGCATTTTTTTTTTTGTAGTTGGGGTGGATCTAGCAGGCCTGATTTTACTTGCAGAAGCACTGAAGGTCAATGCTAAAGTTGATTTGGAATTGGGAATGTTTAATGTTGTTGCTTAACTTAGAAGTTACTTTGGCAAAATGCTAAACTTTTTCTTGATACAACAGAAACTGAGGCGTGGTTTATTGATTCTTTTGAGGAATGGAGAAAGGCCAAAAACCTGAGTAATTTTATACTACTTGGGCATTCTTTTGGTGGTTATGTTGCTTCCAAGTATGCGCTCAAGGTGAATTTCTTTCTACATTGAGTTAAGAAGACTTGTTTGGTTTTCTTCTTCTTCAGATTATTATTCTGATGTATATCTTAAAACTTATATATAGCACCCTGAGCATGTAAAGCACTTGATTCTGGTGGGACCTGCTGGAGTTTCAGCTGAATCAGAAAGAATTACAAAGTTCTTATCAACATGGAAAGGGTCAATCCTGAACCAGATATGGGAATCTAATTTTACACCTCAGAAAATCATCAGGTAGAATTACTGTATGTATACTTCATTTTTCTTAAATGACAGTGTAAAACGGTTGCCTTTTGATTTTTTCTTAAACTACAACTACGAAGGGAACATTATTTAGAATATGAAAACTATGGAGACAGTAAAAAATAAATGCCACCCCATTATTATTTCAGTTCTTTTGCCGCCTTGGTTCACACGCTTGTATATAATCTCCGAGTAGTTGGATTTCAAAAGTTTGTTTGATTACCATGTCTGATTATTTGATTATAATGCTATGGTGATCTTTGATGCATGAACACCCAAATCTTAAAAATGTTTTCTTATTTTTTGACTGCACCAAACATTCTTTTTTATTAGTGTTTTTCCCTTTTAATATGTTAAACATTTGTTTATATAGTATTGTATTATCTCTGTTTAATATTTTTCCTCATATTTTATGGTAGAGGTTTAGGTCCTTGGGGTCCTGAAATGGTCCGCAAGTATACAAGTGCCAGGTTTGTTACACGTACAACTGGAGAAATGCTGACAGAATCTGAATCGAGATTACTGACAGGTATGGTGAGATAGATAACCATCAATACATAGTTTAGCTGTAAGAATATATTTCTTTTCTTTCCTTTTCCTTTCTTTTTGGGAGTACTCATAAGAGTATATTTCTCTCTGTTGTTTTTTTGCTATTGCAGATTATGTTTACCATACTCTAGCTGCCAAACCTAGTGGCGAGCTGTGCTTAAGATATATATTTTCATTTGGAGCACTCCCGAGGTCGCCTCTTCTTCACAGGTTTAGTGATCATCCTCCTGCTATTTTGATTAGTGAATTAACAATTCATTTCTGCACTTCTACTTCAAAATACAACATATCTTCAACTGGATGGTTGTTATTATTAGTAAGACAATGTTATTCAGATTTGAGATGATAATTACTGCTAGAGTACAATGATCTTGTGTCATAATTTTTTCCCTTTATTATTCTATTTATGATACAAAATCAGTATATACAAAAAGTGCTTGGGATGATTCAGTGCTTTATATATGATGGATGACTTGGCATGTGTGATGTTTTTAACCTTCATTTCTGTCTGGTTTCACAGAGCTTCAGAGTGGAAGGTGCCCACCACTTTCATATATGGTTTTCAGGACTGGATGAATTATGAAGGGGCCCAAGAAGCTCGCAAACAAATGAAGGTTTCATGTGAAATCCTTAGGGTTCCCCAGGTATCACTTTCTCCATTTCCCCCAACAGTGAAGCCACTTCAATATAAGTATTATTTGGTCTAACAAACTTCATTTCCTTATCTCAGGCCGGGCATTTTGTGTTCATTGACAACCCAAGTGGCTTCCATTCAGCAGTCTTTTATGCTTGTCGAAGGTTTCTTAGGCCTGATCCAGACAGTGAGTCCCTTCCTGAAGGACTCACCTCCGCATAGAGTAGTATAATCTTGTGCAATGCTGTCTATGATTATATATATATATATATATATATATATATATATATATATATATATATATATATATATATATATATATATATATATATATATATATATATATATATATATTACAAATTAAATTCCTTTATTAATTCAAGCCATGTCCTATTCATACTTAATTATAGTCTACAATTGCCAGGGCAATTCAAAGAATAATGATGTAATATAAATTTCATTGCCAAAACATGTGCTAGTTAAAGCTTGTTATTAGGTTGTTTATTTATTTATTTTGTATTATCGATGGAAATTTAGAATTGATTATAATATAAATACAAACTCATTGTTTACGAATGGATAGAGATTTCACATCGTGTAGTGAGATGACTTGAAAAATAGTGTTCATAATTGGAGAGTAATATTTACCTTACAAGTCAATTTTGTGAAGTTGAGTTAAATTTAAATTCACTTTCTTAAGATGGTATGAGAGTTTATCTTAATGACTGATGTTGGACTTATTATGTCACCTACAATTATCTAATCTTATATATTTCACGTTTGTGATGTTCAATCCTTGGCATGAGGGTTGTACATATTGATTAGTGAAATAATCTGAATATTATATATAAGTAAAAATAATTATCATCTAATAAATTGAGTTTGTGAGGTTGAATTAGGTTTAAATATATTTTTTAAGATATATATATATATATATATATATTTATTTATTTATTTATTTATTAAGTGAGATTATTGAGAGAGATGTATTTAGATTTTATTTGAATGGTAATTTTTAGATATTGATAATAACGGAAGGATGCATATCTGGGAGGATAACAAAAGAGAGTATGCAGATTTCGGATTTTTATACTGATAGGCCGAAGCTGCGGCCTGTGGGACACAATTGATAGTCTGCATATCTAATGAAAGGAATGCAAATAAATAAATAAAGCTTGTAGTACACTAAGTGCAGTCAAAGGAAGCTCAATAAATGGAGGGACATGGATCCTTGAAAGTTGAAAAAATTAACTGCATCGGATTCGATGGCACCAATGGAGGTTGAGTCGAGTGAATCTTTTACAATATAATAAATTAAAAATTTAAATTTTTTGTTGAAAAATTTTTTGTTGAAAGATATTAGATAATGTCTCTCTCAAAATTATTTTTAAAGAGAATATTTGTGAAAAAACAGATTCAATGACTTTTGACACACACATAATTATTTGTAATTTTCAATAAGACAAATTTAATATTTTAAAAAAATTTAGTCGTTATATTTTTAGTTAAATATGATCAAAATTTTTGTATTTTGATGAATTTAATTTTTAAAATTAAAAAATATAGATTTTATTTTATTTTTCTAAGAATTTATCATATTTAAAGTTTAAATAGACTAAATATATATACTTTTTTAAAATTTAAAGTTTGTAAATAAAATCCAAATGATTATTAAGTGAATAAAATGATCCAATAACCATTAAGTGGAGTTAGAATTTAAAACTTAGAGCTAATGTTCCATTATTCGAAAGGAGGATTGATTTTATATTTTGAATGTGATTTTAAGGGACTAAAAATTATAACTCTCATATCTACAATATTGTTCTTTACATTTTAATGAGTTTTTAAACATATTAGATAACGATAATATATTAAGCGAAGATGAATACTATCCATGCATATTTTTTATTAATTAAATTTTATAGTAATTGTGCAAATCACACGTACTATTCAATAAATTTTTTTTTATAATTTTATAATTTTTAATAAATTTTAACCGATAATAATAATATTTATTAGATGAAGTATGTTAGTGGCTTCTTCTGACCTGAAAATAAACAAGAACGGAATTGGGTCAATTGGCCACATTTTGTTCCCATTCACATTTATTACATTTCCATGAAATCTCAATATAGACGTGTAAAAATATAAAATAGTCCTAAACCTTTTAATTGCGAGTTACGATACGAGAGGGTAAGAGGGTTTAAGTTCAATGGAAACGGTGCTGCCTCGCGTTGGCCTCGGTCTGCGCACTCTGCGACCGATACATCCTTCTAGAAAACCCAACAAACTCCGTTCCTCCTCCGTCGCCAGCCACGGCGGCGGTTCTCTATCCGCCACCTGCGCCAGCAGCAAATGGGCGGAGCGCCTCATTTCCGATTTCCAGTTCCTCGGCGACGCCACTTCGAGCGCCGCCCTGAGCCCCTCCGTCCCTCCGCAACTGGATGCTCCGGAGCGCTACGTGTCGATCCCGCTGGACCTGTACCGCGTCCTCGGCGCGGAATCGCATTTCCTCGGCGACGGCATTCGCAGGGCTTACGAAGCGAAGTTCTCGAAGCCTCCTCAGTACGCGTTCAGCAACGACGCCTTAATAAGCCGTCGCCAAATCCTCCAAGCCGCGTGCGAAACCCTAGCGGACCCTGCTTCTAGAAGAGAGTATAATCAGGGCCTCGTCGACGACGAAGACGCCGCTATTCTCACCGAAATCCCTTTCGACAAAGTAATTCACTCTATTTTGGCTTAATTGCACTGTTAGTTCCCTTACTATCTCATTTCACGAATTTGATTTCATTATTTTAATCCATCCGTCGAGAGAGATGCTGACGTCATGGCTGTGCAGTAGAGTCTCACTTCGGTATGGATGTGCTGACACGTCACCATTTTCTAAAAATTGAATGTAAAATTACGCAATTAAAATAGTGCAAGATCAAATTCGTACTATTTTAAGCAAATTCGCGAAAAGAGGATAGTAAGAACCAAAAGGGAAATTATGCCTTCTATTTTCTATTCCTTCTTAATGTAATGTAGTTTGATCTCTGGTTTGATAAGTGTAATGGTTGGTTGTAGGTTCCTGGAGCGTTGTGCGCCTTGCAGGAAGCTGGGGAGACGGAGCTCGTGCTTGAGATTGGGCAGGGTTTGCTTAGAGAGAGGTTGCCGAAGACGTTTAAGCAGGATGTCGTGTTGGCTATGGCACTGGCTTTTGTTGACTTTTCACGGGATGCTATGGCTTTGTCTCCACCGGATTTCATTGCGGCTTGTGAGATGCTCGAGAGGGCATTGAAGCTTTTGCAGGTGATTCACACATATTTTCTTTGTTCCTTTAAACGTTGTAAAAGTAATTATTAGTAGAATAAACAATAGATGCATTTGATAGTTTAAAGGTCTTTTATACTGTTATCGAATCACAAACTGCCATGTATGATAAGTTTATTTCTTTTATAATAACTACCACCAAGGATAATTACTAATTGGTTGACATTGTAAACTTTACTGGCACTGTATGCTTATTTAATGTGGTGATTTTGTTGGACATCAACACTTTTTACTTCTTCCCTAGTCAAATAACCAATTCATCATATACTCATGCCAAATAGTTGTTCTGACATTAAAATTATTTTTTAACTTCTTGATATGGCGTTTATAAGGCATTGATAACTAATATTCTATATTGAAGTTGTGTTTTAACTTTTAAATTCCTCATATGCCAGTTACCTTCTCTATTGGATATTTCTCTTATTAATTAATTTCTCTCTCATTGGTTGCACTTACATTAGCATTCTGTCCACCATCATTTTTGTCTCATTTACTCAAGTATAAATTATTTAAGAATTAGATGAAGAGAACAGTATAATAATAGACAAAATAGTTATTAATAATATTATACTTGACTTTCAAATGGCAGATAAATAAGAAGAACAAAAATCCTCCTTTTAAAATGACAATTAAAAAGGAGTGGAAGGACTAACTCATTAAGTACTAGAATAATATTAGCTAGCTATAGAGCATATGCATTTTAAAATTCGTCTATTCTTTCATTACGATTTTGAACCCCCAATTTAAGCTTTGGGCATGTTGCAGTTGAAGCATGGATTAAGTATATAGAAGCATACCACTGTGCTTTTGTATAGACAATAATGATCTTAGAGGTTGAAATTTGTGAATGAAAAGCATTGTCAAGTATCTTATTTCTTTTGAATCTTAGTACTTGCATTTATAAAATTATGTCACAATTTTTTCTCTTGTATTTAATATGCTATAACATAATATGTATGTGATTTATCTTGAAGATTTCTATGTTGTAGTTGCATTGCAACATGCTGTACAATAACTACCTGATCATGTAGGAAGAAGGGGCAACCAGCCTAGCTCCAGATTTACAAGCACAAATAGATGAGACGCTAGAAGAGATAACCCCACATTGTGTTTTGGAACTTCTAGCCTTGCCTGTTGATGACGAACATCGAGTACGGAGGGAGGAAGGTCTTCTTGGTGTCCGAAACATTTTGTGGGCAGTTGGAGGTGGGGGTGCAGCAGCAATTGCTGGGGGTTTCACCCGTGAAGACTTCATGAATGAGGCATTCTTACACATGACAGCGGCTGAACAGGTGTTCATAAATAATTTTTGCAATCTTTTCTCTCTATTTTTCTGTGTTTATTTATAAAGAATTTACATTTATCATTTTCTTCTTATCCTCAATCTTCTTTTGAAGGTTGAACTTTTTGTAGCCACACCAAGTAATATTCCAGCTGAAAGTTTTGAAGCATATGGAGTTGCACTTGCACTGGTTGCACAAGCCTTTGTGGGTAAAAAGCCGCATCTTATCCAAGATGCTGATAACTTATTCCAACAACTTCAACAGATTAAGGTTACAACTCTGAGAAATGCTCCCTCTGTTTATATCCCCAAGGAAAAGAGAGAGATTGATTTTGCTTTAGAAAGGGGCCTCTGTGCCCTGCTTGTTGGGGAGCTCGATCAATGTCGTTCATGGTTGGGACTAGATACTGATAGCTCTCCTTATAGAAACCCATCTATTATAGAATTTATTATGGAAAATGCAAAGGGGGATGAAGACAGTGATCTTCCTGGACTCTGTAAATTGTTGGAGACATGGTTGATGGAGGTGGTTTTTCCTAGGTTTAGAGATACAAAAGAAACAAGATTCAAGCTTGGAGATTACTATGATGATCCTACAGTGCTGAGATATCTAGAGAGGCTGGAGGGTGTTGGTCATTCACCCTTAGCTGCTGCTGCAGCCATAGCAAAAATTGGAGCTGAGGCTACTGCTGTCATTAGCCAGGTCCAGTCTAGTGTAATAAATGCATTGAAAAAGGTATTTCCTGTTGGTTCTGAAGATCAAATTATGAAACATCAAGAAAATGATGAGAAGGATGATTTTGGCTTTTCTGAAAGTGAGAATCCTCTGATATTATCAGATCGGGATTCTTCAGTCAATGTTGAGGTTTCTGGAATAAAAAATACTGCTGAGACAAGAGATGGTGAATTTATTACTGATGCAATTAAAAATGCTAGTGTACAGATCATGTGTGCTGGTGTTGTAATTGGACTAGTAACTTTGGTTGGTTTAAAGTTTTTACCTGCTAGGAATGGCTCACCTGTGCTTCGTAAAATGACTGGTTCAGCAATGGCATCGGATACTATCAACTTCGGTATGGCTTTTAGGGACATCTGCAATTTGGAAGTAGTACATATATTTCCTTATAGATGATCTGAATGATTCATTTGCCACAGATCCAAAATTAGATTTTATAAGTTCATAGTGTAAACTTCATGCATTAATTGCTTATTACTGCACAGGTTCCTTGGGAGATGAAGAAAAAGGAGAGCAACTACCAAAAATGGATGCAAGGGTTGCAGAAGCTCTAGTTCGCAAGTGGCAAAGTATAAAATCCCATGCTTTTGGACCTGACCATTGCCTAGGAAGTTTGCACGAGGTAAGGAATTTAACTGATCTGCATAAAATTGGAGATGTTAAACTTTTTAAAAGCATGACCCATAAACTGATTCTCCCCCTCTCTTTGGTTATGTTAAATCTGACAATTATGCAATTATGCGTCAATCCTAATTTGGTATGATGTAATGCCATTAAGTTATGCTTTTGGAGTTTGGAAAGCAGGGGAATGTGTGGGTTCATAGATTGAAAAGAAAGGACTGGGACTGGGATTGTGAGAGCAGGATGCACTTCTATATTTTTTTGAACAGAAAATGAAAACTGATTACTACACAATCTTTATGATAAACCAACTCCCCTCCTTTATCACATGATAAGGGTTCCATCCCCCTCCATTGAAAAATCCCCTAAAGTTAACAAACTAGGGTTATTATAGGGGTGATCGCAATGATTTTTGGATCATCTGGTGGTCCATAGATCTTTTTTATTTTTATGTACGCACTTGAATGTACATACAACCCTGAAGTTAAATGTCGTTACATTTAAACTTCTAATATTTATTTTTATGTTTTTGAACGAACACTGACAGGAATACAGGATTGCTTGAATCACTGATGGTCTGTTTACTAGCAGCAGACCACCTTATACAAAACATTTCTCCTTCCCAATTTGATCCCGTCCTTCACACTGGTCTAGAAGGTTATTGCGTTTCCCATCCTTTTAATGTTTTAGTTAGGAACTCTACTATTCTTTGCTATTGGAAACCTAAATCCAGATAAAATTCCCTCAATTATAATCTGAGCCCTTTCATGCGATTAATCATATTCATATCATCTGCATATATGGGCAAAGTCCCGTGGATATTGGAGAAGCAATTTCTGAATGATATTATATTATTTGTTGGCTTTGAGGCAGTTATGCGGTGAACTATGATATTTGTTTGTTGTGTATAAAGTTTTGCTGAAAGTTAAACCCTGGTAGGTTTTGGATGGTGAGATGTTGAAGATATGGAGTGATCGTGCAGCTGAGATTGCAGAGCGTGGTTGGTCCTATGACTACACCTTGGAGGACCTCAACATCGACAGTGTGACCATCTCACAGGATGGGCGCCGCGCAGTGGTGGAAACAACTCTCAAAGAGTCTACTCACCTCAATGCCGAAGGTCATCCACAACACGATGCTTCTAGCAGCAGAACCTACACGACAAGATATGAGATGTCTTTTTCAGCTCCAGGCTGGAAAATAGTTGAAGGAGCTGTCCTTGAGTCCTAACTAGACTAATGTATATCATATCAGCTTATCACACTTCAATTTCAATCCATCACCCTACATCTCCACTGCCTTATATGTACTTTTCCTTCAATCCTTGTGCACTTTTCAAGCACGTACGCAGTCAAGCTGTAAATACTCGCGATTTTTGCCGCTACGATTATCCCCTTTTTTAACTTGCATTTGTTTGGAAGGGAGGATCAAATAAAATGAAAAGGAAAATATAGTATTGCCCATGCTTAGATAGTTAGGAAAGAAATAAATCTTAGTTTGAGATTGTAATTGATCGCTTATATATCTAATTCTATTAAAATTTAACAGCAGTCTCAACCATTGCCCACCAAGCACATAACTTCCTGCCATCATCACAACATGCCACTTCAACCACTAAATCACTACAAAACCCACCCATAATTACCCTCTGCTCCCACCCCAAACTCCAAATCTCGACACCAATTTAGAAATTAGCCTTATCCTGAATTTGATCCAAGCCTTCCTTGAATTTATTAGCAGCAACTGCTGAGTAGTCATCCAAGAAAAGAAAATATTGTTTGATTCATTTACAGTGCAGAAGTGAACGGTGGTGTTAACCCCTGCTGACTGCTGCAGTAATGACATTACGGTTCTTAAAATGAGAGGTAAGCAACTGCTTAAAGGGTAATGTCCACTACGTTGTGGGATTTAAGTGATGAATGTCCGCGCAAATAAAGGACTAATGACGACAGATTTTAATAAAATTAATTGACGCATATATTCTCAAAGATGAATTATGAAAAGCAAGGTTTTAAGTTGTAGGAATATTTCTATTTTTCTCTATTCTTCCTTCAATACCAAAAATTTCCATAATCTCAACATGATAGCAAGACCAAAGCCATGATATTTACGTTGACAATGGCTTCTTTCTTTCACCTTGTTTAGTTCATGGAACTCGATTATCACCATACTATAGTTTCTGTTTCCATTTTTTCAATGTTCTTTTTGCTGTTTTCCTTTATTTTAATTTATCTTTTTGCAAAATTGACTCCCTTATTCAGAAATCATTAGGTAGATTAGCTCCATTCCATCTTCAAACCAAGACCAGATGTGTAGTACGTACAATTTGCTTCTTTTTACTATATGTAGTGACATGTTAATTCAATTTCATAAAATTACCCTATAAAGTAATGATTATTTCTATTTATATACTTTATTTTAATCACATCATTAGTAGTTGTGAGTTTTCTAATACTTCTCTTTTCTATTCCAAGGTGTATAGTTTGACTTGTCTTTCATTTTTAATACGTTTAGGTGTAACAAAAATAAATTAAAGTAAGCTTTAACATGAAAACGAGTATTAGGATATATGAAAAATATTCAATAATTAATATTTAAATTGCATCTTAATTAAAATAATAGAGTACTTTAAATTATCTCTCAAAACTAGTTTTTATATTTCCTTCTCAACAAATTTATTTCCTTATTTAATTAGGATTAAGATTTGATTACAATTGTAAAAAAAAATTGAGTACAATTATATAAATAAAGAGTAGTGTTTTATCTTTTGTAACATATCATTTACAAAAAAATCAATATCAATTTCAACATGCATAATTTAACTAATGGTAATAACTGATATTCTATAAAATTATTAAGTGTAAAATTAAAGAAGATGAAATTAATTTTTTTTATATAACATGAAAATATAAATTTTATGTTTTAAGGGTGTGTTTGAAAGTTGAGTTTTGAAAAGAAGAAATGGAACGTAAATTTTTTATTTTTAATATATATTTTCTAATTTAATATTTTTAAAATAAAAAATAAAATTAGAGATTAATATATAAATATTATATAACTCAATTTAAAATAAAAAATTTTCCTACTCTTTTTCTCCGAAATTCTACTTCTAAATATATCCTATATCTTTTTCCAGCAAATGTGACTATAAGATTCTTTAATCTATAGATGGAGCATATAATCGAATGAGCATTCCATATACGAGAAATAATAAAAGATTAAAAACTTACTATGTTTGTCTAGCTTTCATCTTCAATAAATTTAGTATATTGATTTATTCAAATATATTTTAATATAAAATAAGATTTTAAATAAGTTTATAAGACAACCGAGACTTTTAAAAATGTGAGGCAAAACCTTAAAAAGAAGTCGTTAATAAATAATAAGTCAAGATTTAAACTTTAATTTTGTAAAATAAGGATAAATTATTTATGTAAAGTTTAGTTTAAGTTGTTCTCATCCCAACAATTGAATACTAAACTTCAACATTGAAAATTTAAAATTTGATTCAATACATAGTGAGAGACTTACTTTCTCTCCTAAAATTAACCTTCTTATTTCACCAAAACTCATTTGAGGTAAATAAATCACCATGGTTGAAAGTCAATCATGGAAAAAAACAATGGTAAAGTCATGAAACCACTTCAATGGTCAAGTCCTCAGTTGTTGGAAGAGAGATTATACTTAAAATGAGTGCGTAACTTGGAAAGTTGAATCCAACTTTACATGGCTCAGCTAATGTATCATTCCGTGGAATTGAAGCCATGAAGGCAATTTTAACGCCTTTATCAATTTTTTTTATGTTTAAAAGGCTATTAACTAGCCGTTAGATGGTTTAAACCAATGAGAAACAACTTTATGCCAAGTCGTTATTCGGTTGATTGTTGAGTTATATATCAACTTTCATTTTAGATTGGAATCTTGAAGCTTGTTAGGCCCATATTGGGTCAAGGTATACATTGATCCATAACAAACTTCACTTTTCCACTACAAGCAATCAATGTAGGTTTAAATATTATCAAAGAATTAATTATTTTTAAACTGAATGGAAAAAATCAAGATGCCTCGAAGGAATAGTTGAACATATAATATCTCCTTTTGATATTAAATTGCCTCAGGTTCCGCTTTGAGGTTGCAAGATCTTATTGGAGATTGGGTGCTTGAAGCTTACTGGTAGAGATTTTTGTACCCCAAATTTGAGGCCGAAGATCCTAAATCTTCGTATTTAAAGCGAGTTAGGGGCGATTGTTCCCAAAACTTTTTTTATATATAATACAGTATTATAGTTTATTTTTACCGCCATTTCTTTACAATATTGTGTTCGAAAAACAGCAAACAATTTATCTTAGAACTGATTTATGAATTCTGATCCCCGAATAAATATTGTGGGGATATATACAAATTAAAGGTGCTTATATACAAATATTATTTTCCTAGTTACTCTAATGCATCATTGTACCAAAAAAATTGATTATAGTTGGTTACCTTAATAATGGATATCACGTGGATGGTCGGAGGCATGGAGCATGTATTTTGTAATAATGTTGTTAATGTGACCTTGATGGTATATTCAGCAGCAGAATATCTTTTTCCCATCCGTCGTCTCTACTACGCCACTACGTCTTGTGATATATACGTTCTCCGGAATCGTAGGCTTAAAGGCCAAGCAATAGCAGGACAAAGGGTAGCTAGGACATATATTGATGGTGCATGATAAGGGTCCATTGTTATTCAATTATTACTTTTTGTCGTTTTCACATTATGCATGGATATGGATTATGGATTATTCTATTACCCAAAATTCCCTAAATGTTTGAACACTATATATAATGATCACATAAAACTAAATACCTTGAGAAAGGGATCATACTGGCTAGACTGCGAATCCAATCACAATTTTGATTCCATTACTTCTTTATATGTTATATATCCCATTAAATTTTGCTTAAACCTATAACATATTTGGTTGAATGATTATTGAATCATATATAATTTATAACTTTCTATGGATCGATATCTTGTTTGAATTTTGAAACATTAAAAATTCTATTGAAGTCTTTTGGAGAAACCGGTAAGTTAATTTTTGTAGTATGATTTGATCATTGGGGAAAAACGAAAAAAATAACGGTGTGCTAAAAGAAGCGCCACTTTGTTTGAATTCCCCTTTTATTAAATAGGAAAGATTGTTTTGCACAAAATTATTGCAAAAGTTTAATTATGCTAATGAAACAACCAATCTAGTGCTGTATTTTCTATTTGATATTCCTTTTTAAATAATAATTGTAGTACTTTTAGTAAATTTCCACTGCTACAATTACTACTGTAAAGTTTTTGTTATACAAAGATAATAGACATGGCTTTGAATAATTTTTTTTTTAAGAGACCACGTTATCTTTTAAAGGAGACAAAATTGTTTAAGCTAATAAGAGTATTATAAATGATAAGAGTTTCTTTTAACATACTAATTAAATTTAATAAGTTAAAATAATTTTATATTAATTGATACGCGCGCTTATAGCAACTTTGATGATATTATATTTGGCAAACCTTTAAAAGTGATTTATTAAAGCTGTTAATAAAGATATGTTAAGCATTGTAATACATCTTTTGAGGAAATTCGAACTATCTCTACCCCATTGGAGAATGGGGAAAGTGTGGCAGAATATCATTAGAGAAACAGGCCCAAGCAAAGAGAGGAACTAACTAACGCATGGGTGTTTGAACAACTCATTGCTACGATATTTGGCTGTGGGGACAAAGTGAAGGCTAAGGCATCTCAATTTTCATTACCTAAAGTGTTTTGGAATTTTTTATATAGATCCGGTCAAGTGGGGACCTGTTGATGGCACAGCATATATTGAACAGTCACAACTACTTCACATTTCACATTCCTTTTTTCTTTGTATAGCGTGTCAAAAGATGGAGGCCTTGAGAAATTTTGGGGTCCTATGCTTCATCCTTGTGGTGATATTTGTTGGGCTTAAAGGTGAAGAGCTGAAAAATGACACTGCTCATCATAGTCAAGGCAATGCCACTTTAGCAAGTCTCTCACATCAAGGTAAAAATGAAGAGTTAAAAGGAGAACACATGAATGAAGTTTTATTCAACACAAGCAAAGATAGTTGGTATTATAGAGGAGATGGAGGTGGAGGTGGAGGTGGAGGAGGCGGTGGTGGTGGTGGAGGGTTTAGATGGGGATGGGGTGGTGGTGGAGGTGGTGGCGGCGGCGGCGGCGGAGGAGGAGGAGGAGGAGGGAGTGGATGGGGATGGGGTGGTGGAGGGGGTGGATGGTGGAAATGGGGGTGTAGAAGGGAACCAAGACATGATGGTAAAAGAAAACAAAGAGTGGGGGGTGTAAGTGTAAGGCACTATCACACATCAAATAAGGAAGAGTATAAGATTGGGGAGTTTGCACAATGCATGGGAAGAACAAGGTGCCGAGGAATGAGGTTGGATTGTCCTCTTCACTGTGGTGGACCATGTTTATATGACTGCCACCATATGTGCAAGGCTCATTGTCGTCGACCATGACATATATTCAAGCTAATTCGTCAATTCATTCATCTTTTTGTTTCTCCCTAATGATTTAATGTTGACTCATTTATAATTACGGTCTCGATCAAAATCAGTACTATGCATTGCATTTCTTAGGTAGGCAATTATATGTTGACACCTGGTTTGAGAGTGTGGTTTGTACAACTTTTCAGATTGTATGTGTTGATTTTTCCATTTTAATTCATCAACTTTAGATTGTTGTTGACATGTATTCATGCTTGTTTCAGTGAGTAGATTGCCAATTTTTATCGGCCATCCATACTTATGATTTGTATTTGTGATGAGTAATTGATAATTTTACATATGAAAAATCTTCCGAAAGGTCCTAAAATTTGGAAGCGTTTATTTTAAAATATAATATTATATTTTTAACAATTAATAGACATGTTTGATTAATATTTAGTAATTTAAAATTGAAAATAAATATAAAATATAAAATATTAAAATGAAGAGCTAGCGATAATTACTGTAAAAAATAATATATTTTCATAAAAATATAAAATACACATCTTTTATCATAAAAATAAGAAGCAAAATAAATATAAAAATTTTATATTCTTAAAATTAGTCCTTTTAAAAATATTTTTTTTCAAAATTTGATTAATTATAAGAGTATAATATTCTCAAATTCACTTTAACATAAACTTTTTTTATACTTAATTTTTTCATTTATTAAGTATATTACGGGAGAGAGAGTGTACCCCTCAGAGGCTATGCAAGATGGTACATCTTCTGTCCAAACAATATCAGGATTGGTGCATGCAAATTTGGCTAAAATTGGCAGCATAATAGAAATGTGGGAAAAGGGTAATTTTAGAATATAGGTATAAATGGAAATGTTGGAGGCAAATTGATAGATGGGACTTCTATACGTAAAGTGAGAGAAGACTTCTATTTTTGTCAAAATGCTTGCGTACAATGCAGGAACAATTTGCCTATTTATAGTGCACCCACTACCAATGTCAATTTATCATTTGTTTAATGTTCAAAACCATAGAGAAAGTGATTCTAGAATTATCAAGATTTTATGAATCTACTAGATTTTTTTTTCCGAATACAGTGTTAATAACTTTTCGAGATTATTCTAGAAATTGTACCGCCTTTTCAATATTTGTTTTTATATAAATTTTTGTAACTCTTCCTCAATCTCTCAATATTTGGTAGATTGCAATTTAATGTTCCTATCATACAATATTCATGTTGGATTTACTTTGTCATATTTTTTTAATAAAATGATATTTAATAATTATGTTTTTTTTTTTTTTGAGATGAATCAAATTCTTCTCTATTATAATTATTGATTTTCATTTCTTTAACTATTCTTCGAGGTCATACTAATGTCACGTTATGTATTCCCGTTGTTGATTTGTATTTGTTGGTATCTTTAATGTCAAAGAGAAAAATTTTAATCTAAGTGAGAAGAAACACTTTGATGTATTCTTCATGTTGTATATAGATTTTGTTAAATTACAATCACTATAATCAATCAACCTTAAATTGGTGATAACTTTATGCCATATACCAAACTCCTTCATGATTTGTAAATATCTTAAAATTCTTCTAATTACTTGCTCCAAAAGAAATTTGACTTGGTTTTAGCATGAACTTTAATAGAAGATCTGTGGCGTATGTGGCGTACGTGATGTTTGGTTGTGTTCGACAAATACAATAGGCTTTCAATTAAACTTTTGTATCGTGCATCAACTTCTAGAACTTTGTCATATTTTGTTGCTTCTTATATGTTGTGATGAATGTGATTGACTTGCAATCATACATAATGAATTTCTCCAATAGTCTATGCTGCATTTCTTTTATGAGATAAACATTGCTTCATTTTGTTGATTAACCTCTATGCTTAAGAAGTTGTATTGTTTTCCCAAAAAGGAAGGTCCCTTTTTATTATTACTACCTTTCTATTTATACACTGAAAGATCCTTTGGATATCCACGTCATCCGACAGTCGTACAGACAATGTCAGATACGCGAGGGCACTGCTCTGACGGATACCCCTGACAAGTCAGGTTCACTAACGGTTCTCAGAAAGGACGTTCTGTACTGACCCTGATTTCCATCCGTCCGTCTTTGGTAACCGTCCGGTCCACCGGGTGGATAGGTCCGGACGGTACAGAAGTAATTCATCAAACTAAGGTTGATAATCTCAAATGTCTTCATTATGTATTTTTTGAATTCAATTATCATCTTCATATTATCTGTTGTGTATGTGAGTTTGTCAACATGTTAACAAGACAATAAAAGTGTTATACCAATCTTAAGTCTTGATATATAGTGCTGGTTTACTCTTACTCTTCATGAATTCTTGATCCATGAAGTACTGATAAATTTTGATGTACTACACTAAAGGAACTTACTTGAGACTATATAGAGCTTTTCTTAGTCTTAATACTTTATTTTTGCTTCCTTTGCTAATGATGACTTATAGTTGCTCAACATAAATTTCTTCTTGTAGCAACTCATTTAGAAAGGTAGGTTTGACGTCTAACTGTAAAATATTCTAACCTTTTTATATTATAAGAGATATTAAAGCTCTTATTATATAGACGAGAAATTGGAATAAATGTCTCATTATAATCAATTCCAGGTTGATATGACTAACCATTTGCTAGTAGCAACGATGCTAGAAACTTGATGTGTTTTCAAATATGGCAAGCATATCCTATCACAACAATAACAAATTCAAATATCGTACTCATAAGGACTAGTATACGTGAATACCAATTTCTAGGAATTCTTATATAGTTAGGTAAACCAATTTTTAAGAGTTTGAAAATGATTTATGAAAAGAATTGATTTAAGAAAAGAATTGATTTAAGAAGAAACTAAAGACAAATAAAACAAGTAAATTGGAATTTGAATTTAAATTAAGAGTTATGATTTCATTTATGTTCTTCCCCTCAATCCTAATTAAATGCAACTTACTAAATCTATTCCTCTTTATTGCTGATTTTACCTCTTAATTTTATTAGAAATCCTTAGTCTAGATTCCCAATATTCTTTATCCTAAGTTGGTTTCTAGTTGATCATAAAGAAATGCATATTCAAAACAGGCATTAAGAACATATAGACTGATTAATAACTAATCTAATCCGAAAGTTAGAGAAAAGTTTAGTCATACAATCTTCCTAAATCCAATTATTTTATAAATCTACAGAATATATGGTATGATCTCTACTAATTAATTTATTTAAACATGCAAAGGGTAATTACTTCTTTACAATAATGTTAAAATAATAAAATAATTCAATAATAATAATGTTAAAATAATAAAATTGAAATTTGCATTCAACTAAGATTGAGGGTTCTAAACATAAACTATATTATAACTCTTAAAAGAAGATTTAGCTACCTATACACATGGTGAGAATTACGAAACTAAAAGAAAACATAATGGAGTATAGAAAAGAAAACTTGTGATGGTCAAAGGCTTCATTCTTCCACTCTACACTATGCCTAAAACCTCGCTAAATGACTTCGAAATGCTCTTAAAGAGCTTTAAAACTAAAGAGATCAAAATATAAGGGAAGAAAGAGTACAAGAGACTAAAGCCTAAAATTTCATGATGATCTTTTTTGCTCCATGAATGCTCCTTTTATAGTGTGCGGAGTGGGCTTGCATGGACATGCTGAGTGGGAGCATACCATGCTAGTCTGTTCTTGTCTAAGCATGGGTGTGCTGAATGGGAATACGATCATGTTGCACTATCCTGACCGAGCTCATACATGCTAGATTGGAACATGATTGTGCTAGATGATTTTGGCTTGAGCACGGGTATGCTAGATTGGAGTACAATTGTGCTTAAGCTTATTCTCCTGTGAGTTTCCTCTTTTAGGTCAAAAAACTTGAGTTCTAGTAATTTTTTTCTTTCTTTTGGGCTTGTGACTCTATATTGTGTCAAACTTAAAGAAAACTAGTGAATTGTGTGTAATTTAAAAATAAAAAGAATGCATTTATACCCTTAAACTCCTCTTATTAATATACAAAAATTTGGTTTATCACCCAACCTTATGCTTTTGTATAGATCCATTAGAGTTAAGCTTTGTCTTATATAATCATTTAACTCTAATGCAGTCTACTAGCTACCACATGTTATTTATTTATTTTTCAATCTTTTTTATCTCTTTTTGATTTCCTTTATCTATACTTCTTGTTTTGTTGTTGCTTCAAAGCTTTCAAGTTCTAATATAACCAAGTTGCAAGTTTCATACATACCCAAAAAAGATCTAATTCGTCTCGAAGTAGATTCTGGTGAAGCAATTTGTTGTTGTGAAAAGCGTACCTAGATCTTTAACTGCTTCATCAACTTCTTTATGGGATTATTGCATTGGCACAAAGACATTACTTTTCTCAAGTTTTCTTTTCCCTAATTTCGTGTAGCATTTTCATTAATCTCAACCTCTCAACTAATGGTTGACTTTTTTTTTTTTTTTGCAAGTTATAGACTTAGTGACATTTTTATTGAATGTTAAATCCCACGAAGATATCTCATATAATCTTGTCTTGTAACATGTGTTAGTTTCATTAGGAACATATAAGTAGCTTGTGTCTTTTTTTCCCACTCCATTTGTTAACAAGAGTCTTATCTTAGAATGTTTTAGTTTGACATATGTTGAGTATGTAAATAATAATATAAACTGTTCTAACCCAAAAAATATTAGGTAAACCTTTCTCTTTTAATATTGATTTGGACATTTTCATGATTATGTAATTCTTTTACTTTGACATTTCATTTTTTTTAAAGAATATGTAACTACCTATAAGTTTATAAGTTGTTGATCAATACCTTCGTTTTCATAAAACATGTCAAACTTGTGGAAATACTTTATTATGTTTTCTACTTTGCTTCTTAATAAGGGTTTTAAACTTTTTTGAATATTTCAAAAACTTCTAATTTTTCTTTAATGAAGTCAACTTAAGTCATTCTAAAAAGATAATGAATGAAAATGATGAAATACTTGTTATTGTGAAGTGATAATACTAACATTGTAATTTGTTACAATACCAATATTCTTTCTCTAAGTTTTATTTGAAAAATATTTTTTAATATAAAAAAAACTCGTATTAAACTCAACAAATTAACCATGTAGTCAAATTTAATAATAAATTATTTTTTATTTCTTAACTGATTAATTTTAAATTTCATCCCTATTTTTAAAGATGCAATATTAATACTAAACTACAATTTATTTATTTTTAAGAATCCAAGAGGTTGGTGAAAGATGATTATCAAGGGCATGATTTTCAACATTTTTACCTTTTAAAATATGTCATTTAAAATTATTGAAATCACTCGTTCTCTTTCATGTTATTTCAATTTTAAAAATACAAAACATGGAAAAATAGTATATTCTTCTTAATATTATTAGTTTTTTATAAAACCTTTTTTAATTGAAATGGCCGGAAAGAAGACAAGAAATGAAAATATGTAATTTGTGTACTTATTTTCTTTATAATTGAAATAGCCGATTTCAAATGTATGTTTTGACAAGATTGTCCATAAGATAAAATCTCTTACCTTTAATCATCATTTTTCACTCTCACCTTATACCTTCTTTAACATTTTTTGTATCATATCACCAATTTTATTCTTTTTTTTTTTTCTATCTCTCTTTCCTCCGAAAGATGTGAAAACATCATTTTTCACATGACGATAATCCTGTGAATATCTATTTCTTAATAGCTTTTTAGATAAAATTTATCACTCAATAAAAATATTTCACTTAATCTTCAAAACAGTATGCCTTATAGTATTAATAAAGAAAAAAGTATTTGATTAAATTTATTCTACTTTTTGTTCGGATTTTAATTTTTTTTTTATGGTAAGTGTTCTCTATTTTTCTGAGCGCCTCAGCCAAGAATGCTAAGTGTTCTCTATTTTTCTTCAATTTAGGATTCATAAATAAAATTGAATGAAACTTAATCTTAATGTTTTAATTAATCAAATCAAATCTTTTTCTTAAATTTTCTTTGTGTTTTCTTGAATTTAGAAAATTCACAAAAATGTTGTATTCCTTTTTTTTCTTTTAATTTTTTGAGAAAAAAAATCAAATCTATATTTTTCTTTCGTGGTTCCGTTAGTAATTACCTTTATAAATTGATAATTTCCTTTCAATTTCTAGCAATACTTGATTATTAACATTTTAGTTATTACTTATAATAATTTGATACACTTGGATAGAATTTGTGTCGGTAAAAATTAAGAATATTTTAGCCTTCAATTTACAATTGATATAATTTCAAGTCTCCGATTATTCTAATGTGGGGGATATTTCACCATACTCCGAGTTTAGAACTGAGTAAACGCTGGACTCTCGGAATTTAATACTTGGTACTATGGTAGATCATAATAGGGAGAATGAAATTATGAAGTAACTACTCGATGAACTACTTTATTCCCCCCTTTAAATTCAGTCACAGATAGATACAAAGAATGAACTAGAAACAAAAGGGAATAACTGAAATCATTATCAAGACTGCATCTCATTTTGGACAAGTGATAAAATCAATATCGTGAACATTCAATTTTATATAAATAGTAAAAAATGACTTTTATCTTGAAAACTTATGTACGACTAAATTATAAGATTAATTTATCTCACCTTTTGCACTTTCACTCGAGACGCAGTGTGTACACACTTTGATCTTAAATTTATGTGAAGTTTTTTGTGAATCATATTTTCATTATATGTGTAAAAGTTGATAAATATGGCATGGGCAATCTAGTTATGGTACCTACTAGCCATGCACAGTATTTGATTGTCCGGATGCGTACGTAGGAGCAGAGCACTCATAACTCAGACGCTGAGACTGTGTCCACATGCAACGATTTTAAATCTTCTCAAGTCAAAGATGTAAATATATATTTTGGGTCGTCGAACTTAGAAGCATATTCTGGTGTTGGTAAATATATATTATATCAATCAATTAAAAATGTACGATTAAAAATATAATAAAGTATATAATTTTTTTTTTCTTTCACAAAGAGTGACCTCCACCAAGGCCCAAGAGTAGGGCTTAATCTCTTCAAGATTTCAAGAGATAAAAAGTAGATTCCTCCGAACTAAGTTTGCTCTATCGTTGAGAATCAAACTTTCAATGTGTTGTTTAACCTGTGTTTGTTTTGGATAATTCAGGAAGGAGAGATTTGAAAAGAAATTGTTTAGGAGAAATATTGAGTTTTTTTTTTTTTTGTTTAGAGAGAAATTGAGAAAGAAAAATGTCAAAAATTTGTTATTTCTATCATTTTTAATTTATGTCCTCCCACTTTATCAATTCTGAATAAAAGTGTTAATAAGGTGTTGCTTAAAAATTAAATATTTTTGTAATATTAAAAATAAATAATAAATACTATCGCTAAAAATAATAATAGAATAAAAAAATTAAAATAACAATATTTTTTTTTATAGAATTTATTAATTTTCACTCATCTAATTCTACTCTTTTCCTTTTTATTTCTATCTATTCAACCAATACATTTTTCTCTTTAATTTCTCTTTTGTTTCTATTTTTAAATTTTTATCTCTTTATTTCATTTTTAATTCAAACAGAATATAAGAGACGAGAATACTTACAACTCACGTCATCTTGAGTGGGTAAAGTATATAAAGTTATTAAAATCTTATTTATTAATTTTTATCAATAATTATAAATGACACACTTGTTTTTTTTATTTATAACTTGTAGTGTTAGAGCTTGTGGCATGTACTAATTGGGTAAGTGATGAATTGGTGAGCGAAACCGAAAATAGATAGTGAGAAGTATGAGTAGAAGCCATAGCAACCAATTTTCTGTTTTGAAAGGGCAATAACACAATGATGATGAAGGAAGAGAGTAGGGTTGGTTGCTCCTACAAATGAATTTCCTAAGTTGAGACAAACCCATATCATATGCCATCCATTCAAACCCTTTTCACCAAAAAAACCATGGCCCTCTCCCCTCCTCTGTCCTTATCTTTTAGCCAATCCCATCACAATCATCATATTCATATGTGCAATCATCCTCTCCATCATCCCCTTTTCTCTCATTCATTTCTATCTGTCCTACACCCATTCAATGCCCCCCCACCAAAAGCTACAACAACACCAGCCTATTAATACTGATAATTTTTTATTGGTTCAATCCCTGTACGGAAAAAATTTGTTGAGAGATGTAACAATTACTCTTGATAAATTAGTCTCTATCATCGATTGAGAAATATTGTTGATAGAAACCAAACGAATCTCATACACTCTTGTTTCTCTTCTAAACATGTATCAAAAACAACATGCATTTGAAAAGGTTTATATTTACAATCACGGGTAGAAAGGTGCACAAATTTACCAAAACTTCAAAACAAAGCCCGGAAGGGAAAACAAGAAAAAAAAGGTGAAACAAAACCAAAATAAAAACATGGGCATAGTAAGATTGAAGCCAGGGTAAGAAAGGAGAGAAGGGAGAAATACAAAACAAAGAGGGTTGTTAATTGTTTCTACCATAGAAATCTGGCTCTCTTGGAATTGGAGGGAGGACTAATCTGTGGAACAGTGAAAGTATCATCCTTCAACCTCGATCTGCTGCTACCTTTGTTGTTGGTCTCACCTTGAGAAGAACACACAAGAGGTGGCGGCGCTTGAGGAACCCAGATCCCCATGCTCTCCGTCGAGAACGAACCCATATGCCCCTCCATGTCACCACCATCAAACCGTGGAAACACTTCATCACTCTGCAGTTCATCAACTCGTTACAAATCTCAGATCCAACCACAAACAACATTAAAACAAAACACATATACAATCCCTGTTATTCTTAAGTGCTTTATGTTTTTTTTTAAACTAAAATTGAAGATCTATTTCAATAATTTGTATAATAAAAATTCACATCAAATATCAACTCAAGGGAGTGAAACTTGGATTCTAATAAAAAAACACTTTTTTATGAAACTGTATGTAAGTTTTATTTGAAAAAAAAAGTTGAATTACTTTTGGTAATGAAAAGAAGAAAGAAAGAAATTGCAAACCTTACAGAAACCATTGGAAAGAGAATATGAATCGAGAATATCGTCAAGCTGCCACCCCGGGAGAGTCTCTATCAAATACTCTGATATGCTGCTACCAACACTTGTGGCAGCAGTCCCTTCCACAGCAACCTTGTTGTTGATGGTGGTGGAAAAGGGAGGAAGTGTGGTTGATAGCGGTGAAGGAGTGGTTTGATTAGAGGCAGTGGCGGATGAAGGAAGCGTAGCAGAAGCAGAAAGTTTAACAGCGGTGAGAAGGAATCTATCATGCTTAAGGGTGTGTTCGTTGGCAGAATGAACGGACACGTCACAGTCTTTGCAGAGAATCGCTCTGTCTTGCTGACAGAACGTGAAAGCAGTTTTGTCCTGCAACACAATATCCATGTTGAGCACACATATGTCATATCGATGGAGATTATATATGATAATAATAATATTTGACCTGACAGATATCGCAGAGAGGGTGTTGTTTAGGAGAAGGGCGGAGAAGAGAGAAGCGTTGGTGTTTGGAGGCGAGTTTATTGGCATGGTGGACGCGGTGGTCGCAGGCGGCACAGAGGGCGGCTTCGTCGGCGGTGCAGAAGACGGAGGCCTCGTGTTTGTTGCAGACGTCGCACTGGATCTTCATTGGGTATGAATGAAGGTTGAGAGTTGAGAGTAGCGAGCTGAGAGGAAAGGGAAGAGAATAAAGACAGCGTGGGGGTTGGCCAATGCTCATAAAAAGTGGCAAGTGATTGAGATGGATGGTCAAATGGTAAAGGAGGCACACTACTATGATAACTCAGCCATCCATTCACCATCATCTAAGATACTTCTTGCTTTTCTTTTCTTTTTCTTTTTTTTTATTACTTTTCTTGTAATTAAAACCAGAGTACACCATACCAAACCACTCTTTTAAAACTCACTAAATTGCATTTATTTTCCTTCTCCTTGCCGCATGCAATTTTTTCAATTCTACTTCCACAAGGATTCCAATTGCTTTAAAACTCCATTTTTTTTATTTGAATTCTAATTCCATTTATTATATCAAATTTAAATTAAAATAATATTTTCAAGTGATTATAACAACAAAAACAATAATAATAATAATAATAATAATAATATTATTATTATTATTATTATTATTATTATTATTATTATTATTTATGACATTGACAATATAACGAGTAGAACTGATCAACTAATCTGATTTGAGGATTTGATGTGTCAAGATGTAAAAATAAGTCACTTCAACTCAATTCAATGGTGCATGAGTCTAGCCAATTTGGTTTACTATAATTTTTTTAAAAATTTTTTAAAAGAAAAATAAGTGGAAGTCAAAATAAATTTAATATATTTCGAGTCAATAATATTTTAGTTCAACTTATCTCATTGGGTTTGGTCAAATTAGTTCAATTTCTTCTAAACTTCATTTTTTAGCGCTGAGTTTGACCTAACCCATCAAGTCAAATTCATTTTGCTAGTTCTAATTGATACATATGATAAATAAAAACAATGGTTAGTAGTGATAATAACTAACTATAACAATAATAATAGCTAACAAGGTTGTGGGGTAATGATTTCAAACGATGATGACAATAAAAGTAACAAAAATTCACGGTAGTAGATACAAAGATAATGACTACAGTTGTGACAAAAGTAAGAGCAAATTATGTTTGAGTAAACAACTTAATTAAAGACTTATTGAATAAATCCTTATATATAAATTGTTTTTATAATATAAAGAAAAATTAACATGTAAATTATAAGTTATTTTTCTTAAACAATCTTCGTTCCTAAAGAGCTTATAAAATAAAATGAAAATAATTTATCAACATAAGCTATATATTGATCATAAGTTCTCTTAAATACTTGCATAAGTGCTTATGTCAAAATAAAAGATCTTCCAAACATATCCTAAAAATAAACACACATGACATTTTTAAATCATAATACAATAATTAATTTTTAATTTTGACCATCATATATAATTGTATGACTTAAATATATATATATATATATATATGCGGCTACATAATGACTTGTACCTTCCTGAGTCAGGTGCGGATTGCATATGACATGTCAGAGCACAGGTCCTGACATACTGTTTTGGCCTTGGACATGTCTTCGTATCTTTTTGTCAAGTAATGTGACAATCTAGGTATATATAGGTATTAAAGAAGAAAAGATAAGAAGGATTTTATGGAGTATTCTGTGACTTGAGAGTAGAATACTAATTGATTCTCCCATTTTTTTTATCATTTAAATTAATCGGTTTAGTGTTCCAAAAAAATCTTTCTTTTCTACACTTTTAAAAATTAAATCATTATATCATCTTACTCATCATAATAGTTTCTGACTTATAAAAAAATCTTACTCATAATAATAAAATTTGATGGGTTAAGATATATTTAATTGTATTCTTATTTTCGATTATGTTTTAGTTATTATTAGAATATTGTATGGAAAATAAAATAAAATAAAAATTATTAAAAAAAATATATTTTTAGTTTCTATATATAATTGTATATCACTAGTATTTTTTAATTTAATCCTATATTTTATAATAATTATTAACCTATTTTATAATATTATAAGGACAGTGAATATAATAGGCACTATATGATAATTATTTGGGTTTCTTTGTCATAATCTTCCTTAATTATTTGTTGCTTCTAGCTGTGGTTACCCTAATTATTAATGTAGAATTTCTACGATCATTTCGCTTTCATCTTATCAGCTGCAACTTCATATTAATATAAAAATAAACCATTCAGATGTAAAATAAAATAAACCAATCCCGTGTTTGATTGTATTGCCTGTTTTTCAACATTCTAATATCAAAATATTTATCAGGCTATCATCTTTGACTTTTCCAAGAAGGTCTATGAAACATCACTATTCTTACCATAGTTACCAATCATACCAAGCTTCAACTTGGATCAATTATCTACTTGCTGTCACCTGTCAATTCTTTTACAATCTTATACAAGAATTATGAATTTTCGTCAACTGGTATTTTGTCTTTACCAGTTATGAGATCCGATATATAATTCACATGCTTTTGCAATTGCAATTATAAAGTTGATTCATGGGCACATGTTTTTAGCAATTTGTGATAATAAAATTAAAAAAAAGTAAAAACAAACATTATACCCACTAATTAATGACTTGCACACAACAGAATAATAAACCAATTTTTTGTTATAATAATGGTTATTACAGGACAGAAAAACTACCAAGTGTTTTAAAAAAATTAAAAAAATAAGTCTTACAATGTTGATAATTTCTCATTAGTCTACGTAAAACCATATTAGAGACTCGAGTGGAAAAAAAATCTTGTAAGTTATTCATATTTCAACTTCTGAATGAGCATACAGTTTTAAATGGAATTGACTATGAGAGAAAGTGAAAGATCAGCTCACTAGACCAATTCATTATTGAGAAAATGATATTAAAAAAGAAAAGAAATTTGTTTCTGATAAAAATTAATAAGAACCTATTTGGTTATCACATCTTCTTTCAATATATTGTTTGGTGAGTTAATAAGAGAAATTGAGCTAGGAACAAATAAGATTAAATAAACAAAAAAAATTTCTCTTTCATAATTTTCATCACACAATATTTTCTATTATAATTATTGTCATTGTTATTGTTATGGTAACTCTTACCACTATTGTCACAATTATTATTATTACTATAATCTATAATACCATCATTACTATTATTACCATTCATTACGACATTATCATTTGTGTGTATACACTACTATCATCATACAATAATTGTTATCATTTTGTTGTTATCATCATTGATAACTATCACTCCACTTGCAATTATCATTCTTTTCTCCCTACACTACTATCATTATCATTATTGTCATAATTAATATTGTCATTATTACAAGTTTTATTATCATTATTATTTGTATTATTATATTTTCACCATTATTATCTTTTTTTTTATTATTATTATTATTATTATTATTATTATCATCACGACCATCATTGTAATTACTACAATCATCATCACAATCATATATTACTATTGTTACCAATGTCATATTGTCCTAATTATGAATGTCACCACCATTGTTATTGCTATTATCATCCTTATCACAACCATAACACTTTTTCTTTTCTTTTTGTTGTAAAGGTAGTGTTGTCATTTATATATAATTTATTCTACTATCTACTAAGCCATCTACTTTATACCAATACAAGATACGATAAAACCTTATCTATTGTTATATTATCATGACCACCAAATAAACTTTAACTAAATAGAATGGTCAATTATGTTGAAAGATGGTAGAAATTATAAGGAAACAATAGAATAGGTCAATCATTTTATCAATAAGATAAATATACAAGCAATTTTTTTAATTTTTTTTGCAAAAAGAGACAAAAATATTAACATGGAAAGAAAAAGGAAATTGTGGAAATTAATTATTGAAAATTGTTATGGAATATAAAGGGGTAAAACACGGGAGAGATCTCCATTATCTAGTCATGAACAAACCATGCAAATGAATTTGACATTATATCAAATATAAAACCTTAATACATTAGGTATGTGAGTCTTTGTCACTTATATGTTGTACCTCTATTCAACGTGTGATTTTTTTACTCATAAATTTTTCACATGTTATGTTCTTCCTTAAGTGAAAGTGTTTCCTTCTATGAACACTTAATGGTGGCATTAGAGTTTAGCCATTAACATCAATACACTTTATATACTTACATTGTTCTTAATTCACATCAACGAGACGCACCACCTAAACTCACTACTTTAATTCACATCAACGAGACGCACCACCTAAACTCACTACTGTATATATCACTTTTAGTAACATTTTATTAATTACATTTGTAAAAATACTACCAATACTTTTATTAGTAATATTTTTTATATCTTTAATAATATTTAATAAATATAAAATGTTACTAATGAAATTTTGGAACATGATTCAGATACAACATGTGCTAAAATATTACCAAAACTAAAAAGAACATATTTTTTTTTTTATGTTTTGTAACATCTTTTAAATATTGCCAAAAATCATATATGCAGTAGTGCCTCCATGTTGCCATGAAAACTTTTGGTATAAGGGATTATTATACATGGATTCAAAGCTAATTTTGCTATGCTCAAAATTATTCCTAGTCATTCATTAAGTCACACCATTAGATCCTCTAATTACCAAGAATTGATCACCCTAGTTGATATGAATCGAGGAGGCCAAGATAAGCTAACAAAGGACATGAGATGAACTACAAGGTGCAACCTTCAAAGACCCCATAATCAAGGGCATCCAAAGCAAGACCTATCAACTTGTTCTTAGATTAGAATTCTTTATTCTCATCAAGTTCTCCAAAAGAGATATGACGAATCTCAATTTCTCTTATCTTATTTTCTTCTAAAAATTAATGGCGAGTCATTTCTTAACTCTTTTCATTTTTTTTTCACTTCAATTCCTTTTATATTATCTTAATTTCGCGATTTCCAATATTCTAATAAAAACTCTAAATTTCTCTATGATTTCTATGTCCTAGATCAAAGGTGTGAAGTGTAACTAATCTATCGAGTGCAAGTCCAATCCAATATGGACTTTAGGGATCCAGGATCGTATCACTAGTCATACCATAAGCTCTTATACAACATCTAGATAGCACTAGGAGTGTTAACAAGTTAATAACTAAATCTAATAAGAGAAATAAACACTACATCATCTCCACTCAAAGCTTTAAGACATTAGGAATATGAATCACATCTCTTATATATCCTCATTACATCTTTTCCTAAATTTTCATAAATAATATCATGACATCATATACATAAAATACTTAAAAAAACATAAAAAATGAATTTTTACTTTCTATAAATCAATTTTGTTTAATATTATTGGATGTTAACATGTAATACAATTCTAGTGTGACTTACACTAATTATTATATTATTTATATATAAAATATAATTTTTATTTATCTAACTATTGAATTATATATATATATATATATATATATATATATATATATATATATATATATATATATATATATTACGTTAATTGCTTGTTCAAATTTCATCAGAATTGGATTACAATATTAAAATTAGGTTACGAACAAAATTTAACAAATGAAGTTCATATATTCAACCGAATTAAATATAATAAATTTAATTTTGTTTTTTATTACCAAGCCTAACTCATGATCACTATGACAGTTAGTCTTAAAGTTATAACTTATGATGTAACGTAGCATAATCAAAATATAGTTCAGATTTTATTTAATATTTTCACTAAATCCTCTTAAGGTTTAGGAGATATTCCAATAAATTATACCCAAAAGAAATTTCATTATAAGAGTCATGAAAAGAAAAAAAAAGTGTTAAACCCATGTGAAAAACTCTGATGAATATTTTATCCTTTATAAAAACTCATAATAAATAGGCTACTCAATTGACGTAGGCTCGCGGGAACATCATTGTCTTGATTCATCGTCTCGTAGTTTGGGGTTAGGTTTGGAGATCCAAATTACGCGTATCCTACCTCACCTAATGCATTAATAATAAAACATACAACTGAGAGAATATTCTCAAGGTGGGACTCCGACTGTTTGTTGCTATGGCCAGTGGGCTAACTTGTAACTGGAAGTGGCCCGGTTATTTATTTATTTTAAGTTTCCGCAACAAGAGTCTCACAACTTACAAGTACTCTAACAAATATAAAGATTTGTGTTCATTAATCAAAATATGAGATTCTATCTTTGCTTAACAATAAAGTGTATCATTTTATTCATTGAAGGATTGATCCAGTTAACAGATTGTTTAGGCATAGAATCATGTATGGATCATTTTAATCTTTAAAGAGTCAATCTAATAATAGCAGTGACTTTAATGATAGTCGAAATGGACGGTTGTCCAAGATCCATCTTTAGAGGAGTATCAATTTACATTAAAAAAAAATTATATAACTAAAATTATATTAAAAAATTATATAAAAATATCAAGAATTAATTAGATAATGTTTCTATTTTTGTGTCACTGTAATATAAATAAGAATATTTAATTGTTTTCTTAATATGTATACAACTTTAAAATAATATATTTTTGTTAAAGTACAATGCCTTTTCACCACATTTATCTCTTTAGGAATAAAGTATTATTTTCAATGGTGACTTTATATCTAAGTTAAGATTTAATCTAAACCTTAGTTAAAAACTACCATCATCAAATTATTTTTGTTAATAATAATTGAAAAATGTTTTTTGAAATTGAAATTGTTAAAATTTTATTTGCAATATATTATGTATTAAGTTTTCTTATTTTAATTTTTATTGAAAATGTATTTTTAAAAAAATCTTTATATAAAGAAATTGTTAATAGTTTTACATGAAAAATAATATTTAAATTATTATAAGAAGATATTTTTTGGGGTTACCAAAAATCTCAACATCATACGTGTCAGGTGGACATGGAAGAACTTCTTAAAAAAATAAATTATTTACTAATAAATGTCCACGAAATATGATGATTCTGGCTGCGACTAATTTTTGTTGGCCATTGATCTAGATTGGGCTTATTAGAGCAGTGTGATGATTAGATTAAAACTAACTTATGAAGAAAGAAACAAACAATATTCTTGGGTGACATTGACTAGACTAGCTAGCTTCCTCGCTAGTAGTGTGGACGGGAATTGTTGAATAGGTTCTTTCTAGTTTATACGCATTATCAATTACATTGTTCTGGTTCTTCGATCGCTATCTTTTTATGTGCATTGTTCAATCATAAAATTCAAACATGGGATACTATGCGTTGGATTAGGTTTTTACACTTTACGACACAAATAAGGGGTTATCCGCCGACAGGGCATCCCCCCAACTTGACCACTCTCTGCCAGAGTGTCCCTTGGCCTTGTCAAATGGCTGTTATAATACTCATTTAAACTTTCGATAAAATTAAATACATTAAAAAAATGTGTCCCTCTACTTTTAATTATAATTTTGTTACCGAAAGTGTCCAAATTATTTAATTTATTAGTACTGTTCTTTTCTCTTTTTAATGGTTGATTCTTGATTAGAGAAATTGAACCCTTTTAGGCACCAATTTCACGTCTCTCTAGTCTCTACTAATGTTCTGTTTCCAAATGAGTTGCAAAAACCAATAGGTCCAATACCCTTTAGCTCCATTTCTCTTTTTCTCACATCCCCTTGATACCAATAATTGCATGGTTGCCGCAAGGAAAAGTTAACAAAAGCGTTGACAAAAAATAATTGACCCGTCAGAAACTAATGTGATAGCAACAACTAATGATTATATATCAATATCAATCCGTGGCTCCAATTATATATCAATAATAACTAGTACTAATGAAACGAAAATAAGCACTTGAAATAACAAATGCAATATACCTAGTTAATCAAATCACCAAGGTGAAAATAGTTTGATATTTGTCCATGATTTCTTTTTTGAAATCCTGTCTTGCATATAGGAATATTAATTAGAAGCCAACTAACCAAGTTGGAAATTGTTGGCTGTAGGCAATAATTGGGGTTGATCGAGAACCCTTATTAATTTGACAGTAATCTGATTCAGGTATGGGAGGACATGCTATATTGCATGGAAGAAGCTGAACAAGATATGAAATCCTCTCCCATACCCATATTTGATGATACACATCTGTTTCCTCATTATGATTGTGCTTGAAAGCATGAATAGGGCCATGATAGTTACATTTGTGGGGTCTTGGTCGGGACCTTTATAATTATTATGTTTAAATAAAATTTGCATATAAAATAGTCTAGTTCACACTTACGGATCTGGAAATTAAATCTCTATCTTTGAGGTGGTTAAATCCTCATCATCA
The DNA here is from genome assembly GCA_025330945.1 of Mucuna pruriens. Lineage (NCBI taxonomy): Eukaryota > Viridiplantae > Streptophyta > Magnoliopsida > Fabales > Fabaceae > Mucuna > Mucuna pruriens. The sequence goes on from JAENHJ010000132.1 coordinate 407,699, forward strand.
CTCGTTTTTTTTATTTTAGTACATTGTCAAGTGTACTTTATTGTTGGCTTCTTTGATAGGAATATATGAGAACTGAGATGATTAAAACTTTCCACTTAACCGAAAAAATTCATGAAATAAAACAAAGAAAAATATGATATAAAGATCGATACTTCACATTTTAAATATTTTTTATCTAATTAATTTCCGTACACTGATTTAAAATTTTGCATCTTTTATTTTTAAAGTATATAATTTATTCTTGAAACTGAAAAAGCGGGACAATTTTTTTCATTATTTTCGTAAATAATTTGTGATGAAATATCATGTTGTACTTTGTGAGTCTTTAAATTTATATTATAATTTACTGATAAGTCTAATTAGTTGGTTAAGTATGAGTGTCAATATTGTAGATATTTAATAATATATTTGATTCCTACGAATAAAAATTTGGTCATGTATTAATTCCTATTAATAAAAAATTTATACTATAATTTAATTATGGTCCCTTTATTTAATAAACTAATTTAATTATGGTCTCTTTCTAGTTTCAATTTTTTTATATAATTTAGAATATTAATCTACATATGTCATGTTAGCATTGTAGTCTATAGTTTGAGACAACACAGCCTTAAAGCCGACAAAGGTAAAACCAAGAATGCAAGGAGAGCCTGAGGGAGAAGAGTAAGTCTTTTAGAAAACAAAGTTCAGCCAAAACATTAAATGTACAGTGGTATTTAAAATCATAAAAAAATATTTTTAAAATGTTAATAATAATAATTAAACGTTAATTATCTTGCCTGATAAGAAAACTGTCGCTTAATAACAAAAAAAAAAATGTTCACTTAGTGGAGTAAAAGTCTAAAAGATAAGGCTCCATTAACCACATTTTTATGTAATAGACTAAGCTAAAAAGATCAGTCATACAAAACAATTATTTACATATAAGCTTAACTTGAAATTTTAAAATTCAAAATAATTCAAAAATAATTATTAAATCACAAAACAAATTTTATGTGGCTCATTATCACATGGGTAAGAGCAAATGGATAGATTTGCACTCGAGTCTTGTACCTCTGATTAGCCACATTGTGCACCTTTAAAGCACTCTTAAAACCTTTAAATCTAGCAATGTAAACTTAATTATGTCATTTGAAATACCTCAAAATTACAACATACTAAAACTATACCAGAGAATACTATAATATTTTTGGATAGAGCAAAAATCTGTCAAATACCAAGTCCTTACTTTGATGAATTCCAACACGCCTTCATGGTAAATGAAAAGTGATTTGAGTTTGATGAAGTCACATTGACCAAATGATGGGGAACCAAATCAATTGCCACGGTCCATGGATATTTGAAATCATTTCTCTGTTTTACTCCTGAAGGGTGAAGAAAATGATATACCTCTTTGCCTGTTCCTAGTAAAGCCATCTCAAAATCAAACCTTATATTACATTTTTACTAGACATAATTCAAGCGCCTGTAATTAAATAATAGTACTCTTACGCTTGTCTCCACATCGTATGCGTAAAGTTAAATCATTCCTTTTTTTATCTTTTTAAAAACCAGCCTTAGCATTCGTTAATCGAGACACCACTCACAATTTCACAAAGGAACAATTTTTTTTTTTGTTATCATATAGCTAACACCCATCACCGAGCCCAAGACCATCATGTTTGATCTTCCCACTACCCACCTTTTTTGTTTTTTTCAAAATTACCTTGACAGACTGTATTGTTACTTTTTTTACCAAAAATATTAATAAAACAAAAACTTGTTTCTATTGTGTTGTTTTTTTATACAAAACAAAAACTAATATTCATTGTATATTCATACACAATGAAAATTAACTTCTGTCAAAAAAAAAATAATGAGAAGGGGAGAAAAGAGGCAGAAGAAGGGGGTGTCTAATGATGAATAAGAGAATTGGGGTGGGAGGGAAAAGAAAAGGATTAACAGAGGCAATGAGATTAACACTAGGAAAAAAATGTTTTACAATTACTTATTTGGTTTTCTCGATGGTTTAAATTCTTGTTAAACCATTTACCTAAGGCAGGTCCAGTTAAATATATTACCTAGGACCATTTGCTAGAAATATTAAGCAGTCAAATTACAGCTGCAAAACCTATGAGGAATGCAAGACAGGAAGACTTCAAATTAAAATTGCAAGAAATATAAAACTTTACATGAGTCTGCTAATTCAAAGCACCATGGAATTCAATTGAATTTTTTATAACTTATAAAAAAAACTTAGTATTCAAAAATATATAAATTTCAATGATTTATTTTGTAAGATGGATTTCATATGACTTTTTAGTATATATCCAGCAATCTCGTATAAATTTCTGCAAAATTGAATTTATTGCATGTATTGATGTTTTGTGTAATTTTTTTTATCAATTTTTTTTTGAAAAAAATCTAATTTAATAAAAAATATAGAAAGAAAAATAACAATGTTTATAATATTGCAAAAAAAAATCAAAATTTAAATAACAAAACTTGTTATATGGTCATTGGTTTACTTAATATTAAAACAAAGAATAATTTGTTCTTTAAAATAGCATCGAAAGAACGTTAATCATGGATAAATTTTGAGTTAAGATGATTAATTTTATAAATTTACAAAATCTTTTAAAATCTTATATATCTACAAAATCTTTTAAAATTTGATAAATTCTTATGATATAAATCCATTAATATTTAAATTACAAATCTAATAAAACTAACAAGTTTTTTAAAATCCTAAAAAATCTTATGTCATTGTATAGTCTTTTAAAATCCACAACATTTTTTTAACAATAAAATAATCTTTTAAAATTTCAATACAATACACCTCCTAAAACCAATATTTCTTTTTCAGTTTTTAAAATAAAAAACCAGAACATCTCTAAATTGTTTTGCTTTTCTACTTTTAGTTTTCTATTACTTATATTTTATTTTACACCGTCACGTCTTCCTCCACTCCTACTCTCTAAAATTTAGTTTTTAAAAATTGTTTTATAAAATAATTTTTAAAACCAAAAATTCAATCAAACAAGCCTAATTCATGGGAAAGTTCACATATATTGATGATAAATTGTCAACAAATTCTTGTCTGGTTATGTGCTTCATCTCTTCAAGTTCCTTCTCATAAGTGCTAAACTGAGCATTTAAGAAGTGGTAGACATGTAGTGATCCCAGGTACTATGTAATGGTTCAAGCTACATAAATTACATACAGAAGACATATTTGACTTTCCTAAATAAATTAATTTCCTTGTGTTCCTTCTATTTTGTACTTTGCAAGGAGAAGAATCCAACCAATGCATGAGAGGAAAGTAAAAGAAATGAATGAAAATGGAAAAGGTTAATGTTAAAGGACTTGTTTTGGTTCTTGAAGAAAATGCTCCCAAAACTTGCTCCCTTGTTTTGCTTCCTACGGCCATATTCAGAATTAGTTAAATTACACAATTTATCTTAAACTTTTAGACAACTCTAGAACCAGGTTTGAACACTCAGTATCTAACTTTGACCCCGACCCCAAATAGAAAAGCATGAGAACAGAATGGATGCAGTATTTTTAACCATTAAGAATAGAAAACTGAAGTGCATAACTGAGAAACAGAGATTACAAATTGTTCATTACAGTCACAGTTGTAAACAAGCAAAAGAATTACAAGAAATTATCACAATTACAAATGGACAGAGTATTGTGTATGTGTGTGATTTGATAATATAACACATTAAAATGATCCATTCGTGTTTATTTTTATTCATGCTTACATACGCTAGTTAGGATTAACTTGCACCAATAAAAACTTGGTCATCTTACATTATTAATTAAAATGCAGAATAAATGTGACTGATGGATTGCAACAGATGTATGACCTTGCACAATTTCAAAGGGAGCAAGCATTTCTTTTCCACGTCAAACTGTGATACTTGCTTCAATTCAAAAGCTTGATGAACTGTAGCTTTAGGAGATAATTATGACCGTAAAAACCTATTTGAAATTGTTATAAATCTTACAAAAACGACCTACAAGACAATGACATCCAATTGATGGAAGATTTTCGTGAGAAATGCATCCTTGAGAATTTAATAAATGGTATAAAACTACTATAGTTTTTACATAGGTGTCAATAAATGCTCAACCTACCCTTGTATAAATGTTGATAAAGAAAATTGAATTAGGAAAGCAATGAAAGGCATAAACTATTGAATTGTGATGTTGAAAGTGCAAGAAAAGAGGAGGATGCTACCTTTATTTCCAGTGGACTGTAGAACTAGAAGATCTAAGCTTTTGTTGATGTTGTTTCAAGGATAAGGAGGTAAATTTTAGTTAAGTAGTGGTATCTTCACATATAAAAAAAAATCTTACCTTTTGAAGTCAAGCTCTAGAAACAGAAGTTTTCAGTTTTATGTTTCTACAAGTTCAGCTCTGAACTTCAAAGGCCCAGTAGAAGGAGGAGCATAGGAAAGAAAACATACCTAAGACAGTCAAGAAGCTATAATATGATTTCAATTCTCTGTTTGTGACATTTGAGGGCCTCAATGATAGCATCACTAGCACTCTTGCAGATGATTGGATCTCATCTAGGAATTAAAGAAGACCAACCAGTGCAGGCACAATGAAGGAAGGGTGTGCAAAAGTAATTTAGCAATTGCCACAAAAAATCATATATGCTAGACTAAAGATTTTTCTGACAAGATATTTACTGGATCACCATAAAATGGTATGAAATTAATCTGAAAACATTAATGCTTAAATAGATATATGAAAGTCAAAGTTAAAAAGAGAAGCACAAAGGAGCATAAGAAATAATGATAAAAGAAGGAGTACAACAAATAATGACAAAGAAGGAAGCATTTGAAAAAGGAAATAAAGGAAGAGAGAAGTAAAAGAAGGAAAATGCAAAGAAGCAATCAACCTAAAAGCTTAAGCTATTAGGCGTGAGCTTAGAAATTGCTTTTAGTCACATCTCAAACACCCCTCTTGACATGAAAACCCTTTGGACTTAAGGCGTGAATAAAGCAGAGGCACAGCAATACCCTATGCTTTAAACTTAATTTTAAAACAAGAATGATGGTAAAGATCACAATCATTTGGACAAAGAAGGCTCCAACACCATGTCAAGAAACAATCATCTATCCCTAGAGCACCAGCCAATACAAGAAGGCTCAATAATACTTTTCAATTTACATAACATATACATAAGAAACATATATAAAAAAATTACACCTTATATTTCAGTTTGAAGGCTAACATTTGGATGCCTGCTCGCAAATCATAACTACTTGTTCCCAAATAGGCAACTCTAGCAATTCGTTAGCTGTATCTTGCCTAAAATAAACATATCAATAATTAAATATGCAAACAACAAAAAATGAGATATAATAATATAAGCAATCAAACCAGGCAGAATAAGTGGTTAAATTTTGCGACATTGATAATATATATACGACTTCTGATACAACATCCATAGCATTTCTTCTCCTAACATTGAGCAGTATTCTGCCATCAGCAAAACAAGAGGTATAGTTGTGATCAAACTAGATTGTACCTAATAATAAGCTACAGAACTTGAAAAGAGACAGATAAAAGATACAAATGCATGACAAGAATTAAAAATTTCTTTGTATAGCAAAAGTAAGCATACCTGATCATAAACCTTCAATTAAACCTTGGAGTCCAGCACATATTGAAGCATCGTCAATCTAGACACAATGAACATATTACTCAATCAGCAATGCAAATTCATCAACCATATAAATACGAAACGTGTAATTGATATGCACATTTGGCTAATCGTAAAGCAAATCTGTCAAATTCGAAAATCGTCAGAAAATCCAGAGATTAAATTGGGAAATAGAATAAACGAATGAAGGAGCAGGCGAAGAGAAGGAGAGGATTATGGAGTGAAAAATAAGGAAGGTAAGGTTTAACACGGAGGAGCCAGCTCAGTCGTCGCCCAGAGGGTTTTCTATATTTCAATCCTCATTTCACTACTCAAGTTGTGTATCTCTTAACTAGTCTTTTAGTTTTTTAAACTATTAACATTTCTGACAAATTAAATGTTTATTTTATATGATTAAAATTTATAATATATAAATATTTCTAAATATACAAACTATATTATAGTTAAAATTTATAATAAATAAATATCTTTAAATATATATTTTTTAGATTTATAATAAATAATTTAAAGCGTGATATAAAATTATTTTAATTATTGATGATTTTTTTAAAATTAATAAAATTAATTTAGAAATCTATATAATAGATAAAAGAGATATTTTCGATTTAGTGTACATCGACCAAATTACTTTCTATTTTTATTAGGTAATTATATTTTAGTCATTTTTATTTTTTTTTACTTCTTTCTCTTACTTCATCTCTTATATTTTAATTATATTTTTAATTCACGTAATTTTTTCCTTTCCTAAAATGCAAAAACACAAACACAACATCGCCTGCATTTTTGCTAGTATAGATAAAAGGAAGAAGTTTTACCTTGATTGAGAGATAAAAATTTTAGTCGTATGAAAAAAATAATGTGTGAAATGCATTTATAGTATTTTGTTTGGATAGTGAGTGAAATAGAATATATATATATATATATATATATATATATATATATATATATATATATATATATATATATAAAAGAAGAATAGAAAAAAAATGTGTGTTTTGGGAGATAAAAATAAGAAGAAAAAAATTAGAGAAATTTCTTTTATTTCTTTGGAGGAGAGAAAAGGAAAGTGAAAATAAATAAATAAATAATATAATTTTTAATATTAATTAAAAATAATTTTACTCCATTCTTTTTTTTTCTTAACATCAAAATGTTTATTATCATTTTAAAAAAATGTACTAAAACAATTTACTTACTTTTTTAAGTAATTAAAACAGAAATAAAAAATAAAACTTTATTCCCTTCCTTTTTATCTTAACCAGGGGAGAAAGTATTTTTGGTGAGTCCCAACAAAATAAACTACCCTCTTTCTATTTTTTTTCAAAAAAACAATGAGATTTTAGATCTTATATAAGTATTTTTTTAATTTTTATTTTTATTTATTTTAACCTCAAATGACCATAAGATAGACCTATAAAAAAAATATAATATTGAGAATGTTTAATTGAAAAAAAATAAAGTTCTTGTTATTCAAATTATGTATTTTAATTCATAATATAAAAGTAGATTTTAAAATAATTCATAAAATTAAAAAAAATATTTAGTTAGTTTAATGGTCAATGCATTTAAAATATATTTAAAAATAAATATACTTTATTGCGACATCAACAAAAATTATATCATATCTAATGAACTAGTTAGTGACTTTTAGATTCCAAAAGTTGTTTACGTGGTATAGACAATTAATCTTTCTAGCGTTGTTTATCAAAAAAATAAAATCATGAAAAAATATTTATAAATAAATAAAACTCGATAATAATGTGCAAGTAAGATGATAAGGATTATGACTTTATTTATATTATTTTCTCTCCTATTCTAATTTCACATTAATCATTTAAATTATTCTCGAATAATTAATTTTATTTTATTTTTATTAGGAATCCTTCAATGGTCACTCTTAGTCAACTAATAATATTATATATAGAGAGTGGACATATCAAATGAGAGGATAAAAAGAATAAATTTGGATCATCAAATTATACATGAAAAGTTAGGCTTGAAAGTTATTTAATGCTATCATAGCCATTTTAAAATGTTACATGATTCTTTAATTCAATCTTAACATTTTATGCATGCGCATATGATTCAAATTTATTTATCTCATTCTCTTGTATAAATATTCATCTCACTTAATACTTTCTATATATAGCATCTCAAGTGCTCTACTAATGCTCATGTTAGTCCACACATAGTAAGTCAAACTTAGTAACAAGAAATGGACATTTTGGTTTTTGAAATTGTAAAACAATGTCAATTTATTTCTTGAAATTATTAAATTTTATTAAAGATCATGGATCAAATGTTTGATTAGATAAACTTTTCTATAAACATTTATAGAAGAAAAAATAAAAAGAAAAAATAAAATAAACTTATTTATAATCTATTTTGTAAAAGTTTTCTCTATTAAATTTTCTAAAAATGATAAAGTTTCTACTAATTAACTTATATATAAGTTAATTTTAACTTATGAAAAAATTTATTTCATTTCTTTTTTTCATTTTTTTCTCATACAAGTGTTTATAAAGAAGTTTACTCAAATAAGATCTAAATTAATATAATCATTACTTCATGTCAACTAACAATATTAAACATACTATGTGACATGTTAGGTTAAGTGACATGTTAATATTTATATTGTCCCAAATATGACATAATTACATGAACCATTTTGATTTTATTTTATTATTTACAATGATCGCCTTCTTTCTTTCTTTTCTTTTTTATTGAAAAACACCAATGAAATTCTAAAATCTACATAATCAAAACGTCAAGAAGAGTAACGTAAAGGCAATGATGGTGGGTAGTGTAAGATCATTTGCATAATTAAGATAAAACAAATAATACACGAGTAAGAGTTGGAGTGCATATACAAACTTAAAGTCAATGACTAAGAAAATAAATTTGTAATTTTACTATGATTTAAGAGCAGTGCAAATCTCTAAAACTTAAAGAAAATCATAAATAATTTTCTACTCATGTGCTTTATCATACGTATATTGAATAAAATTTATGAAGTATTTTAACGTTTAAACATATTAAAATGTGTGTGATTATGAAATATATTATATACTTTTTTATAAGATGATGAATCAAATTGTCATTGTTTTATTTGAGTTAATGGAAGAGAAGAAATATGGAGGGATCTAAGATTGATTGTGTGAGGGTTGAAGTAAGAATGTTAAGACACGAGTAACCTTGATATCTATTATGATAATATTTTGTTATTTTAGAGCAGGCAAAGGAATGAACTAGTTATTTAGGGGACATGGATGAATTTCAACCCTCACACTATTCATGGAGTGAATCTGATATAGTAAACGCTCCTAATTAAATTTGGAATTTACTCATTTCTCCCCAACTTTGCAACCATTCGATAATCGATAAATTGAGAGGGATTCTACACGATAAATGAGTTGTAATATGTTATATTATAAATCTAGGATCTAATTGTAAACATTAAAATTTAAAACCCTGATAATAGAAGTATTTTCAGGGATTCTTCTTCTGACGTCACGGTCGTAAATCGTAACGCAAGGAACTGATAACAAAATGTTTATGTTTTTGTATTTTTGAAAATTAAAAAAAGAAAAGGAAAAAGAGAGAAAAGACATTGTGGGTAAAGTTTGTGTTACCTTCGTTGAGACATGATGACAAGTTATCGGCTGAGAGGCCAATTATCCACTTAAAGAGAAACCTATGATGTAGTCTCGGTCTATAACTCTATATAATCTAAAAGAATAATATTCGTACACTTTGAATAATATTTTATTTCTCTTCTACTTTATTTTTTCTTTTTATTACATCACATCATTTATTATATTATTTGTTATTTATTTTCTTATCTTCCTTCCTTCTGCCGCTTACACTAAAAAATAGTGTATAATAATAATTTTCCTAAAATCTATATTCTCGTGTACCATCATTTCAGTCACATGCAGGGCCATTTGGACCAACCCTATAACTATAACCATATCTACTAGGGCATGGGGACCATCTCACGTCAAATTTCGTTTCTAATTGACGTAAATCTACATTCTTCGCACATTGTTATTATCAAATAAAAAATATAAAGCCCCGTCGCACCCATGTTCTCAAGAGTGAACCATTACCTTAGTGCTCGAGTTAATTATTATATTCAATAACTTTGTACGGACATGATATAGTTAATAAATAATCATGATATTAAAATATACAGTCAGACATCAAATTTTTATATTTGTAAGAAAGAAAGAATATTGAAAAAGAAAGATCAGTTTTTTAAATAGATATTTATATTTTAAAAATTAGTCGCTATCTCTTGGTCAAAAATATTTTGAACATTAAAATAAATTGAATAATTTGGTATTAAAATAATATAAGATTTGCAATTTTTTGAAACAAAATTAACTTGATAATGATATTGATTTTTTTGTTATTAATTAATATTTGAAAAAAGGCTCATATGACATAATGGCAAACCAAAAATCAAGAAGTTACAAACACGAAAATAGTTTTTGTTTAAATTCATTATATAAATATATAAAACAAAAGACATAAACATGTAATAAAAAAATTTAAAATTTATTTTTAATTTTCATATAAAAACCTAGATAAACTTCAAGTTTTTAAATTAGTTTGAAAGTAACCTTAAAGTATTTAAAAGAAAATAATGTTTGAGGTAGAATAAAAAAGGAAAACTATGAAATGAGATAAGAGGTGCAGCCATGCAGGTAAGGTAATAAAGTTGGACCGTTTGAACGGAAGAAAGCAAAGCGCAAGGCTCGAGAGCAGAACGGACGCTGAGATGGGACACCCTTCGATTGGAAAGGATAACATTACTAGAAACCGGAAGGATAACGTTACCACTTCAAAATGATAAGAATAAAAAAAGTAAAAGAGAAAAGATGTATTTACATACATAAAAATAAAATAAGAAATGAAGACTTTTTTCTATTTATTTAAATCAATGTAAAAATGAAATAAATAAATAAAATAAATGAAAAATATTTTTTATATTAATTAAAAATTACGTAATCATTTTTTATAAGCATAAAATTATTTATTATTTTTAAAAAAATATGTTATACAAACTATTTAATTTATTAAATTAAAAAAAAGAGATTACCTTTTTTCCCCATTTCATATCAATTTAAAAGAATTTTTTCCAAAAAAATTTCTTTCTAATTAAAATAAATAGTGAATTTTCGATCTTATCTTTTTTATTTATTTTCTTCAACTCTATTTTTATACAAACAAGTAGATGGTACATCTCATCAAAACATTCATTAAGTTATTTTATTAAAGATTGTATTTGTTTTTTGGTGGGGTTAAAGATTGGATTTGTGTCTTAAATTTTTGCCACGTTAATATTTTTTTTTACAACAAATGCATATTTTATTTGATGATTTTGTTTATAACCAATTTTTTATAATCATTTTCTTTCTCACTTTTCATAATTCGTGGTATTTAAAAAATTAATGCCTTAAAATTTGAATTAGGTACTCGATGAATAAAGGTATTATTAATATATAGTTTATTAATCTAACAGTGATTAAACAAGGTCGTTTTAGATATAATTAAATATATTTTTAATAATGTATAATACAATAAACGGTATATTAATAAAATTATAAAAGCATCAAAATAAATAAAATTTAAATTAATCTAAAACAATCATTTTACATGTCATATAAAATAAAAAATTAAAAGAATAATTAATATTATTATTTATCTTATTTAGTTTAAATTTTAACCTTTATTTAGTTAAAGAAAATATTTTTTGACGAATTAATTTTTTTAAAACTTTATAAAAATTAAAAAAATAAACTATTCTCCTCCAAATTTAAATTTATTCCCTAATTATTCAATTTTTAATTCTCAATGAACTGGATATTTAATTAATTTACTAAGTTTTTTAGTCTAACCAAATAATCTAAAATAATTTTAATATTAATAATAACAGTTAACAAATGTATGCAGAAATAAATAAACATGTCGAATTACATAATTAATTTATTTCAAGAGAAAACAGTTTTTTAGTGTAAAACTATGGACGAGTGTGTATGTGAAGTTATTTTAATTGACTTATATTTTATCTAATTTATTTATAACCTTATTTAATTAAAATGAAAATATTTAATAAATAAATTTATTCACTAATTTATAACATTTTTTAAAAATATAAATAATATTACTTAAAGTATCGCAGTTTATTAATATATTGAAAAGATGGTGTAACATATGCACACCCCTCTCATGATTTTTCGTATGAATTTAATGCTGATATACTAATGGTATAAACAGTTTTATTTGTTTAATTATATATTATTATAAGTACGACTTTAATATAATAAATATAAAAAATTAAACTCATTATATATAATAGTTAATAATTAAATAATTATATAACACTATTTTATAGGTAAGTATATAGTCTATTTTTTTCTTTTTTATATTTTTTATCAATTCTTTAAGTTAAATAGTTTAGTTAGAATCCAGTAACACCGTAAAATTTGTATAGTTTTTATATTGCTATTCATTCATAAGATTTTATGTTTATATTGCAAGTGTTGGCACCAAAAAATTTATCTAACGCGACTGATTCTATGTAAATACTCTATTCTAACTTTTACTTGGTACACACAATTTTCTACATATTATATTGTTATTATGCATAATACTGACTTGAATGTGAGATAGATGCTCTCCTCCAACGAGTGTAGAAGGCTCTGCATTATCACACACCAGAAAGTCCCAAACAAAGTTCACTGTAGCAGTCAACTCAGAACAATAAAATTGTTAAATTTTATCATAACTATTTTAAAAAATATATCCAGAAGTTAGAATAACTTTGAATTAGTTTACAATGTAAACATATCTACACTATGTATCAAAATTAAACTCAAACTTCAATTAATTACTAACTAATAGATTATTGTCACTATTATATGAACATAAAAGTCTAATTGGAAGTTATAATAGTCAGTTTTAGTGATAAAAATTATAACCGAAATGTATGATTAGTTCTTAAACCAAAGGTGTTTCAAAAAGGGAAAAAACTGTAAATACAATAAGTACTAGTTAACTTTAAAATTTTTATATACTGGTATTAATTATTCAATGTTACACATGTATATCCAAGTTCAATTGATTTTAATGAATACAAGTATTATATATATTTAATAACAAAAATCATTTGTCTTACTGTTAAAATTTAAAAAGTAAAAGTAAAAATGATTTTAAGAAAATGAGGGAATAGTTTCTTCTCAATAAAATACTATACACTTTTTTAATAAAAAAAATACTTGTCCTTCCATAAGGACTGTGTTTCTAAGCTTTTATATTCTAATTCTTATAACTTCTTAATTATTTCATAAAAATTATTCTTAAAATATTTTAGAAATCATTCTATATGTACCTATCGCACTTGTGTAAAGTTTATTTAATTTTTTAATATTTACAACAAAAGAAAATACTTTCTCTTGTGATTCAGTGTTTTTTTTATAGAAGGCATTTCTTCTTTTATATTGTCTCAAGATTCCATGATACATGTATTTTCTTATGTGATTTATATGGCTGTTGTTTTCGAATAAATAACTAACACTTTTTCTCATATATATGAAATTCGATAATTAGTTGTTTCTCTGTTCGCTTTTTAAATTCAAAATATAATGCATTATTTTAGAAACAAGATTAGCCCAACCAATCAACTCATTGATCCGGACAACTACAAAATTTGGAGGAACAAAAAACCGATAAAAAAAATTGTCAAACCAACTAGTCACAAAACAGTCAAAATTGGGCAAGAATGTTGGAAATTGATTTAAATTAAACTTTTTAAAGAATGTTTTTCTTTTATTTTTTAAAATAAATGTGAAAATATTTTTGAAATTAAATAAAGGTTCATGTTTAATATTTACGTATAATTTGTTATTATTTAACTATTTATTATGATTTTTTATCTGGTATGACATGAAATATAATTCTTTTATACTAATTTAAATTTTTATTAATTTAATTTTCTAATCATTTTATATTACTTTATTACTAAATATATTATATAATGTTACATTCACACATATATATATTCATTCAAGCATGACTGTGAATTAATACTTTACCAATTCGTTCAACAATCCAATTTTAGAAAATTACAACAAACTCAAGTCTTATTTCTTCGTTAGAAGAGCATTTGATAAATTATATAATAAATCAATAGTTTATATCAACTCTTTGATAAAGATTTTTTTTTAAAATAAAAAGTTAGTGATAAAAATGACAATAGTTTGGTTCGCTGAAGCAAATGTGGGTGGATACTTGACATGGCGAAGACAACTTCTGATTGGTAAAACTAGGATGAACAAAGCAACAACACGACAAAAGTAAGGAAGAATTAGGGTGTTGCTACATAATAGACTCTGATACTCAAGGCAATTATTATAAAAGGTAGGTGAAATAATGTTAAGATACATACTTGGGACTCATTGTATACATGAAGATGTATACGAAGAAAAAGTAAATGGTAATTATCGTAAATGACGAGGCACATGGCATGAGAATTAGGATGCACGTAGGATGCATGACCAGGTTGAAGTGGGCTTGAGGTCCTTGGTAAAATGCATGTTAGTCATAAAGGTCGGTTAAAAAGGTTGATCTATCACTCCTGTGTTCAAGACTTAAAGCTGAATGTGCCACGAGTAGAGATGTAATGTCGCAAGTTCGTCCTTCGTGGCTGACTTATAAGGTAGCAGCGCGACAGAAATATGTAAGTCGAAGACTCATCCAAAACAATTTTAAAATAAAAAATTATTGTAAATAAATAACAATAAACAAATAAAAATAATAAAAAATCATTTTGAAAACCTAAGATGGTAAAAGAGGAAACTAGGGTGAGTAACTAGACTCTTTAAGCTATCGTCATCCATTAGTGTAACTCATGATTCTATGGGTTAAATGTAAAAGAAAAGAAATGGACAATGATGGCTGCTTAAATAAGTTATTTTGTTGGGCCAGCCCAAACCGACCTTCAAATTGGTCTATAACTCAATCATGATATAGACTAAAATGGGGAGAAGGAGTTTGCAAGACAGAAAGACCAGTAAAAAGAGGAAAGTTACGCTTCTCAAATTTGAAACCCCTAAAGAAACGTCTTCTCAATTCTTTAACTCTCCTTTTGGCTTTTGCCAATAACCACGCCATGATAATAATAATAATAATAATATTATTATTATTATTATACCTTACACGATTTCTAATTGTAAGCCTCGTTTCCATTTAACTATTAGTTATAAGCCTATGAGTCATATCATCTACTTTATTATCATTGATTCAGATTAATTAAGTCTAATCACTCGTGCCTAGGTCTTCAGCTAAACCAGTTTGTTTACGGGGGTACATTTTCCATAATATTATGTTGTCTTTCCGAAAAGGTATTATTGACCTGTTTGAGACTTCATGCACCATCAAGATTGAGAGCATCATTTTCAATTGGGCCACTAATTGGTCTAATCATAATTATATTGATTCAAGAGTCTTGGTCTGCATCTTTAATGCCGCAGAGAACAAACAAAAACAAAACAGCCAAAAGTTATTAAAAGAAAAAAGGGGAAAAAAAACTAATCAATCATCGTTGAAAGAAATACTACAAAGTTACTTGAGAGTGCGAGAATGTGACATAGTGGACAACAAGGGGGCGGCCAAATAATGCTAGTAGTAATAGTTGGTGAAGGAAAGATGATTTGTTTCCTCGGGCCCCTAATAACAATTGAATTTAGAATACAAACTTTGGCTTTGGGAATGATAGTAAATTAGTACTGGTTGAGTGAAAATTTTTAAGCATGCCGAGGCAGATCAGAATTGATTGTGTTGAAAAGGAAAGCACATAAAAGAAGAAATTATTATATGTTCGGATCTAGTAAATGATAGCTAATTTACCTTAGCATTTGAGTTTTATTTCTTTCAAGTTTGAATTCTAGCTGATATACATGAAGAAGACAACTTATTTGTATATGGCAATAAATCTTCTGAAAAAAAATTAAAATTCTTATTATTGTATGCATCCCATTAAAAAAAATAGTGGCTAATTTACATGACAGGTAACTAAATTTTTAATTTTTAAGTAAATAATAAAACTCATTTATTAATTATGTGTATTAATCTGGGACTATATAATAATTTGATGGCAAAAGGGCAACGCAGCCGATGAGACAGTGTCCTTTGTTGTTACCTGGTCCAGTTATATTATTGAAGCCAATTATTTGTGGTCTTAAATTAATTACATTTTGGGGCGGTTCACGTGCTACTGAATCATTGGTAGAGTTTTTTCATTTAATTTTGAGTCCCGTAGACAGCGGTCACATAATAATGTTAATTACTGCTACTTAATTAAGAGGTTGCACTGCTACCTCCGTTGTCTCTAATAAGCACGCACCCTTTTTAATTTGGATTTCAAACGGTTTTGTTTTGTGTTTGTGTCTGCCTCTCGCTTTCTACAAAATGACAGCTAGCTGAGCATCTGGTCTTTTCATCCTTACAAATTGACCAATTCCAAATTTCTTTCATCTCCATCTTTCTCTTACTTCACTTCCGTTATTTTTTTTTTTAATACAAATTAGGTAAATTAAGTTTGGAAAACTCATTTAGGTTCAAATATCACTTACATATTAATATTTATAAATTATTTACTATTAAGATTTTCACATTGTTAATAAAATTTACATTTTTATAAAATTTGAATATATTATTTTCTAGATCAACCTTTGATAATCACAAGTATTGCAACATCTACTTCTAGAAATTCGGTGAGCAGGAGCAAACAAAGCATATGTGACCAGCTATGCACACTGTAGGGTATGTGACCGTAGAGTCATGTTCCATGACATTTTGCTAATAACACTAAAAAGTTAGCACATGGAATAATATTATGGTAGCTAAACTCTTGGACTATTATTTGAAATTTTGAGCAAACAATTAATGAGGCTCGGAACAGGTCAATCAGAATTTACCAGATTTCCCACATGAAATGACATATTAACAATGTGAAAATTTTCAGGGCCCATATGTAGTTGAATGGAGCGTAGTATTTGAAAGTATAGCAAGTGTTACTCTTGTACCAATAAATTTTATCTAGAATACTTTCTTCTTTCTTTGTTAGTCAAATTAATAACATTGAGAAATTTATAAAATTTAATTAAATAAGAGTGAGGATGAAACAAACACATTAAAATAATAACAAACAGTTCCATAACATTTAATTACTTTCATTTTTTCTATATATGGACTAGAAATATATCCTCGTTTGGGAGACAGTGAGAAGTTGTCGTTGTTACAAAGGATTTTTACATCCTCTCAACTTTAGGATAGGAAGGAGTTAACGGAAGTTCAGAGCTTAGAAGTCTTTTATAGGCATTAATATATGTATGCGTGCATGTCAACTCATATAAAATGACAAATTCTAATTATTTAAACACGTTAAAGTTTGTTTAAAATGTATCATAGCTTTGAGAAAGCCATAACATTTTACTTTTTTTTTTCTTTAAAACGTAGGTAGGTCTTCGCATAACGCGTTAAGTAACGTGCGTTACGTTACGCGTTAATAAGGTCAGACTCTTCTATCTATCACTCTCATAATGATATATCGCTGATACTTTAAAAGACAAATGTGAATAATAAATAAGATGAATTTACCGGAGTGATGGAAGCAAAATATATCCACCGTTCAATATGGTAATCATCAAACGTGAAAAAAATATATAATATATAATCATATTGGTCGAGGTTTTTGCGTGATGCATGTTCCACAATGGAAGGCCTATAATTGAAGTGTGAGTTTAACTAAAGCAGTTTAGGTTCCAAGTACGCTAAAAAAGTGAAATCGATTACTAACTTCAACTTAAAATGATTCTATATATTAACATGGGTTTTTAACTTTAAAAAAAATCTAAATCTAAATGAGTTTAATATAAAACAAATTGTCAATCAATTAAAATTTACAATATATATAACTTTTAAAATAATTATTAAAAAATTAACAAACTTAATATACATAATAATGATTACTGAATAATAATATAAAATTATTTAATACAGAAATATATATATTATTCATTTTATAAATATTTAATATCTTAAAAGGTTTAAATTATTTACTTAGTCAATTAATCTAATTCTATATTAATTAAAATATACAATTTAGAGAATAATTTTATTAATTTATAAAAATTAAATATTTATTACATGTTAAAGTCATGGTGAATAAAATTTAAAAATGTTTTTATTTAACATGCATTGATTAATAAAATCTCAAAAAAATTATGATATACGCATTTGTGATACTAGTTAGTGAAACAGTTGTCGGGTAGCACGTATACGACATGGCGCGGCCTGGACGCATTTCGAAATTATAATTTTCCCAAAAACAATTAAGCAATTAATAATATATAATTATATGAAATTGAGCGTCAATCGTATAATGATTACGCCAAGAATTTTGAGTGGAATACGAGGCATGGGACGAGGTTGGAGTAAACTGAAAATACAGGCACGCAGGTAAAATTTCACTACACCCGAGGATAAATTTGTTTATTTATGGTAATTATTACATGTAAAAATTAAATAAAAAATGTACAGAAGTAATTAGTGTAGTGACATCACATATCAACTTTTTAAAGCTTTTTCTCACTTAAATCAATGATAACATTTTTTTAATTCCTTTTAAATGGGTATGAAAAGAAAGGTCCGTACTTGTTCGATAAAATTAGTCTAATTGAGTACTACCCAATATTTATTTAATTATTATTAAAATTTAAAATGAACTTAATGATTATATTATTTTAAGCTAACTAAAATAAATCGAAACCTCATTAATTTTGCTGGTTCACTACGTCTTTAGTTTAAAACTAAATGCAATTGATTTTGAATCATTATATATATTTACATTAAAACATGTTTCATTGAAAAGTATAAAAACTGATTTTTTAAGTTAAAAATAAATAGGGAGTTAAGCAATTATAAAGTTATTATTTTACATTTTATATATATTTATAAAGCTTTTATTATATGGTTAACAATATCATCTCACACAAATAGTTTTGACTTAATTTTAATTTTAGCTTCTATATTTTAATTTATATGATATTAAAGTTAAGCCTTTCTTCATATATTTCATTTAATAATTGACAAAAATATAATAAAAGTGTTTATAACGTCTCATTGATTTGCATAGATTGATAAGAATATAAAAAATATATAAATAAAAAATAAAATTATAAAATGAAATAAAATCTTTTATTTTTTAGTTAAATATTTTATATATTTTATTTATTATTTATTCAACTTAGTGTCATGTTATTATGTCTCTATTACATTTCCATTATTTATTGAATGAAATAAATGATTAACTACACTTTAATAAGTATAAAATTAGAATCAAAGACTAAATATTAACGTTTAAAACTTAAGAAAATTTGTATTGAACATAAATTAAATTATAGTAACTAAAAAGATAATTAAGTTATTTTATTTTATTTTTATAAGTATTTTTTTCAAAAATAAACTTCTTTGAGACACAGCCACACACTAAATGAAAACATCTCTTTCAAAAATAATATATGTTAAATTTTTTACTTGTAAAAGTTTTTTCTTTTAAATTATTTATTTAAATTTTAAATTAATTTAAACCTTTATACATTATTATCTTTATATAAACTGATTTTTAAGACGCAGTAGTATTTATTTTCTACTAATGCTAATTTGAATTTTAGCGCACTATATAAATAAAAATGACGTGTCTCGATTTTAAGAATTTCTTTCCTTCAATTTTAAAATCTTATCTCTTCAATTTATTCTTAAAATATTCATTATGATTACATAAAAATTCAATTTTGTTAATAATAAAACTTACTACTTCCCTTAATTTATTTGAATGCAAAATCTATTGAAATTAATAATGTCCACAATATATACGGAAATCTTTTTAATTTAGCTATCAATTTAAGTATTAATTATGGACATTTGAAAAAAATATCTTTATTAATTGATGTTTTACTTACATACTTAATTAGTTCACAACTACTCAGCTATTTTAATATGGGTACTTTAGTCAATGAATATCATTTTGTCATATTAATTAATGTAATTAGTTTTTGTAAACATATAAAATAAATAACATTTAAACTGACAATATAAAATTTTTATAGACTGTGAATTATTATCTGTATGTTTGAAATACACGTTATTAACATCTACAACAAGGTCAATAACTCAATTTGCAAAAGTTACAAGTTTATTTTTTCTTATGTGGACGGTATACAATTCTCTCAACACTGCACCAACCTATTACATGAATGATGAAGTTATTAATTTTTATAATAATCTTGATCAATTAATAATGTAAATTCTTTTAAGCACGATATACTTGTCGGATAATTTGAAATAAAGACAGCATACTATTTCAACATAATCAATTATATTTAAATTGGTGAAGGAATTGACGAAGAACTGAAAGCCTTTGTTACCCGATTCGATTCCAACAACTTTACCAGGAAGAAATTTGTAGGTGAATATTACTTTACGGGATTAAATTCACAATTTGAGAAAGGTTAAAAGAAAGCAATTTAAAAAAGTGGGTGCATCGGAGAGCCGTTTGATGTGGAAGTGGAAGATATGAGCGGTGATGGGGACGTGTGAGGGACGCAAGTGCATGTGCGTGACGCAGCGTATTCGCTTTCCACTCCCTGGTAGATATATCGCTTCATAACATAAAATTCGGAAGAAAACAATCTTAATTATGGGCACGGTCAGAGAAAGTACTAGCGGGTTTTCCGGTGCGAGGACGAATAAGCAAAAGCCGGTGACGCGACACGTGGAGCATCGTCCTCCGTTGGATGGTCAAAGCAAGAGTGAGATTTATTGAATGAAACTGAGAGAACAACTGTGCGAGAAGTTGGCAGTGACAGATTTTGTTGTTCCCCACGCACACACACACACTCGATCTCACATCACACACAACACACTCGCAGTTTGAGTCTGAGTGTATGCGAGGCACAAACACAACACGCACCACATCAACAATTAAAGAGAGAGAGAAGTTATGAGCGTAATATTCATAAATGAGATTTCTACAGTAGAGTGGATGGGTGCAGTTGTCATGGCGGCGTAGCAGAGACTCTAATTCCGTGCCATAATTGCAGCCAACTCAAGGGAATTAACCAAACATCACCTTATTTTTCCTTTCTATTTTAATTTTGTGTGTTTTAAGAAACAGTTTTCCTCAAAAGCTGCGAAAAAAAACCCAACCAGATCAGAAGATCATACTTGAGACGCCCCCACACGGCCTCTCCACAGAGTCAACAAGACCCACAAAAGAAAAAAAAAAAAAAAAAGTTCGAGTGGTTAATTTAGTCAGCAAATTAAAGGCACACTTTACACTTGAACCCCTCAAAAAATTACTATATGGTGTATATATAAACGAAACCTGTGAAGAACTGTTATAAGATTCGCGAAGGTTCTTCTTCTGATATGGATATTATCTCTGAATTGGGGATCGTAGAGTGCAAGGAGTCATGGCTGGATTCTTCTCTTTAGGAGGAAGGCATCACAAGGCAGAAGAGGAAGAGGATCAAAGAGAAGACAACGTTAACGCCGGTAATAGTAACAGTCAATTTTTGTTCAGGAACGAGGAGATCTACAACAAGGGATTCGAGATATGGCCACAATCCTCGTACCACCACAACATGACCAGCAACTACTACTCCTTCGGTGTGGGTCCTAGTCGCAGAAACAACAACAACAACAGCTCCTCCAACAACAACGTAAACGACGACGTTTCTGTCTCTTTCTCGGATGAGTCGAACCGGTTCGGGTTCACGGTGATGCGGTCCGGCGGCGTAGGCGGCGGCGGCGGCATGAACTGTCAGGACTGCGGGAACCAGGCGAAGAAAGACTGTTCACACCTCAGATGCAGAACCTGCTGCAAGAGTCGAGGGTTTCAGTGCCAAACGCACGTTAAGAGCACTTGGGTTCCCGCGGCCAAACGCCGTGAACGACAGCAACAACTTTCTGCGTTGCAGCAACAAAATCAACAGCCACAGTTTCGCGGAGATCATTCAAAACGACACAGAGAAAATATCGACGGTGCTGCTGCTGCTTCCCTCGCTTGCGCTCCAGTTCCTATCACCACCACAGGTAAAGGAATTTTCAAGATAAAGATTCCATGAGAGAAAAGTTTATGAAAATAAAACATGAAATGAAAATCCTTCTTCTGAACGAGTGTGTATATAGGTTAGTGATGAATTTTCAACTATATGGCTATTGGAGTCTATGAGATGAGATATTATTGCTAGAGAAATTAAGATACACCGAGATCTCGACGAAGTGTAGTCTTCTATGACTGATACCTAACATCTACTCCATATCACTTCACTCTGAAAATAAAATTCTACTCCATAGTCATCCATCACCTTGCTTTTTTTGTGTGTCTCTCTCCCTCTTCTAATTTTCCTTATTCCATTACTGTTAATAAGTTAAACTAACCAAATTAAATTCCATCTGATCCCTTACTGGTGAAGTTCTTGAATGGAGTAATTAGGTTCTCTGATTTTGATTTGTTGGTTATTGATTAGGGTTGGAGCTGGGGCAATTTCCACCTGAGCTTAACTCTCCGGCAGTGTTTCGATGTGTGAAAGTTAGTGCAATGGATGCACCGGACGAGCGTTACGCGTATCAAACGGCTGTGAACATAGGAGGACACGTGTTCAAGGGAATTCTCTACGATCAAGGCGTGGACGGTCCTTTCGCCAGTGCAGGTTGCGAGGGTTCCTCCGGCGGTGGTGGTGAAGCTCAGCCGCTAAGTCTGATGGCCGCCACAACCACCGCCGCAACGAGCGGAAACCCTTATGACGCTTCACTCTACACGGCTCCTCTGAATGCTTTCATGGCTGGTACGCAATTCTTCCCACCCCCAAGATCCTAAGGACGAGTTTCTCGTTTCTCACACTTGTCTCTAGCTAATAATGATTGAAAGATGAAACCGAGTATTAATCTGTTTTTCGTGGACTCATTATGGTTATGGTTGTTGGGTATTATATGTGCATCTTAAGTTCTTAACACCAGCTCAAGTAGCTGCTACTACTACTAGCTAGATTAGTTATTAAGACTTCACAAATGATTACGTGACGATGATCGATTCACCAAATTAAAGGCTGAGATGTTTGTTTTCTTTTGTCCGAATCTCACTTCAGATTTTCATGTTGCTTTCTTGTTATCGAAATGCTCACTTCTCATTCTCAATTCTAGAGCACATCATATAGTACTATATTTCGATTTCGCTAGCTAGGCTTGGTGCGTTTTCTTTGGAGCAAGCGGCATTTGGATGTGTGCATTATTATTATTATTATTATTATTATTATTATTATTATTATTATTATTATGTCATATATATATATATATATATACATACATATGTTTTGTTATGATTTGATTTGTTTATAGTATTTTTGTGTGTGAATATTATTGAGTGAGGCTTTGTGGTTGGTGGTGAACTCGAAGCCGCTTTTCCCCGTTTATCCGTTGGTTTGCCGGATGAAAATGGAACGAAATAGATTTCGTGTTTGGTTAAGCATAGAATTTTTAAAGCATTCTTTTTAACTCTTTGCACGATTTTTCTGGGGAAAAACTAACAGGTGCGTCTTTTCTTTGTCTCCCATGCATTGGCAATTAGCAACTGGACAGTCCCAAAAGTGAAACCACTCGTATGTGCTTCACTTTCTTTTCTATTATACCTTTTTCCTCCCCCGATCAATCGATATCTGCGTAGCATAATTGCATTACGTATATGGAGAATTACAACTAGCATTTACACCAACTACTTCTCTGAAGCACACAATAAAATTAGCCGCTGGAATAGACATCCATGGATGATGGATGTCTATTCCTTATGCTAGAGTTGGAAAAGCATTCTTCTTTGGCACATAATGTTTAATGCTTCTCAAAGTATGTGCATGTGAGGTGTGTTTATATTGCATACAAGTGGCTACTGCCACCAATGATATAGGTCAAGGTACATATGATATGATAGGGTTAATGATACTTTCCTAGACTGCTGGTTTTAGTTCATAAGGAAGACCCAGAAAACTTTACGAAAATTTCCCTTGTTTTGTAATAACTGACCCATTACATGTGCTACTCGACCTTCAGCTGATTGAGACCATAGCGGTCTCTTTCTTCTTCATCTATACTTTTGTTCTTTTGTATTTATAATAACCAACCTCTTTCAATGCCTTTTTTTCAATTATTCCCCCTTTTAATCTCTTCAGGATTCCTTTTATAACTGTTGATCATGTTCATGTAGCAACAGATAGCTGCATCGTTCCCTATCTTCTTCACCCCTTCTTCCATATCTAGGAAATGAAATCGAAATTTTGTTCTCTTCTGCTAAGACATATTAAACACGAATAATCTTTATGATTGTATTAATATTAAGGTTTAAAATTGGTCAATTTCGTGGGTTTTGGAGGAGACATACAGACAAGGGTCAAAGAAAAGGAAAGAGTTAGCCTTTATTTCTGCCACAGAAGAGAGAGAAGAAAAGTAAAATCATATAACAATTGTTCATGTTCAATATTTGTGTCGAAAAGATTGCATAAAACGTGCATTTTCGATCGCACGCTAATATACTCAGATGCATCAAAATAAAAACCTCTCAAAACACACAAGTAATTACTAATTTGAAAACGGCAGCAGTGCACACATGCACAAACTCTGTAAGATGAGAGTCAGTTGGATTGATAACAAAATCATCATTAGTGAAAAGTGAGACAATATTATGTCCAAAATTAATACAATTAACCTTATGCTAGATGTTAATAGAATTATTGGATGTTTGTTTCCACAAGCCTTCTCAATTCATTGAGAGATAAGAAATAACAGGAATGTTGATCATGCCTTTTCAACTTCTGAGTGAAAATGTCATGTTATTATTATCTTTGTGCATGTTGAGATCGTAGTTGTTATGATCTACGAACTTGTTTTTATCTCTACAAAAATTTCATTCCATTGTAAACATATAAGCTCAACCCGAATGATTATATGCCATGATATATCTGCATCCATATTTCTTTAGTTAAACTCAACTTGTCCATTAATTTATGGTGGGTTTATTTTACAATTGTATTTGTTATTGAAGATTCAAACAATAAACAAGATCGTGATGTGCTGTGCGAATTGTTTGGCAAATAATTAATAGCATACCAAACGATGTTATATTAGGAAACTTTTTGATACTTATAAAAGAATTATTCATTCTTCTAACACTAGCTAGGGCAAGGATTTAGTTTCTGATTGCGCTGATAAATAGGAACCTTTTCATGGCTAGACGACATACTGTCTAGTCAAATGCCTAGTCATACAATTGTATATTCCTTTCTTTTTTGGGTGCTCAAATCCTGCGCTCCGAAAAATATAGTTCCATGCCAGCGACGTTTTATACCCTGATTTATGGATGTGCGCACACAATACGAGACTTCACATTTTAGGGGCACTACTTAGTCATTATTCATTAGGGCTGAAAAGGTAATTTAATCGAATATAATTTTGTCTCTTTAAATTAAAGATATCTAATCATTTTTATTTTTATTTTTATTAAAATTTAAATGAAGATTAATTAAAATGGATTAAATATTATTTATTGTTCAATATTTCAACATACTCCATGGACAGATTTTTTCTCCTATTAATTATGATAGTCACTAGCACGGTGAAAAGCCATTAACTATTCTTCAAAAGGTTTAAGAGTACTAATATAAATATTAGTTTATCTTACATTTTAAATAACTTATAATTGTCAATTTATTAGATATTTTTCAAAATTGATTTTTGTCAACGATAATCAAAATCATACATATGATATTTTTTAGGTACAATGAGCCAATAAGGGATGGGGTTTAATTAAATTGAAGTTACAAAACAACAATTACCAGCAGCTTAAAAAAAAAGAGGAAACTAAAATAACGAGCAAAAAAACAGGTTCGTTTTGGGTAATAATCTGCTTTGCTGTCTTTGAGTTGGGGTCAACAATTATTTGATAGGACACATCCTACCATACATTGTCCACATGAAATTGACTTCCGTCATGCCAAATTTAAATGTACTCCCGAAAATTGATATATGGGACAGTTTATTATTCGGCAATGACAAGAAATGTTATTATGTATGTCCTAAGATTGCGCTAGCTATAACATATAGTAGCGATATAAACAAATCAATCACTATTAATTGACGTCAATTAAGGTTTTTAAGATTTCACCACAGCAAAGAAAAAGCCCAAAGGTTATTGTTGTAGATTTCACCAGAGCATGATCAATTATTCAGTCACACTAACGTCAAAACTACGAGTACACGATTCACGGGCCATTTGATGTCGATCCGGACAGTGCATGTCGGAAGAATTGTTATTCATACTGTGTTTGATGTTGTTTGATAAATTCTGTATAGTTTAAAATTGCTAAATTTTTTCAGCAAGAGAACTACTAAACTCTCAAGTAGCTAGGGTTTGATATGATGGTCACAGTCTAGGGTTTGTGCAATGAATAGAAGGGAATATAGGTCGTAGCGCGGGGCATGCCAGCGAGCTGTTTTTCCCTCTGCTTGATATCTGTTCAGCTACACAGTGGTCCAATTCAAAGAGACTCAGCTACTGCACCAAGCTTGCATGTGACATGTGAATGTATATATATATATATATATCTGTGTGTGTGTAAATATTGAGCAACTAGCTAGTTCAGGAAAAAGATTTTGCATTTGCATCGTGTTTATATATAATTCTATATCTCACCCTAAGTTTTAATTAAAAGATCGATTTAATTAACCTATATTATAGTTTAAGTGAATATTGTCCTGGATTAATTCAGTGTAGCTTAATTACATAAATAGGAGGGACACTTTTTTTCTCTCTAAAGTCTTCTATAAGAAAAGACTTCTCACTTTATCCTTTGATCCGGGATTAATTTACATGATTAAATTTTCCAATATAAGGTTTAATTGTGTGATAAGAAAGTTGATTGAAATGGACATGGTCCTAGAAATTCTCAATAATTAATCCTTATCATTTCTAATTATGTAAATTATTATGTCAATCTTAAAAATGTTTATGGTCCATAAAAGTTAAAAATGAGAAGCAAACTTTGGGTGAGTGATAAAAAGCGTATGTACCACAGGGTTACAGTGTCTGGGAACCGACAATGCTTAGGTACCTGTCATCCACGCAGTTGAGTTTTGGCAACACCACACTTTGACTTACAGAAAATGGATTTGTTGAAAGGGAGGGACTTGGCTTAGTCTTTTCTCACTATAGGTGAACTCATATGCTTGCTTGTATTACATGATATTATTAATTTGGCTCAATTAGAAATTAAAGTTTTAGAATATTGTTTACCGTGCATATTTGTTTAGTCTTTGTTTTCTTTTTTATAGGATTAAGATTATGCAATATACTATTTTTATTCATGTCTCATGTTGCCTAAAATTTATTCAATAAATATATAAATATATTTATAAAATGAGTCCGCTATAAAATATGTAAATACCAATTTCATGCAAAATATTTATTATGTGTTTTTCAAAACAATCCAAGAACATGTAATAAAAAAATATATTTATACAAAAGGTAAATTAAACATATTTTTAAACCTAATATTACAAATGTAATTTCACTCATTACCAATGTTTACTTTCCTATATTCGACCTACTTTTTTAAAATTTACGCAATAATGTATTTAAATTCTGGCCTGCACTTGAAACTAGAAACACGTCGAAGTCACATAAACAATAGTTATAAGAACAAATACAATTGCATTAAAATGAAAAATATAAAAAATAGTAATAGGAAAAAAATATTTATGAGTGTGGATCTCAAAAGTTAAATTTCAAACCTCTATATAATGTTCATAACTTGTTCTTCCTTTTACCAATGTTATAATAAATATCTTTAATTCACATATTAATATAAAAGGCGACATAAATGATACTTAAAAATATGTAATTGTCTCCGTAATAAAGACTATACAAAAATATTTATCTTAAAAATAATATTATTTTCATAATAAATATTATAACAGGATAATAAAATATTCTATAAAAAAACATAATATTTAAACATCATTATATTTTTGGACCCTTATCTTATTAAAAAAAATTATTTTGGTATTCTATTTTAAAAGGTTTATTTTCATCCGTTATTTTAAAATTTAAGTTAATTTTATCCTTTCGAAACAAAAAATTATTTTTTTTAAATTTATTTTGCACAAGTGTTTCTTAATTATTTTTTTATTAATTAAAAATATGAAACTTGTCTTATTAAATATTCATAGACATGAAAATTGTGGAATCCAACTTCAAAGCAAAAATAGTCATAAATAAGATAAATATCGTATAAAAGTGAGTCTCATACATAAAAAAAAACTAAAAAAAATATAATTTCATATATTTTTCAATTGCCTGTAGACTTACCTTTCATTATGTTTATGATCAATTTTTGCTTTGAACATTAATTATATTTCATAATTTTTATATAAATAAATTCAAACATTTAAAAAAGTCACTATTTTAAAACAACAATATTAACTTAAATTTAAGAATTAAAAGACTAGATTAAAATATTTACCAAATAAAAAGACTAAACAAATTTTTACAGTAAGGTAATATATAGTTTATAATATTTACACTATATATATATAATTTATGTTCACTAAATATATGATGGTTGATATCAAACTATATAAAATTTAATATTCTCACACAAATATTGATATAGACTTAAAAACAAATATTAATATAATATTTAACGCTATAAATATAGTATTTATATAAATATATAAATGAATAGTTTTTCTTATATAATACTAATTATTGTATTTATTAAATATAATATATTTATTTATTAGATTTAAAAAATATATATATGTGTTTTTATTAAACCTATGACATTTTATATGAATTTATATATATAATTAAATAAAATATAAATATATAACTATAATAACTTTATATATTTTTTTTAAATATATATAAACAACTTTATTATGTTTAGTATTGTTTAAATAAATTAGTTTATAATTTTTTTTTTAAAAAGTTCAAATGTAGTTTAGTACAATTTTCAAAAGTAATAAAATAATTCATTCATCCATTATTCATGCAATTCATCCACAATTAAATTAATCCAATCTATCCATTACAAACAAACAAATTAGTAGATTAGACCCAATTAGGAATGACAATGGGTACCTACAAAAATTATCCATGATGAACAAGGTAATTACCCACTTAATGAATATGGATTGGGTATGGATAATTATCCACAAAATTTGACGAGTATGGGTGCATGAGTATTTTAGTATCCTACTACCCATACCTATATTTATTATTATTATTATTATTATTGTTGTTTTTGTTGTTGTTGTTGTTGTTGTTGTTGTTGTTGTTGTTGTTGTTGTTGTTGTTGTTGTTGTTGTTGTTGTTGTTGTTGTTATTATTATTATTATTATTATTATTATTATTAAACCTAAAAAGTATATTATATTTTCCTTATTTCCTTATTTTTATTTTCTTTTTTCTTTATTTTCTTACTTCTTTATTTTTTTATTTTCTTTTTCTTTTTTCTAATTTGTTCTATTTATTTTGCTTCTGTTATCCTCTAAAAGCATGAACGTCCAATTTCGTGGCTCATTCATATAAAAAAAATAGTCCTACAATTGTTCTTAAATTTCATGGCTACTCATTTTCTTCCTCCATTATAAGTATTATTATTATTGTAAATTCTAGGAGGTACATCATATTTTTCTTATTTTCTTGTTTTCTTATTTATTTGTTTTCTTATTTTCTTATTTCTTTATTTACTTGTTTTCTTACTTTTCTTTATTTTCTTATTTTTCTATTTCTTTATTTTTTTCTCCCAATTTTTCTTATTTATTGTGCTATTGTCACCCTCTAAAAGCTTGGATTCTTAACTTCATGGTTCACCAATCTTGAAAAATACTTCTACAACTATTCTTGAATTTCATGACTACTCTTTTCTATTCTCCATTATCAATACAAAATTATTTTCATATATGTAAAAAACCATTATTTGTTACATGTGATTGCATGTGATTTTATTGTTATTTTATACATTGTTATATATTTAAGATTGCCTGGGTAGAATTTGTGTAGAGTTGGTAGCCATTGTTATGAGTTTTTAAATTTATGCAAATTTATGAAAATGGTGATGATTTGTCCATGCATGCAGTTTTTATTGTTAAAATCATGTTTAGGCCATATTTATGAGTTAATCTGGAGTTGTTAGTGAAGTTATATATGATTTGGTTGAGTTTTGATGATTTTCGATGAGTTTGGGTATTGTTGTTCATGGGCTTTGGTTGAGCAAATGCTCATTTTTTGGGTTTCTATTGAAGGTTCACTGGACGAGATCCTTTCTCGCTAGGTGAAAACTCAAGAACACATAAACACGATGATCATTCGCTGGGTAAGTCTACTTTTGGTTGGTCAAACCCAACATCTAGCTGGGTGAGTCTAGTGCCTGACTAGTGCCTGACTATGCGAATTCAGCATCTAGTCTAGTGCTTGACTTTATTCGCTATGCAAGAGAGGTGAGATGTTAGAGAGCTCTTTACGGCTCCTCTCGTAGAGCGAGGGGCATCTTCAACGAACAAGATAGGTGCAATTGTGAGTGTGAAGTTTCTATGGCTTTTGTTGAGCGAGTAATTCATCCTGTTAATCAAATAAATAAGGGTTCTTAGAGGATACTCTTTATTGCTTCTTTGGCTAAGCAAAGATGTATTCTTGCTGAGCAAGGATATGAGGATTTTAGAATTTTAGCCACTATGGCTTGGCTCGCGGGGCGAATGCCACACTTGTTGGGCAACTAAACATAGCAAGAACTTGTTGTGCCTCCATTTGTTGGGCGAATGTGTATATTCAAGGAGGTACCTTACTAGGGGTAGGATTCACTGGGCAAATGATCCCTCCCATTAGGTGAACCAGTGGCAGTAAGAAAACTTGTTGTGTTGGAGAACTGAAATATTTGATTTAATCTATGTACTAAAGGCTTGATTGAGATAATGTAAAAGATAAATTATAGGTAGGATAGGTATAAGAGACTAAAGTGAAACACTAATTAAGATGAAGTTCATAAAACTAGAAAAATGTCTCTTATCAGTGTAATAACAAATGATGCATGCTAGTTGGAGTAGGGTGTACTCGTGGCCCCTACTTTGTAGAGTTGGTTATTAAACCTCTACCTTGTTGTGTTACTAATACTTAGCACTCTAAGGTCGAGCATAATAGTTAGCAGCTACAAGAGAACTAAGTGTTGATGTTGCTCAAATGAGTTGAAGTTTATTATAAATGATGATGTGACATGCATACATATGTGCATAGGTTTGGCAGCGATGTTTGTGGGATGAGTGGGCATGTAAGTTGAAAGGTTGAATTGGAAGGCCTTTTGACCTAGTGCCAAATAAAGGGGTGTGCAACAATTAGATCTTAAAGATAAGGAGACGGGCGATTCCATAAGTATCCAAGGTCATTGCAGACCTTGTGTCATTGTGAACCACTACCCATGTATACCTATCCCGACAAACTATCTATCTCATCCATTCATCAGGACACGACTTCTCGAATAACTAGTAATAGAGACCAAAAGGGTTCGTTATGAACATTCACAATTATATTAAGGAACATGTTAATACTAATCGTTTAGTTGGTGAAAGTCTCCATGGAGTTGTGGCAACACAGCATTATATGACTAACATCATTGTTGCATGATGACTATTGTTTGTTGAATTGTATTGATGGTGAAACGATGATTATTCTCGTATGAACATAGTTGAAATGGTTGTGATAGTAAATTTGTAGAGTGATGATATTTCTATTATTATGAAGTGATTCTATTAACATGTTTTTGAAGTAGAAATATATATATATATATATATATATATATATATATATATATATATATATATATATATATATATATATATATATATATATATATATATATATATATAAAGCGTTCTCTTAACGTTAACGTTCCTCACCCCTTACGTGCTTTATTACTTTATGTGTTCAAGAACTTCTGGTTGAATTTTATTCAAGTAAGCTTACCCATGCATGTGCGTTTGTATGTATGTGATTACCATGATCATGACATTGCATTCATAGGAGCAAATTTATGGATGAGGTTGGGAGAGTAGAGATAGTGCCGCATGATGTGAAAATTTATTATCCTCTTACTTTTGTTTATAAAAGTGTTGACCAGTGATAGTTAAAGATTTTAGTCGTTATATCTACTATCAAAATACTAGATTTCCTATGTTATGGGTAGCACAGGGGTAACGTAGGTCGATTCTCTCAATGACATTTGGTTCTAGTATTTCTATTATGCCAGGTTGAAAAAGGTGCAGAGCCGGGAGTGTAGACTGCGGACAAACTCGACGAGGAAAGTAAAAAGGGAGTTTTTGGCATTTGAAAAGTAAAGTGTGGGAAGTAAATTGTCTACCTAGGAAAGTAAAGGTAAGATATATATAACGAACAAATACTTATCATATTAACTACAAAGGTATCAATGAAATTGTTTTGATTCAGATTTCTAGTATACAAGCAATTCCGCACCAACCTATTTCCTAAGACAACTGTCTAACATTCGTCCATTGCCAACTGAGGGCTTACACAACTGTAGTCTTGAGTTAGTAAGGATTACGCCCTTGGTTGATGTAGATTATCTATTGGTTACCTATAATATTGCTTGGATTGGTTTCGATCGGTCCCTAATCTAGCATGGTCTATTCCTAGTATGCACGAATGTAACACAACAAGAACATATTAAGCTACAAGGATTACAAACATGAAAGCAACAATAAACAATTTAATTCATTGATTAACAATGTATCGATACACAAAGTGAATATAGGGGAAAAATGTGATTAGCTTCCCACGACGACCACCAATGGTAGCTGCAGTGTTCCACCAGGGATGACCAAGTACTGAGGGGTTGAATCACCAGAGGGTGCCAGATTCTTGGTCAGTCCTCTCTAGCAACCGGCCATTACCCAAACTTTGGTCCTGCGTCCACTCAACCGATTGAACGTCGTACTGAAGCGTCATGGAATAAAGAGGAGTGAAGTGAGAATGGAAGTGAACGATAGAGTATGCGAGCGTATTGTGCGTGTTGTCGATAATCTTCGCTAAACTTTGAACTTAGCTATGTGTCTCTATTTATACATGCCTCAACTAACTAACTCTATAACGAAAATAACTGAAATAACAGCCTAACACAACAGAAATAATAGAAATAACTACTTGTTTGACCACTAATTACTCTCCTAAATGACCATGTGCTAATTTACAGTTGTACACGTGCTTGAATTTGTCGCAGCGAAATTGGTCCTTGATGCCGAGATGAATCCGGACGGATGGGAGTCGACATCTAGCGTTGTCATCCAATTTGGAGTCGGTGCCTGCTTTGGAGTTGGTGGTCGCTTTGGAGTGAGTGGCCGCTTTGGAGTCGATATCCAAATAGGAGTCGACATTCGCTTTGAAGTCGGCATGCGGATAGGATCCGAACATAGAGTCGGCCTACGAAGTCGGCATCTAACTGCTGATGATAAAGTCGACATTGCAGAGTCGACTTCCTCCGGCCAGGACATATCTGGCCTCAACTGGGATTACTTCATCTACCTCAGGACGGAGTCGACTTCATTTGGTTCGGGACGGTTTCGGCCTCAGTTGGGATGATTTCATCTAGTTGGGACGGAGTCAGCTTGGAGAGGTTTCATCTGGCCTAGATGATTTCTCCTCTAGCCAAGTTGACTTCGTTTGGACTCCCTTTTGATCTGTACAACAATACTACTCTTTTTGTTAGCTAAAATAAGCAGATTAGTCTAGATTTGTATTTTCCCTATTTTAACCTTGAAAATTTAAATCTTAGCCAATACATGATTCTTAACTACAAATTAGAATCTATTATGCTCATCTTAAGACCTTGTAGGGTGTCTAAACTATTAATTATCAACCTGCCATAATGTTTCTCTATCTATAAGTATAATATTTTTAGTTGTAATAAAGACTCTAATTTTGCCAGAACTCAAAGGACTTTGATGATTATGTTATAGGATTTGTTTAGATGTTTGACTTGTATTGATTATCCTTATAATAAAGGAAATATTTATTTATATACAAATTTTTTATATCGTCTTTTAAAAGAAAAATTCACGCCTACTTTCATAAAGAAAATAATTAAAGAGGTTTTAAATTAAACTAAGTCATTAATATATTTTTGAAATAAATGTTTGCCTTAGTGTTTTGTAGCGGCTACAAGTCATTACAATTGTCGTACCTTTAATTAATAATTTTTATAATCGATAAAAATGCAGGCAACGAGTAAGGGTATGAGCATTTAGGTACCTAAGGGATGGAAACAAGTATTAAAATTACTACTTAAAGGGTATGCATCCGATCTGTGTATTTTTTTTAAGTACGGGTATGAGGAATGAAGCTATAATACCCTATCCAGATTCTACCCATTGTCATCCCTAGATCCAATTCATTAATTTAATTTCATGGATGGTTAATGATTCATCAACTATTTTTCAAAATCAATTGGATTACATTAAATAAAAAAGTAAATTCAATGGATAAAAAAATAAAAACAAAAATGCAAGATTAGGCTGGACTAAAGATGCTCTAGTCAAGACTGGGCAAAAGATTCTCTGACTAAGACCGAGTAAAAATATTATAAGTGAGATAAAGCTAAATATGCTTTGGTCAGAATAAAGTTAAAAATGTTCTTGTCGCAATTGAGTCCAAAATACTCTAATACAGGTCAAGTTGAAATTACTTTAATCGAAGTTGAGTTGAAAATATTTTTATAGACATTTTAGAAAAAAAAATATTTTTTGAAATAGTTATAATTTATTAATTTTAAAAAAAATTATGAATAGATTGAATATCTATCCATAAAAAAATAGTTAATGAATGGATTAGAGTGATTTTTTGAAATGGATCGTGGATGATTTTTTTAATGAAATTTCAATGGATATAATTGAATTAATGGATCGCTTCATTATAATCCAAATAAAAATTTATTCAATTCATCTATTAGCCACCCCTAAATTAATATCTCTTTGTAACATCTTTTACCTTTATAACATTTATACTTTGTAAAGTAAAATACAAGAATTAAAATCTTAATTATGTTTTTTTTATTCCAAAAGGTAAAGAGTTCACATTCTTGCAAAAAAACACCAAATCAAATTTATAGTGATAATGTTCCAAAGACCATATCCTCAAAATCCACAACAATATAAAGTAAACCTTTAATATAAACAAAGATCTAGCCCCCAATGTGACAACCTATCAGAGAAAAGTTCATTGTACAAAACTATTAAGAAATTAAGACAATAAATGCAGTAGTAACTTAATCTTCAAGTTTATGCTACATTATATGCAATTGGCGTTCAGCCTAGGAAAATAGATAACAACAAAAGAGAGTGAGAAACACATCTCATTCAGGTCATGGTATGAGTACAATGTAAGTAGCACTCACATGACATCATGCAATAGATAAAAGTGCAAGTATAATAGATTATAACAATTACATAGATATTTATTCAAATGTAAATTAATGACAATGATGCAACCTAATCTCTACTTTGCATGCATATGGTACCAATCTATTGTTAGAGTGGGCTAGCGATAACACAACTTAACCCTTTGGTTGACCTATTTCGCTCTAACATGATATCATTTGGTAGTATGTTAAGATCTACTTGACTTGCATGTATGCTCCGATATGTGGGATTAGACACAACAATTGGAGATTAATTATCGAGTAGCTCCCAAGAGGTCTAGTGACCTTACCAATTCGAGTTCATATCCACTTTCCCACCCACTTGTCTTTATTAAGTGATGTGTGACGTAACTTATTCTTTATCGTTTCACTTTTCAGTAATTAGGCTAATGAGAACCATTTTCGCCCCTCTAACCTAGGTACCTCATCCATGAACCATAGCAATTAGTGAGTATCATTCCTTCCCTTTAGGCTAGGTCACTCACTTGACAAGTGCCTCCTGATCCTATTCTCGCCATCTTTTGGCCCAGGTAACCCGTCAACACTCATCCTCATTAACTTATTTCTTAATTTATATCTCATAACTATTGATGCAATGTTTTTATATTAACACATATACATAATGTATAATTTCAGCATAACTAAACACATGAATTTAGCAATGCTTCTCGATAATACAACTAAACAATATATAAGTACGTCTTTACAAAATCAACCAAATTCACAACAATTAACACAAACTTTGCGTCCTAGTCCAAGGAGTTTAATCTCCCCTTCATACACATCCAAACAAAAAAAGTCTCACTCTTTACCTGGAAAGTGTAAAATAAAGGTTTTGAGATGTTCAAGTGCTTCTTATATGTCCTTTATTGTAGTAACACAAGAGGGTTTAGAACAAGAATTTCTGTCGCATTAGGGGTTTAGTCAGCTATCCCTTCTTATAGCATCAGAATGGGTCGAACTAGATTGTTTAAATATTTATTATTTAAATTTTAAATATTATTAAATAGCTCATATATATAAAGATAATGGTTTTTAGATATAGATAATATTATTTTAAACATTCAAATATCTTTAAACATATTTAAAAGTGTGCTAAACATCCATGATCATAAAGAAATAGAAATATATTTTTAAATATTTAAAAGTTTATATTTGAATTCAAATATTACTTAATATTTAAATAACACCTATTTTCTTGAAAATAAAATCTATTTAATTATTTATAAAATATAATTATTTTAAAAGGTGATAAGACATAACAATCAATTATTTAATAGGACAATTACATCAATAATAATAACACAAAAATCAAGGTGTTCCACTCTTAACTTTTATTATTAATTATTATTTTAAATAAATTATTACGAATAATTTTAAATTTAACTTTATATTTAAACTATTCTGATTATACATATATAAAGCTTATTTTATAGTGAAAAAAAATTAAAATACAGGTGAACACAAATATTAACGTAATATTTAACACTTTTAATGTACCATTTATATAAATATATCCCACCAAAAAAATTATATAAATATATAAAAAAATATTTTTTTCTTTTATAGTACTAATTTTTGCATTTTTATAATTTTATGCAAAAAAAGATAATTTTTTAAATACTATTAATTATTATATTTCTCAAATATAATTTAACTTAATACTATTATTAAATATAAGATATTTATTAACTTTATTAAACAAAATATATGTTTATATATTAAAATTCATTTGAATTTATATATATTAAAATTTCTTATATAGTGTTGAAACACATAAAACATATTTTAAAATAGAAATATTCTTATATAACGTTAATTATATTAGTAAATATAGTGTTTAAAAAATTAATTTATAATACATATATTACTTTTTAAAAGTTAATTTTGTAAAAAATATTTTTAAATAAAAATATATAAAACTAATAAACAATTATGAATTTATAGCTTTAATTGATTTTACACAATTTCACATATTAAGCAAATAACTCTCAGTAGAATCGTCAAGAGAAAAAAGTTCTCTCAGTATTTCTAAACCCCTCTTTATTCTTGGAATACAAAAAATAAGACTAATACTACAAGATTTTTTTTGTTTTTCTTGTTCATTTTAGCTACCATTTAAATTAGTAGTTAAATCTTAGTTAATTAATTAGAATGTTATTTTTTTCTAGCTAAATTTAAGTTGTATTCATTTATACTTCTTATTAGTACAAATTACCTAGAAAATAATTATAAATTTTAAAAATTTACTACAAATTAGCTGAGATTATTTTCTCTGCTAATTTGTTACTTATTTCATACTACCATCAATATTATAATAATTTTGTAGTTAATTATTTTTATTAGAAATTAACTACAAAATAACTATTAATTTTAAAATTAACTACAAAATTATTTTATAACAAATTTTAAATTTTCTAATAGTGTAATACATATTAAAACTAGAGAGTGGCTTTCTACTAAAGCCTAAAATACAAAAAGAAAAAAATTTAATCATCTTAATTAAGTTCAAATATAAAATAAAATATCACAATTATTTTCTAGAAGCTTTGTTGAATATTATGCAATATATAGCTTCTTCCTAAAAAAAATTATTCTTTTCTTCAATTAATTTCAATCAGCTCTTTTTCTGTTCTTAAGATGAGATTTTCCTTTTTATAAAAGAAAATAAATATAAAATAGTAAAATATAAAAGAATTAACATTTTAAAAATAGAAAACACGTATATTATTTACTCTACGAAGACTCTAGAAGGATTAGTAGGAGGATATTGTGGGAGAATTTAGAATTATTTATTTAAAATATATTACTCTTGACATGTTTCTCAACTTTAATGAAATGTAATTATTTTTTCCCTTTTGTGAATGTTATATAATTTTTCTCCACTAATTGTTCACATGCCTTTTTTGGGGGGCTTATTATTCTGCATATGTGCGTGTTAGTGAGGGCACGTTGACACGAGGATTGAGTGATTGACATTCCGTGCCGAAATTTGAATCTCCTAATCGTTAGTATCACGCTAAGTGATGTTTCTGTCGGTTGAATTTCTATTCAAATGCTTTATCCAACACCAACTTGATTCAACTGAGAAACAGACACACTATTTTGACTGCTAGTAACAAAAAAATTTGGAATTCCTCGTTACCTGCTTTGTTTAATAAAAATGTGCTGGTTTGCAATCCAACTCCTAATAAAACTGAGATTGATATCATTTGGAAATTTATGACGGGTTATACACTAGTATTTAGTTCAATCTAGTTATACTCTGTCTAATATTGTTCAAATTTTTAGATTTTTTTATGTGTATAATTGTAAAAGAGTAATCTAGTAACTCCCATATTATGGTTATCGTATGAGTTATATATGTAGATTTTTTTGTTCTATTTCCAATAAGGTTCTAAGTTTCTTGATTTATTGGTTCTGTATAGACCTTAAAGACTCACTTATTAATATTTGTCATAATTGTCTGCCTAGAACTAAACAAGTTTCGCGGTTTTTACTTCTTGTGTTTTTATTTTATTTCAATGATTTGTTGTTTGGAAATCTTTCAGGGTAGATGAGTGACATAAGAACTGAAACGGTCTATTGTTACCCCATGCAACAGTTACTTGTTCTATGACATGTTTATCTTCTGACTTACATGGATTGGGCTTGAATTTATCTCTTTCCTATTTGAAATGCATCTATAAGTGCTTCACATCCTCGTTTTTTAATTATTAACTACTTTTAGTTTTTGCTCGTTCCAGTCCATCTCATTCGGAGTTGTCAAATCTTTTCTTTGACAAAGTGCTACTTGTATCTTAATAAGTTTTTCTGACTTTTATGGATGGGCCTTGAAGTCATATCTTTCCTTTTAGAAATTCATCACGAGGATCATATCCTTACTTCAAATTTCCTCTTCACTTTTTGGTCTTCTCAGTGTAGCTCATTCTGATTTGTCTAGTGTTTTCTTTGACAAAGTGATACTCATTTCATTAATATGCTTCACTTCTGACTTTTATGGATGGGCCTTGAAGTTATGCCTTTTCCTTTTACAAATGCATCATATCCTTACTTTTAATTTCTTCTTCAGATTTTGTTATTTTCAGTCTAACTCAGGGTAAGGGTAAGTTCTTTATATTATTATCTGACATCTTAAAAAGCCCTTGTGTGTATGTGTAATTCAGGTTTAACAACAACATTGTTGCTATTGTTGTTTTAATTTTGCAAGTGTTAACGTGTTTAGTAAAGGAAATTCTTGAGTGCCTTCTTGTTTGCTTTGTGGCCTCTCTTGAGAGAGTTTCAGAACGAGCTTTATGAGGGCGATGGTACATTCTTCCCATTTTCATTTGCATCACTTAGTGATGAGGACGGACTATATAGTTTCTAAATACCAGATAGTATTAGAAAATAGAAAATATGTTAATTTGCTTTAAAAACTGGCATGGATGCATAGGTAGCTAACCCTACATACTGCCTTGTTTGTAGTTGTATCATACAACTTTTGATCTAATCAGCAACAATTTGAGGTGTGCAACACATAACAATTGTACAAAAAACATTGAAGATTAATCACATTTAACAATTATATCAGGCAACCTTCGCTTGATAGATCTATTAGCATTGGCTCTTATTCATTGTATTTTTAACATGTTCATTTAAAGTACTGTTAAGCCCACATTCTTGCCAACAGATAACTCCATTTTACACTAACAGGGAAGGCTTAGGAAAGGGTCAGCATTCAAGTTGAGGGGCTTGTAATTTTGACATTTTGAAGTCCAAGTCCATAAAAATAATTTATGCCTGCACAAACTCAAAGGTACAGAAACAACTTGAACATTTTGGTATCCTTTTGGGTAAGTGTGGCACTACACATTCGTGAGAGTAGTAAGTACGTAGGTATATTTGTTCAATTATGCATAATTGAGACATAATCAGTAGTTAGTATCACCTGATTCTCACCTATTCTCTTCAG
This sequence comes from Mucuna pruriens, assembly GCA_025330945.1. NCBI lineage: Eukaryota > Viridiplantae > Streptophyta > Magnoliopsida > Fabales > Fabaceae > Mucuna > Mucuna pruriens. Next base: position 447,909 of record JAENHJ010000132.1, read on the forward strand.
CTAGTTTTCCCAGTCAAATTACCCTGATATTTCAAAATATGTACTGCAAATTATTAGGTGATAAAATTTTATACAGAAGTATTTCCAATTCATTTGCTCTGACAAGTTGCTATAACAATGGACAACGACACTGGACTAACAAGCATACATAATTATAAATTACAAACTACATAAATAACATGATCTTAACAGTTTCATGGTGTCTCCCATATGGAGATAATTTTACCGGTACCAGACGATATAGTTCACAACATAAATATTTATACAAAGTCCCCTAGCACAGTGTCACATCACACAACCACAATCAGGCACGTCCTTGAATCTAATTATGTATAGCAGCTACAGTTGAGACCATGGAATCCACTCCACATACATTTCGACCTCTGCAGATCTTGTAATATCCATTCTCTCCCCAGTTCTCCCCCCATGAATTCTTAATGATCCAGTAAGGCTTTTTCTTCAAACGAATGGGAGCATATGCACCTTCACCAAAACCCACTAGAAGAACCCCATGATCCAAACTCTTCCCACAGATGTATGGGCACGAGACACCACCTACATATGTCTGCATAAAAACTGAATTGATACCAACTGTACCAAGCAAAGCAAAAGTCAGTATTTCTCTAATTTGCCATTAAAAAAGGTAAAGATCAAACAGACATGTTTATAATTCCTTAAGGGGAGCAAGTTAGGGAGCCAAGTTTTTTTTGTACACAGAGAAGAACAATTAAGCTACCTGCAAGAGGGCCATTCTTCACTAGGTTTGCAGCAATTTGCTCTTCGTCAAGGGACACCACACTGTAATTAGATACAAAAGCCACAACTTTGCTTTTGTCAAATTTGCAGGAGCCATCTTTTCCAGTGTATGGATAGTCCTTTTCTCGCTGCACTCCCCCAGACTCAATTATGTACTCAAATGCGTTGTTCATCAACCCACCATTACAGCCTGAGTCACATGCTCCATATTGTTCTGGATCACACTGGGACATTCATAGCCATAAATTCATCATTATATATCCCGAAGTGGCTAATTGTAGTATTTTACTGTCTTACCAGCTAGAAGGTACACATACGATCAAGACACAAATGCCATATTACACGAACAAGGAAATACAATAACATAGTCACATTACAACGTTTAAAATTACCATAAAATTAACAAGAAAAAAAATACAAATCTAAAATTAGCAAAGAAAATCAATGTCCGAAAAGTTATATTACACATCATATTCATCGATGTTCTATCGGATACCATCATTTATGTAATTACTATAGAATTCTCATTTGTATTAATATTAATATAACAGTTGAAAAGAAAAGTAAAAAAAAAATTGTAGAGTTAATAATATCTGAGATGTCCAATCCGGAAACATGTCTAACATGGATATGGCAAATATTTTGAAGTGCGTTACCTTACGGTCGGGCACATCTTGTCATTCTATTATTATGTGTTCAGATTATCTCACTGTGATCAAAATAATTTATAATCATGGACTCAAGAAACATATATACATATATATATATAAAAGATCAAAATACACCAATTATTTACTAAAACCTATGCTTTCCATTTCCAATCATACACTTTATAAGAACATATCATAAACACACTCAAATCATGTAGCAAGGCAAGTTTGGATTCACTTTAGATCATCTAAAATCACATTAAAATATCAACTATCCTGACTTTAGATGTTTACATGTTTGACTTCGGGTTGAAATTTTGATTTCAAGCATAAAATTGATTTTGAATTGAAACAATTTTGAATAAATTAGAAGTTGGACAAAAATCTTGATAACAAATTTGACTAATAACTAAAGCAGTTGATTAGGATTAAGACGAAAGGCAAGTTGAAAAGCTAAAGGGATTAAAAACAGAGAAGGGATGAAGAGCGAGAAACAAACCACGTGGTCACAATCCACAAGCTGTTGCTCGCTAAGACTGACGAGCTCGCCAGTAGCCAGAAAATGAGCTCCTTCCAACGCTCCCGTGGTGCTGAAAGACCAACACGAACCGCACGACCCCTAAATCAAAACACAAACAAACCAAACTTCAATTTCATATCAAATAAAATATAAATTCGTCCACAAAATTATTATTATTATTATTATTATTATTATCATTACCTGGTCCTTGACGTTAGTGACGGCTCCTTTGTCTCGCCAATCGAAATCCTCGGGGAGATCCTTCGTGGGGAGGATGGGGGCCTTCTGAGCGTGCGCCGGGAAACGGAGAGGCTTAAGGCCCAGATACTGCTGCCGGAACTCCGCCGGAGTCAGATCGGAGAATTTGGTGACGCCGTGGACGGCGGAGGGATCGAGTTTCGCGTGCATCTTGGCTCTGCGCAGGTTCGACTTGAAGATGCCGAAGCGATGGTCGTGCTCCTCTTTCGTCGCGTAGCTCTTCCCGAACCTCGCCTTGAAGGTCGAGAAGTGGTGCTCCGCGTTCAGCAGATGGTCCTCGTCGGCCTCGCCGTCCGGCACCACCTGACGGATCAGGATGTCGTCGTTCTCGGCATCGGCCATCACGGCGGTGGCCACAGCGGTGGCCACAGCGGCCAAGAGGAGGAGAGCCAAGAGGGAGTAGCGAGCCATGGGACAAGTCAAAGGAGAATGGATTGGTAGTTTGGAACTGGTGACAATTTAACAAGAGCATAGCGAATGCAATTTAGACACGTGTCCCTTTCGTAATGCCATTGTTTTCTACAACTTGGGAGTACACTCCTCAGCTGACACTAACCACTATAGCATGTCCTTTTTCTTTTTCGAATACTAGTAGTAATAATAATACGTGCCCGTTTCATGTACGCAAAATGCAATAGCAACGTCTTTGGTTTTATAAAACATTATCATTATTATTATTATTAAGCTAATGTTTTTATTATAACTAGTTCGTGGATACGATCCAGTGGAGTTTACTTTTGTTTATATTATAAAATATTTATAACAAGTAAAAAAAATTGAACTATATAATTCAACAATAGAGTTATTTAAGTTGAATATTTTCAATTGAGTGATTTTTTTTTTCATTTTTTAATTAAAAAATATAATTTCTTCTTTGAATTGTTTTCATGATATATATATATATATATGAATTACAATTTATTTGAAAATATTAAGTCAATACAATTTTAACTAATTGTGTAAAATATTATTTATACCATACGGAAAGTGAAAAAAAATTATATTTAAATTCCTTTGAATTCATAATAAAAATATATATTTATCGGTTGTTTATATACATGACTACTTTCATTAAATTTATTTCATATGGATAATCTTAACACTAATCAAATCGGATCACCATTTCGATTAACATTTTATTATAATTAAATTTTTTTAAAGTATACATAAATTTTGTTTCTTATTAGATCTTTCAACTTATCTCAATTTAAACAACTTTTTTCTATCAAGTAAATCGTCAAATATTTCAAGATTTTCACCAAAGTTTTCATTTTGTACAAATATGAAAATATGAGAATGATAAGGGAACAACACATTCTAATAACATGAGTACAAAAGACCTAGAAAATTAAATACATATATTACAACTACAAACTTTTCATTTTCTTTCTTTAATTCTACAATAATTCATTTGCCTCATGTTCAAATAAGATGGAACAAAACATTTGGTAAGATATTTAATCAAATAATCAACTTAAATATTATTACAATTCTAATGCAAACATATTTTGCGATCTCACCGCTTTTTATTTATTATGACTCATTCCTTATGCTTTTCTTTAATAAATCAATACAACAAACACATAAAAAAATTGAATTTGTTGTGTGAATAAAAGTGAAACAGATATGATCTATTTTTTTCTTGAGTTAATATATTATCTTATTGGTCACTTTTAAATATAATACAATTTAATCTATTAATATAATTAATTTGTAATCGCTACATGATATTATATAACATTATCTAAATTTAATTAATTTTTTTAAAATTTTTAATTGATTTATTTATAAAAATACATGTATATTATTATTTTGAAAAAATAATCATCATTCAACATATAACATCATTCAGTTTAACAAATAAATTTATTTATATATAAAATCTCATCACATAATTTTATATATAATAAATACTCGATATTGTTTTGAAACGTCATTTCATTATATAAATAAACACCATCTAGAATACATACATTAAAGCAGCAACATAATAATTTTTTTAGAACTCATAAGTCTTTAATATTAGTCATAACTAAAAATATCATCTAAAATAACATTAAAAACTAAATAGAGTCTTCAAGATTTTTAGAGTTTTACTTTATTAAAGAGGTCTCCCATACAAAGGATCTTTATCTAGAAGTGAATGCATCTCAAATCCATCTGCTCCCGTGAACACGAATGTCACTATCATCACAATCACTATCATCATAGTCACGAACATCCAAACACACATTCAATGATAAGCTTATGAAATAAAACATATTTAAATTCAACCATACAAGAAAATAATAATATTCATATTCTTACAAATACAAACATTTAGATGGATAAAAATCAATAAACTTTCTATCAACAAACTAGATCAATCATACTACAGGGAGACTAACTTTTGAGTGATCAATTGAACAATTTTCCTTAACATAGTACAACAACAACAATAATAGACCTCACAAATGCAAAAAATACCACATGTCAAAGAAACCATTGGGGGAAACACCAAAATCATATCTACAAGTGAGATAAGTGGTTTGTTAGTATAGGAGGTATACGTGAGTAGTGGCTTATCATAACACAAGGTTTGCAATGACCTTAGACCCCTGTGGAATCACCTGTCTCCCTATCTGTAAGACTGAATTGTTGCACACCTCTTAACTGACACTAGGCATGGAAGCCCAATCCAGACAGTCAACCAAGCTTACGTGCATATTCACAACACAATATAAAACTACCAACTTGCATACTTAATATGTCTCATCAAACAATTCATCGTAAATAAACACATATCATCAGTGATTCAATAATCACATTCAACTTCCTTGGAATTTAGATATAGTCACTATATATCCACCATCTCACTATAGTCATCCTCAAGGCAAACCACAACAACATAGGCGTTTAATAACCAACTCTATAAAATATGAGTCATAGACACACCCTACATCACATCAATGTAGAACTTTAATAACTAACTCTACAAAATAGGGACCATAGGCATACCCTACATAACATCAACGTAGAGGTTTAATAACCAATTCTACAAAATAAGAGTCATAGGCGTACCTTACATCAAACAATTCCCACATCATCTGTTATCATGTAGATAATAAGTATTTCCAAGTCTTATGAAAATAAGTCATCGAGGTTTCACTTAAATTCTTTTATATTATTCTCTCTTATAAAATTCTTTTAAAGTTATTAAGACTTTTAGGAGGGAGATAGTTGCTTTTATTACAGCGGAAGAAACTTTATTCAAGATAAAAAGTATATTTTCTAAATATTAACAAAATTGTTCAACATGTAATAATCTATTATAGTTATTTCATATCGAATTAACAAAAACCAAAAACTTTATTTTGATCCACCAATATTAATTTGGACACTTAAAAATTTTCTTAGAGTCTTTTACTTTAATTGTAGGGATAACATTTCTAAATTGTCTTTACACTTAATAATTGATTTAAAACTATTGAAGATTCATAACAAATTTTAAAAGTATTCAAAATATAAAATTTCATAATAATTTATATTATTGAAGCTTATATTTTTAACTTTAGAAAAATTTTCTTGCATTAATTATAAAAGATGTAATTTATCGAACCCTTATATTTTTCAAAAGCCTTCAAATTTTAAACTTTATAATAAAATGTAATATAACTTAATAAATTCTAAAAATGTAGATTTAAACTTATAAAATCAGTTTTAAAAACTATAAATTTTTCTAGAATTTTTAGAAATCATTTTGAGATAAAATCACTAAGTTTGGGTTGAAATTATTTAAAAAGGTAAAAAAATGTCACACTAAAATTTTTCCGATTTTAACTCTATATTTAAACATAGATTCAGATCATTAAATGATTTTTATTAGAAACAAACAATATATGATTTTAAAGGTATAAATTTTTATTTTTGAAAACAACAATCGACATTAAAAACAAAACTCTACACAAAATATGATTAATTTTAGAGTGGGAAGAGGTCAGATTCGAACCTCTGCAAAACAGTAAACTTTATTTACATTTTTCTCATTCAAATCAAAACCAAAACTTATAAATTTTGATGCTTTTTTTAAGAAGTTTGGTTTTCGAAAATATATGCTACATATTCAAATAATATTGGTGCAAAGAGATATAAGTATTTTACCAAACCATGTTTAGAATGTCAATCAGATCAGGGACTCCACACATAGTCCAGATTCAAACCAATAGTTGTCATATCTATTGGAAGAATTAAAAGGTGTTTAACCCATCATTTTGAAGCTTATTAAGTCTAGTTTTTAACCATATATTTCGCTTTCTCAAGCTATATTCACAGGAGTTGAAAAGGCCAATACAAGTCTCGGAGATTAGTAACATTTTCAGGTACTAGATCCAAGTTCAAATCTAGTTTTAGGAGTCATTTCTTAATGTTTTTAAGCAATTATTATGCCTATTATGTAGCCAAAGATCTCTAGTTTCCAAAATAGAAACCGAATCTCAAATCCATCAACCATATAGAGAGTTACAGAGAAAGTATTAAGGTATATTCACACAAAAATCAACTTGACAACATGACAACTTTACAAGCATGCAACACAACTTTACATGCATACAATCAATATCATATTCAAACTAATAATAACCAAAAACAATAGTAAATCAGCATTGTAACACAAAATGGAAAAGTATCAAGTAAGTTTTCCTTACCCAAAAGAGAATGACAAGGTGAGAGAGAACTTTTGTGAGGAGAAAAGAGAAGACTTTATCTCTTGGAGGCAAATCTTGAATCAAACCGCCATGAGCCATCAACCAACCATTTTATCACAACAAAAACAGAAAATCTTCATGATGAGAAGAAGAAGACCATTTAGCCAAAGGAAGAAGAAGGAAAAGATGAAACCAAACTTACAAAAAGCAACAAAGGACCATAGGCAAGGAAGAAAAAAAAATATATAACTTTGCTTTGATTTTGAATTTTTGAACTTAAAGCTTGAAAGCTTGGGGACTTAAGATTTTGGAGGAGTTTTGGGGAGAAGGAGAGGAGCAAAATGAGAGGGAAGGATGTGTGAAAAGCTACATTTGCAAATAAAGGAGTGAGTTTGGTCAACAAGTTAAAACTCCATCAACTACTTTAACAATTCTTAAGCATATTTTATAAAACGGTTTAGGGTACAAAATTTGAATACAAAAATTTACAATTTCTTAAATTTTTTTTACAAGTCTCGGTGGCCACAATAAAAAGATGTGAAAGAAATTGAATTTGTACCAATTAACACTATTAAAAATAAAGTTAGGTGAAATTGGAGGGAGAAAAATCTATTAAAGTTTAATAAAAATGTATTAATTGTCCCATTAATTTCTAATAACCATTTTCAATGATACGATGACATGCTAGAAATAATTCAAGACATTTAAAACTATTTTAGAGTTTCATAGTATTTTTTCTAACTCTCAAGAGACTTAAAAATTTGTATTTTTTAGAATTATATTAAGATATTATTATTTTAATTAATGACAATAAAATAAAAATTTTATAGTAATCTAATTATAATTAATAGAGACTAATAATAATTAAATTCTTAATTTTTTTAATCATTCGTCAAATTTTACGATATATTCCTACATTGTCAATATATAATGCAGTAATTTCTTACTTAAACTTATATCTAAAAATTATGCATGTTTATTAATTTTTTTAAAATAAATTTAATTATTTCTTTTAATTATTTTCAATAATTTATAAATTATAGAAATGAAAATAGCATGTGCATCACTCATGCTGGAATTATCACTCACTGCTCATAAATCATATTTTTCTAACAATTTAAAGAAAATTGAATAACAAAGTCTCTCGTGTTTAATTAAGAGATTTATCTGCAGGGATAATATCTATTACATTTAAAGTTTCATTGAATACTAATGGAACAACATCATCAAATACTTTTTCAACAATAATATAAGAAAAAATGAAGTATTTTATGCTGGAAGAAACACTAAGAATGAAAATGATGTATTAATAAATTATCAAATTCAATTATATTAATAACTAAATATCAAGACAGTATAAACTGTACAAACTCAAAAAAATGTTTTAAAAACGAAAAAAAGACCTTTGTTTTTTCATCAAAATATTAGTGTCCATAACAGAAATCACATTATAATCAATGTCTTGATTAAATAGAAAAAAATGCCTACAAGTGCAATATTGTTAAACTGGTGAAAATAAATATTATAAAATAGATTGGTTATCAATATATTATATGTTTTTGAACTTTTGAATCAAAATAACATCTTAACAAAGACAATTCACGTAAGAACACTTAAATGGTAGGATATGATATAATTCTTTATTTTAATTTTAAAATGAAAAATTTTCTTAACTAATTCACAATCTGAATAGGTTGACACTCAAGATCACCATTACGTATATTGTAGCTAAAAATTGTTGTTTTCTTTATTAGATACTATATAAAAAAAATAAATTAGTACTACATCTTTCTCGTAATTAATGTTATTTAAGTTAATGCACATAGATTAAAGAATATTTAATAGATATAAAATATTTTTATATTTAAAATAAATGTCCTTATTTAATATTTTGATTTTAATGTTTGTACCATTGAAAATAGGATATTAATTAATAGGAGTATAATTGAGAAAAAAATTTAATTATATTTTAAATTTATAAAACATCACTTGTTTTGTGGGATAAAAAAGAAGGTTAAAACATCAATAATTATCCATCGAAAAGAGATAATAAATTCTAATTAAAATGATACAAAAAGATAATTGAGATTAGAGGTGTAACACAATTAAGTTTATTCATAAAAAATCAAAATACTTTGATTTGGATCGAGTGATGTTTATGTATAAAACTAAAACAACATGATCAATCAGTTGAATCAATTAGATCATAAAACTTGAATATTGTTTCAAATTTTCTAAAAACTTGTAGATAATAATAAAAGTAAATAAATACAAAAAGTATATAAATAATAATTAAAAATATCGCTTTCATGGATTAGGTCATAAGTTTATAAATAAAAACTTGTAACCCATACTAAAACTCATTGCGTTTAAAATAGTCGAGGTCAAGTTCCACCAAACAACATAAAAATTCAAACCGATATATTTGGGTCGAATTAAATTTACAAGTTTTCTGAACTCATAAACACCTCTAATTAAAATCTAATTAAGATTACTTGTCAAAGCGATGGTGATGTTGCTAAAGTTTTAAATTTTTCAACAATTTTTTCACTGATATCGCATAAAATTTCGAAACAAAACCTCAATCACGAAAAGAAAGTGTTATATAAAAGAATATCAAGAAAATAAAGAAAAATCACAAAGAAAAAGTTTCACACAAAGAAAAATTCAAAAGAAAGCAAATTAAAGCACAATTTTCCATCCATTATAACCTAGATCAATTAAAAGAAGTGGGTGCATTTATATCAGGTCAGCTAACAATTAAAAATTATATGATATAAAAATTTCATCAATACCCCAAAATTGATTTTATAGATTGATATAAATAACAAATATTGATGATTAACAAATGTCACGACTATAAAAATTCAATACAAAACATATGTTCAAAAAGTAGATATGGATGCTGATGAACTTGTCAATGTTATTAATACTTAATTAACAAGGTCACAAACCATAATCACACCAAAAGAATAATTACATTCTACTGTAAAAATAATTAAATAAAAATAAAAATAAAAAACAAAGTAATATACTTTGAGTATATTAAATTTATTAGAACTACAAAACATACATAGTAAATAGTAGCAATTAAAAAATTATTAATACATTTTATTTATTTATTATTCTCGACACACGTATAACTATTAATAAACAATTAAAAATAAAAGGAATACATATTTAATATATAATTAGACATTAAATTAAATTATGTGAAAAAATACATCTTATAATTTTTACAAATTAACATGCTAAACCCAAAAGAAACCTTTTATATTTAGTAGAGGTGAAGATTTCTAAAATAAAAGAACAAAATTTGAAATATTAACACCAAAGGAAAAAGAATGAAAATCTACAGTGTTATTCATGGATTCTAAGCAATAGTAAAAACAAAACCCTTTCTATGTCGTGCGTACTGTGTTTATTGTCCTTATGATTTATGGGAAAAAATAGGAAATTTAGGAAAAGAGACTCTCGAGATATGTGAAACTTAAAAAAATTTATAAAAAAGAAAAAATGAAGAAAGAATAATAAAATGATTAAATAATATTAATTTAAATTTAAAATTGAAAAAAAAACATTAATTACGAGACAAAGACTACTTGTTGTGAAATTTAAATATCCTAAAAAGAGAAATTATGCGTAACTACTTGTGTAGAAACAATTAATTATGATTATTAAATAGTGCAATGTAATGTACGTAGTTGTAACCGCACCATAACTTTCTTATTTTTAGTTTCTAAAGCTCATTAAAAATTACATTTTATACTTAAAATAAATATTAAGTTAAAAATAACTTTTCTAATTATAGTTTGAGTGGGATATTTTCGAACAAACTTAACAGTTTTTATAAAAGAAAAGATTATCTCCCAATAACTTTGAGAAATAGTTTTATAGTCTCATTTTATCATAAATAAATGTTAATATAATTTTTAATATATTTATTATAAAAATCAATCAAGTTATCATTCATTATAAATGATAAGGTAGGATAGAATATTTTATATTGTTAATATATAATTTATTTTTTCTTTTTATATATATATATAAAGTGATAAAAGATCAACTTATTTTAAGAGTAATTCTAAGCAAGTTACTTCTTATCTTTTTCTTTTTATTTTCTTACAAATTTAACAGATAAATATGTATTGTTGTTATAACTATTAAATTGAAAAAAAAATGAAAGATAAAAAAAAATATCCTTTATAAAATAAAATTAAAGATAAAAATTAAAATTTATAAAATTATTTTAGTAAATACACTAAAATTTAAAATAAAAATAGAATTTAATCATCATGACCGTGTAAAACAGTTTTACATAATCATTAAATCACGTATAATCGTTTGTATAATTTTTAACATATTTATTATAAAACTAATACACTTACCATACATGTTTGTGATTAAATAATAATATAAAATTATATATGATATATTTTTTTATAAAATAACTATAAATACTTTAACCTTTGTATTTTTTCTTTTTTTATTTAATTTATTTTTTTATCACATTACTTAATCCATTTTTTTTCTCTTCTCTCTACTTGTATATACAGATACTTTTTCCAGCCATCGAATGCGTCAGCTTTGTGCAAAAAAAGAGTTACTGAAATAAATAATTTTAAACTTAATTACAATTATGCCACTACTTTTTTCCTGTTTTTAATTTTGTTTTAAAAAAATCGAAAACGACGGATTCAACATTCTCAAGTTTCAACTAAGTTTTGAAAGAATTTTATTAAAATAAACGAGTAAATTTAAGAGTAAATACTATATTTATCGAAATTTTCTTTTACATAATTAAAATATTATGTATAACAAATTTATTAATTTTAAAATAATTATTTTTAAAATTATGTTTAATATAGTTTTTTAGTTAAAAATTATATAAAAGTATTTATATTAATAATATATAAAAATGACTCTAAATATAATTATAATACATAGGTAATATAAATATTATTTATACTTTCATCCATCTAATAATAAATTATTATACATAATAAAATTATTAATTTTTGTAAAATAATTTATTTTTATTTACCATGTAAACAAATTAAAATTAACAGTTTATAAAAATTATACTCATTTTAAAAATATATTCAATAACTAAAATTCAACTAAACACAACTTCAACCTTAATTTTTTTTATTTCTGTTGAAAAAGGAAACAAGTAAACTAAATATGGCCTTAGCAACTATTTCTTCTATCATATTAATTATTAATATTATCTTGCAATGTATCCCTTTTCCTTCCCTTTCTTTCCCTTCGTTTTCCATGCCTGATATCAAAAGTTAAAAGGACCACTTTATTTATTCAAAGTTTCGTTTGTAAGCTTCTTTCTTCTTATTTTTCTTTCAACTTTGATGTCACTCATACTCAATTAAATAATATAGTCAATTGTTTAAAAGAAGCATGAACAAGCAACTTGATCCCCTTCCTTGTCACTTTTAATAATTTTTTATCTAATTTTAAATAATATCTCTGTAAATTATATATTTTCAATATTATTAAAATTGTAATTTGATAATATTTTTAAACAAATTAGGCAAATAAGAACGATTTGATATTTCTAAAGTTAGGACATATACTTCATAAACTTAACTAATAGTAAATATATTTTTAATTTCTTACTTTATATATCTTTATATTTTATACGAGTGAAATCTAAGTAGAAATATATTTACAATTTACAATGATATTTTTAAAATATGTTTATATATATATATATGAGAGAGAGAAAATATAATTATTTTAAAATCAATTCTTAGATACTTACTTTTTTAATTTTTTTATAAAATATAAATTTAACAAAATAGACCATTGAATTATGTTGTATTATCGTGATGACTTTAGTATCGATATTTATATATTTTTCTTTGAAAAAATGTTTTATGAATTAAAATGAAGTTAATTAATAAAGTAACAATTATTCTTTTAAATTATATGACATTTTTATAGAATTGATCTATTTACGAACCACTAATTTAGCATTAGATTGATAAAATTAAATATTTGTAAAATATTATTAAGTAAGTGAATTCCTACACTTTAACTATTAATTGAAATTTAATGTCCTAATATATATATATATAGTATGTGTATGTAATGTATGGTGGGAATGTCTTAAGGTATATACCTAAAAAAATGTAAAAAAAAAATATTTTTCAATAAAAGAAAATAAAATAACAAACCAACATCTAAACTATTAGTAATTAGTTAAGGCTAATGGTTCAAATTTGTTTAATAAAAGGAGTTGATTTAATGATAATTCGAAATTAATATAGTTCTCACACATATAGGTCAGTCTCAACAAAGGCATAATTACATATTAGAACAACCTTTTGGCCTTTTCACTTCTAATTTTTTACAGGATAATCTTACTATTCAAGGTGACAGCCATAAACGGTATTGGCAATTTAAGAAAAAAAAAAAAGAAAAAAAGAGAGTAGATGACGTGTAAGGTTGTGTTCCCCTCTTTACGGAAAAATCTAGGTTTGAAATTTGTCAACATGATTTGAGGATATAAATAACTAAACGAATTCAAATATCTTATGTGTCATATTCATAACTAACGTAGATGATGACATTATTATTATTCAATTATTTATATTGTTGTTGTATTAAAGTGTGGACATTTTTAAATTAACCTTGGAAAAGGGGATATAGAATTGGGAAAACAGTATAAAAAATAATGTTTTTAATATGATAAAAATTTAAAAACAAATCATTTTAAATAATTACAAATTTACATAGAGATTATTAAATAAACATTATTTAATTAATTAAATGAATGGATAATTTAGGTGGAGTATACATATTTTATTTTATTTTAGTTAGATTTTAAATTCAAATTTTGTGTATGAAAAAACTCTGCCGAAAAAATAATTTAATTCTATCATATTGTGAATATTTCAATTCAAATAAAATTCTTCCTTTACAAAATATAAATAAATACTCCTTAATTTTAAGGTTTCGTAATATAACTTTTTCCTCAAAAAAGAAGTAAATATAACATTTTTGAAGTAGTTGGAAAACAAATGAATAGAATTTGTAGTAAGAAATCTAAGTAAAAGTATATTAAGTTTCTAAAAGATCATGTTAATGAATGTTTTAATGGAAATTGTTAGCAAGGATATTTTCATAATTTATTAAAATAAAAATATGTAAGATATAAAATATCAATATTATTAAATAATTATGAAATTTTGTATGTAACTAAATAACAAATATAATAAGATACTTTTTTTATTGTCAATAATGATTATTTTATTTTATTAGATAGAAATAAACTAAAGAGATAAAAAATTTTGAGATAAAGAATAAAATTAAGGAAATGATTTATATGAATCATGCTATACCATCTTTTTGCTGATTAATTTGATATGACGTAATTTAAAATTAAAAATTCAAATTAGTATTAACTAAATTATTTGAAAGGAACAAAAAGTTAAAACTAATAAAATAAGATACTTAATACAAGAGACATCACATGACAAGAAAGAGAATAACTTTTAAAATTTCTTTCAATAAACAGAATAAGCATATGGATTTATAATACAAGGTGAATTAAATAATAAACGTATTTAATAAAAAAACATTTATACCATATTTGGTATATTGTCTTTTTAATTTAAGAATATAATAATTTTCTAAAAGCTTTCTCAAAATAATGATTTATTTTTTAAAATAAGTTAATCTAAACATACAATGCATTGACTTCATTGTATCATGACAGTATCATGTTGATGCATTTTGGACAATGCAGTTTTAGGCTAGTAGAACTGAAAATATGAAGGAGAAAAAGGGAAGGCCAAAATATCTGGGCCCAGCCCAGAGATCATGGGCTCCCAAAACGAGGGATTGACTTAGTTCATGTACCTGGCCTTTATCATCAACCAAGAAAAATTGATATCAAGAAGAAAAAAAAATTGAAAAATAGTTCAAACTGGTTAACCGGGTGCAGCCCAGCGTCAAGCGATCACGGGCAGAGAAGTGAGCTAGGCCCAAAATTGAGTTCCTGAGCCCAAACCAAATGCATCTTCTGCTAGGTTTGGTATAGTGATTAATAACCATAATAAAGGATGCCTAAGCCCAAATTATTTCACGCAGAAGAAATTTCTTGTCCAATTTGAAATAACAGCATTGCAATATCAGCCCAGGATGAATATGATGATCAGAACCGGACCAACAACTTTCTCCGGCCCATGATAATAAACTAAGAATGAAAATCAAACACAAAAATATCAATTATATAAGGTTAAAATTTAATATGTACACTTTACTATGTTAAAAAACTAATAATAGTGTTATAATAATAAGTTAAAAATATATCCTTGATCTATATAGAGATCACATTTTTAAGGGTAATAAGACTTAATTATTGTTGTTATTATATACATTTTATTAATGATGATAAGGGTAATAAAATGATTTAATGTTATATTTTTCTTTTTTTTTTAAAGGGGAATAACTTCCTTTTCCCATTATATTCCTTTTTTACTTTTCTTCTTTACTGTATCAACCACCGTCAATAGACTATTTGGCATCAACATTTTAGGTGCAAAGTGAAGGGAAAGCGTTAAGGAAATGCTTAATATTATATATAGGAAGGGAATTAGACACAAGTAGTTTTTCTGATCTCACATATTTTATACTCTTTAAGGAAAAAAAAATTAATGATCATGTATTGAATTTGTAAAATATTTTTACACTGTCATATAAAAAATCACTATTAATATAATTTTTAAAATAGTTATTATAAAAATTAATAAATTTATGAAATAATTTGTAATTAAATATATAAAATTATTTTAT
Source organism: Mucuna pruriens (assembly GCA_025330945.1). Classification (NCBI taxonomy): domain Eukaryota; kingdom Viridiplantae; phylum Streptophyta; class Magnoliopsida; order Fabales; family Fabaceae; genus Mucuna; species Mucuna pruriens. The sequence goes on from JAENHJ010000132.1 coordinate 463,592, forward strand.
ACAATCAGTCCATGTTTCATAGTCTATTACTCTACTTGGCTGACATCATTTTTAAGATTCATCAAGGAAAATATAGAAATGCTCGTAAGTATAAGAGGAACCGATCAAAATTATAATTACTGCTCTTCCTTCCTATCCCTTTCCTATTTGCGTAAGAGGATGAGAATGAAATAAAAAATATATGAGAACGAAAGTATTATACCTTCAAATCCTGTCTTCTTTCATTTGGCTTTAGACACGTATACCAAGTAAACGTTAATAGATTACTACACAAATATAAATTGCAAGTAGATTTACTTCTATTTAACTAGTTTATAGACGTTAAGAGATATTAGGATTGCTCACCGAATGAGATTTTAATAAGTTCAAGAAAAATTAAATCTGCATTTATGAAGAAAATACAAGTTAACTCTAGATTATTAACTACTTATAATCAATGATTGAATCGACAAAAGTTAAATATTTATAAAAAAATATATTAGAAAAAAAAGTAACTGAATCTCATATTCTCTTTCTCTCTCACTCCATATATAATTTTTTTTACCTCTATTGTTAATATAAATATAATTTTTCAAAATCCACACATGTTGTCAAGACAATACCATGTTATAATTGTGATTGGTAAGTCATTCTATAACTTATAAATTACTTCGAGACTAAATTAAATTTATTTAGTATGTAAGTTTATTTTAAAAATTCTTAACTTATTTTCGTAAGTTACTTTATCTAACTCATGGAAATAAGCTAACTTATAAATTATGATTTTTTTTTTATTGTTATTATTTTTTTAAAATATTTTTTTACTCTTTTTTGAATTTAAAAATTAAATATTTAAATATTTTTTATATTTATCAACTAATTTATTAGTTAATCTTATTAAATATTTTTAATTCAATTAACTAATTTATAAATTTTTAATTTTTTAATTCCAAACTTATAATTTATAAATTTTTTCTAACTTATAAGCTTTCAACTAGCTGATAAACTAGTTTTACCAACCGCACCATACCTAGTTAATATACTCAAGTTTGTGGTCTCTTAAAAGTAACAAGATTTTAATGACTTTTAGTATAATAAAAATTAGTATTACATATTTTACTACAAAGAAAGGATAATTGATTTATAATTTATCATAGATATGTAATAGAATATTTTTGTTCTAGGAAACAATATTAAATATAATTTGAAAGTAACGTATATATTTATAATTGTTTCTATTAAACACCATTCATTATAAATATTTCTAATTTAACGATATGAATTTATTTCATTTTTAATCTTATATTATATGTTATATATATATAGATAATTTTAAAGTCGGTCTCCTGATAGAGAGTAAAATTCTCACTCCAATGGCTAATACATCAAGTTGAATGAAGGGTTGTTTTTGTCATGACATGATTATTCGAGCCTGCAGTGGTTCGCGACCTTCGGTTGCATCTGGTGTAATGCACATATATATATATATATATTCCTAAAAGTAACAAAGACATGATGCATCAAGTGGATTTTTGACCATGAACACTGGGATAAGACTGAGTTAGGTTAGCGATAACCCCTTGTGAAGCACAAATGTGCACACCATGTCTTCTATCGTGCAATTGAAGATGCAGTCGATAACTTGGAATCTTCTTTGTCTGCTTTGGAAGATTTTTGCACCAACTTTTCCCTTCACCTTTATAGATAAATCCAAAATTTTTACCTTGAATACACAATGTATACAAAGTATCCAAATGAGACGATTTTTATCATGTAAATCAATTTTGTGAAATTGAATTAAATTTAAATTTAAATTTAAATAATAAAATAATATTAGAATATATTATAAATTTATCATCGAATAACACACCATAATTAATAGTGTTAAGCATAAAAGTATATTGAAAGAAACTTTTAAAAAATTAATTAAAGATCCTGTCTAAATAGAGAAGTTAAAATAACTTTTATTTTAAATTTATTGTCAAGTCACATACTTTATTATTCATATATTATGTGGAATAATATTGACTGTGTATGGAAAGAAATATAAATTTTTAATTAATTAAAGGTAGTGCATAATAAAATTATTTTACTTTTTAATCGTTCGATTTTATTAAATTAAATTAATCTCAAACCAAAATTATAAAATCACTCCAAAGATTCCAATACCATCTTCTCAATATTGAGCAAACGATCAAGTTTAATTAGACTTTATATGGTGATATTGGTGTGTGTTGGTGGGAGTGTCCTCAATTAGAACCTTTCCACCACAAGAGATGCTTTTAAGAGAATGGAAAATAGGACTTTGTCACTCCTACGAACGTGGATTGCAAAATAGGAAATTAACCTAATAAACGAAGAGAGAGAGAGAGAGAGAGATAGAAAAAGTAATCAAGGACGACAATTTTGATCGGGGCAGATTTCTGAGTGTATGACAGTGGTTCTGCAGGTTGGATGGGACATTATTCTGCAAGCATGGAGCATATATTCCCTAGCATGGATATTCATCATTTTTCAAATGACCTTTGTGCGAATTAATGCGTTGCCCTTACTAACTTCTTTCGTAATAAGTCAATATATATGTTCTCTACAAGAGTACAACTCTCTTCTTGTTTGTATACTATTTGTGCCTTATTCAACCATAGGGTTGAATTCTTGGATTCCATCGCTCACCAAGTAGTGGTATGCATAATTAGAGTAAAGAATATTATAAGGAAGGGGAGAATTGTAATTAAGAGGAATAATATTAATATATAGATAATTAGGATGTAATATATTAATTTTCTAATTAATGATTATAACAAAAAAAAAATACTTGGATCAAATAATAGTTTAAGAGAATAGAACTTTTCAATCTGTAATATATATTGATACCTCGTAAGTTTGTATGAAAAGTTCCTAGTGGTTATTTAGGTGTCTGAATTTTAGTTTGGATAATCTTATTTAAATTATTTTCTGTTAAATCAGATGAGACATATATATACAGTTCTGGACTTGTGGTTATGTAAGTTATAATATTATTTTTGGTGCCTCATAGTGACATTGGTTGCGACTGCTTTGTCCAGTTGCTTATGGTCATGGATATATACTAGAACATCTTAAAAATATAATCCAACAAAGTTCTACTTTATTAATTTATTTATAAAATTAATTAGTTTATTTTAATTAACTGACATAAAGATGACGAAATACGGTCCAGAATTCCTTGTAATTGGCTCCTTAAATTTAGCTATCATTGTTTCTCGTTCTCATTTCAGGATTATATTTCAAAAGTAATATCAATATCCAGCGTGATTCAAATAGATAATGATGTGGAGTGATACAACGTTGGAACAATAATATATTGGAACTATTTTAATATTCAAATTATTAATGAAAATAAAAGACAGACAGAAAAAGGGGGAGATTATGAGAAAGATTAACTTCTGTCAAGATTGGTATCCAAGACGATCACTTTAATTCCTATAAAGCTTTAATTATAACGAAAAATTGTAGGGTCAAAATGGCTCGCATGAAACAAGTAGCATCAAAACACAAAGATGAGTGCTTTTTATGTCTCTTTTAGATTATGGCAGACGAAGCTTAATTGTTTTTTTGTTTTTCTTTTTACAGTTGGATAGAGGAAACATAGAGGGAGAAATAGCAGGTTGTAAAAGTAATCCAGAAGTTATTGTGCCCTTAATCTAAAAGAGACATAAAAAGCACTAATCTTTGTTTTTTGATGCTACTTGTTTCATGCGAACTCCGCGAGATCACTAGATAAGGTTTTGCACACATAAAGTACACAAGTTAAATGCTACCCCGGTAGCGTTGTGGCTCTATCGATCCCTTAATTTCTCATAAAATTCTTAGCACTCAAAGGTTATCATGTAGAATGATAAAGGATATCACGAGCGTCATAGTATTATAATAACCTTTTTCCTTACATTTTTTTTTTCGGAAAAAAATCACATTCCTTTTAAGGAAAACATGTGACATTGTTTACTAAAATTCACAAGCTCGTGACTTTTTATTGTTGTTTTGAGTGATAAACCTTTATGTGCCAAAAGCTCCGAACTCCGAACATAAAAGCAACAAAGAATCACTAGTGAGTAGTGATTTCTTTTTTGTTTGAGAGCGATACTATAAAAATGTGCCAATAGTCAAAGAACGCATAGAGGGAGGGACCTCCAAAGGATAGGAAACTTGAGTGTTTGTTTGGTTACAAACTCCTCTTCAGCTTACAATATATCCTCATAGATGCTATTCACTTGTCCAAGCTGAGATTGGCTTTACTATTAGTATGCTAGAATATGCATGTAGTTGTGTGTGCTAAGAATAGTTAAAACTTTGGATTTTATATCTCCGTCAAGTCCAATATCTTAATTGTATCGTCAAAAGGAGATACTCAAACATTTATGTTCCATGTTTAAATACATATTAGGCTTAGAAATATTTTTTTACAATAAATTATTTAATAAACTATAAATTTAGGAGGTTTTCATCTCTTACAATATTTCTTACATATTTACATTGTAATTACTTTGGTACATGCTTTTTATAAAAATAAACTTATAAAAGAATAAGTTCAAAACATAAATAATCCCGTGCGCTGATTAGTGAGAAATGAATGTACGTAACCGTTAAAGCATAGTACAAGGTTGGCTTTTGTGTTGTCAAAATTCGGAGGCGTTTCAGCATCATGTTGGGCATGAGAAGGAACAGCACCCTCGGACGAATCCACTTGGTAATTGATTTGATTTCATTTATGATTCCTTCTTTTTCAACATTTCAATCATCACTGTTTAGTATTGTGCCATGCAAACATCTTTAACCACCCAACATATGCGTGCAATTTTGTGGTCAGTGGATATTATTAGTTTCTTATAACATTATTATTACGTACTATTAATTTGCACTAATTGACTACGAACCGCATTTCTTTCGTTATTGATTTGGAAAAAGTTAATTGATCTATAGCTAAAGTTAGTTTGGATTAAATAGGATAATTACGATTTTTATTGTTAATATCTAAATAACTAAAGTTTAAATCTCTATTTCTTTGACACTGATGTTTACAAATCGATTCCATCGGTAATAAATCTCCAAGGATTAGATACATCCTCAGCTATCCCAATAACAACCTGTCAAAGGGATGAAGATGAAGATCAAAGATATATTTAATCTCTAACTTATTTATTTCATAATAATATATTGTGATGTCATTTGAGTTTATTATGTAGACAAGAAATCCTTTAGGAAAAACTTTTATTTTGAGGAGCGGAATCAAAATTATTTTGGAACAAATAGAACGAATATTCAAAAGAAATTTATAAATTTATCAATAAAGTAAAAATGAATAATCTATAATTTTTTTTTACTGATTCCATGTGTACACAGTAAAAAAGAGAATAAGTTACCTATTCCAAACAAATTTGTTAAAACATAAATGTGATTACAATTAATATGGCATCTTAAAGAGGGAGAAATGGTTAGGTCTGAATTATCTCCATCTTGTTAGTATCAAATTCCGAATATATTAGGGATAATAAATAACGACTTCTCCTAAAAAGAAGATTTAATTTCTTACAGAGATAGTAAAGTCTTATGGAACGATCAAATTTTACAAATATCTCTAGATCATAACAGAAAAAATAACAACAAAAATGACTAAATTAAGAAGAACCAACGCTATATTATTCTTAAATTGGAATTCCAATAGAAAAACCGTTGTTTTTAAAATAACTAGACAACTAAAAAGGGATTGAGAACTTCTTAATCCAAAAAAAAAAAGAATGAAAATACTAAGACTTCTCAAGATATATAAGCTTTTAATTAAGATCAATAGACAATAAAAATTATTAACAACAACTATATCCTAACACGTCTTAGCAAATTGAAGAATCTTCAACTATCAAAATAACTTAAATAAGATCCAAATTGTCTGACAAAGGTTAATTTAGTCATAAACGTAATAGGGCAGTCTGATTCAACAACTGAAATAGATAAAGAATTAAATTTTGTGATTAAGGTTGATCCAATAATTAGTCAAAGTTTAAATTAGAGACAACTAAATCTATTGCTTGAAGAAAGAGATCCAAACTTTGAAACTTTTAGTGCAAATAATACCTATATATGGAACATGATACTATGATGGTCACCAAATAACTCATGATTGTTTTGAAGAAGAATTTGTCAATATGTTAGTTGCAAGATTTTTTGGTCAATTAATAGGATGGTGAAATAATTATCTCACTGAAAATGGAAAAACTAGAATTTTTTTGGATCTGCAATTAAAACAAAGTTCGATGAAACTCCAATCACCAACAATGGAGAATTATACATGTTGAAAAACACGCACTCTAATTTTCACAGTAGCCCAACATTTTATTGGAGATTCATCCTTATGGAAGATAAATTTGTAGAATTACAATACAACCTTGAGTATACTGCATACAAGTTTAGCCAATTTTAAGTGGTATATAGGAATACCTTTTTAACTAGGGTCTATTAAAGAGTAGTAGTCAACAGTACTTTAATTTGGAAAGAGAAGTTCTTAGCATTAATAAAGCTATGTTAATCTTTTGTTTTCCTTTATTTTTTTCTGTTTCTCCAACCAAATAAGGGGTTTAATTGCGAAAGCGCTCTTCTAAAAAATTTAAGTTTTTCTCAAAATTATTTTCTTTATATTTGTTTTAGTCCTAAAATGATATCCTTTTCTCTTAGTCAAAAAATTCACTACACAATCTTTTTTTTTTTTTAAATCTACACAAATTAAGGCTTATTAATCTGTCGTCAAAGTGTTTTTTCTGAGATATCAAAATATTTTTCAACACCCTTTCTCGTATTTTTTATTTATTTTTTTCACAAATTAATTATTCTTATTTAAATTGGCATGTGTCAGACGTAGTGGTTAAAAGTACTTGTTTGAACTCCACTTATTTAACTTACACATATTTCTGCATTTCTTGAAACAATTGTTTGAAGTCTAAAGTATAAAATCTATCCATGGAACAGTGGAATTACACTTTCATGCTTTGTATGGTCTAGAGGAACGGGAAAGAGAAAATTATGAAATTTAAATTAAAGAAAAAAAATAGAAGAAAATCTGAATTTTTGTTAAAAGTATTTTTTTCATTTTTCTTTAACTAAACAAAAGAAAATAAGTTATGATTCATATATTCCTTTTTCATCATCCAAATAGACGATTAAGAAGACATTTAGGTTTTATTGCATGCAAGTTAAGATTGTGAAAAGAGTTAGCGTGTAATTTTAAAATTAGATTGTGTTTGATCGTATATTTGTGTTTTAGTTTTTAAAAATTATTTTTCATATAAAAATTTTAAAATCTAATTTTCAGAGAATAGAAGTCAGAAAAGATACGAAACTGGAAGAAAAAATATAATAATAAAAACTGAAAATAGAAAAGTGTATAGTAGTTCTTAATGATTTTTACTCTCCTGACAAGTTAGTAATCACTTGATTGTAGGGTGATGACATAGTGTTGTATATGATATGACACGATGTTTATGTTATTCTAAGGACATATTTGAATGTGTGTTTATAAAATTGGTTTTGGATGAGCCTCATTTTTACTAAATGTTAAAGTAATATGATTTTTATTTGGATAATAGATATTAGAAAAGTGATTTTCATAGAGAATGTCGTATGGAAACTTGCAATTAGAATTAACTTGGGATGTATAATTACCAAAATAGGTTTTAATGTTTATATATATATATATATATATATATATATTATGTAAATGGTTTTGTATTATAATTCTGTATATAATTAAATTAATATTGATATATACATTAACAATTTAAAAATAAAAATAGAATATGTGCCAAATATATTAGCTTTTGAAATAAAATACATAATTTTGATAAAAAAAACTTACAAATTTATTTTAGTTTTGATGAAAAGTTATAAATAAAACTTGATCCCAAATAATAATAATAATTAAAAATAATAATAGATGAAGACAATTTAATGTTTAAAAGCATATTACTTTGTGTAGAAAGGGAGAGAACGTAACTAAAATAAATATAATCATTACTTTTATCTAAGATGAGCAAAGATGCGTTGGAATAAGAAGTATATTTTTTGTCAACCCACCTTAAAAAAATATTAGGATAATCTATTATAACTTAAATTTGATTTAATTAAGATTCAATAACATAAAGATAAGATCATGTGAACATGATTTTTTTAATGTAATATATTTATTTTAATATTATATATAAATAAATTATAGGAAAAAATATAAAAGTTAAATTGAGATATATTATATAATATATATTTTAAAATAAATAATATCATTATTAACATAATATCATGTTATACAAAATAGTGTAATATCTATTAAATCAAAAGTTTTATTATTAATATATAATTTTTCGATAAACTTATATTTTTTAAAAAGAATATAGAACATTAATATAGGATGAGATAACTTAATAACTTAAACTTGTCCTCAAACTATGTCTTCAAAATTCTAAAATTTGAACTCATCAAAAATAGCATTGGGCTGATCGGGTTATTGGAGTGAGCTTCTTTCCCAATCTCTTGTTTAGCAACACCTATGTATATTGAAGGTTGTTGAAGAACCTAGCTTTTTTTGCCTTATAGATGATTGTATATGGGTCGAAGAAATATTATCTCATATTATAGATAGCAAAACGAGAAGCTTGACCTAACCCAAAAATTAAATGGACTATATTTTTTTATGACTTAGTTTAGTGGTTTGTTGAGCTAGACTAAATGACCCATTATTTTTTATATATTTTTAAAAAATAAATACAAAAATAAGTGTAGGTCAAAATAGGTTTAGTACATGTTAAGCCAATAATTTTTTGCTTGGTCTAATTCGTTGGACTACACCAATTTGACCTAATTTTTTCTAGGTTGTATTTTTTAGAATTTATCCCACTCAAGTGTATTTTGTTAGTTTTACCTTAAATTATTCATTTACTTTTCTAGTTAGAGACCCACATTTTGGGACTAATGTAGGATTTGCTCAAGGACGTACAAGTTTAGGTAAATATTTAATGCGTTCTTCGACTGAGGAAGTTATTATCCAAAAGCTACTTAAAGTAGTTTTAATGAAACTTGAGTTTGAAACTTGAGTTTGTTCTCTTCGTTTAAGGAAAAGTGTTAACAACAATAGTAAAAGACCAAATTAAGTTTGACCAACTTTAAACTATGTTTAAGAGTTTTAGTTGGGTAATCAAATATGTTTTAAGTTACTAACTTATTTGGTTTATGTTGTATATATAATATAATATGTTTAGGATAAAAAATGTACATATTTTTCTTATACTAAATGAATAATATAATATTATAAAATAAAAAAAATAATTTATATATTTTAATATTATATATCTTAATTATAACTTAATTAATCTATAGTAAATAATTTCATAAAAAATATACATGTACAATAATTTTTAATTAAATTTCACCTTTTATTTCACATTTTCTATTTCAAATTATTGCAGAGATTATTGTAATACTTATTTTAGGAAGATGTAATTCATGTTTAGTGACGTAGGTTTAGAAACATTTTAATCCACCCAGACATGTTAGTTTAGTTGGTAAATAGCATATTGATACATAAAAAATTAAGTAAATTTTAATTTTGTTGTCGATGTAAAAATTTTATTGATAAATAATTTATAAATATTTTTTGAACTGGAGACCTACTCATGTCTTGATGAGTTATAGATATCCAACTCACATAATTTGTTATATATAAAAAAAATATTTTGATCCGCATTCATGTTGGTTGTGCGACGGTGAAGGTAAGTTGGAAACACAGCGCCAAACAGAAGAGAGTAATAGAATGAGTAACTTGTTTGGAAGGTCCTAAGTACTCCTAAGACGTAACTGTACTAGTACAGTAGAAATTCACAGAACACAGTGAAGATTCTCTGGTGGTGTGGTGTGGTGTGGTGTGGGTGAATCTTTTGAGGATTCTCTCGTGGACACAAAATTTATAGAATAGCTGTCAGGAATGTACTTATGCGACCCAAAAGGGTGAAAGCTCCTGCAAACTGCTTCATGCACCCCGCCCACCTTCACTCTTCCTTTCACCCTTCCTATCATTTTTTCTATTTTTCTCTTCACTTCATCTCATAAATATTATAACATTCAAAATATAATTAATAATTCATATTATATACAGCACTTTTAAAATTTTAAATTTATCATAATCTTTTTATCCCGCTTTTTGACCAAGACTTTTTAAAATTAATTACCAAATATATATATATATATATTATTTACTTGTTCGGGTGATTTTAACATATGACAGACTATTCTATTTATTTTATTATATTTTATAGATGTATGTGTATATTTTACGGCAAACAATGATTAAGCCTCGTTCGACGTGGTGATGTTTCTAGTTTTTTAATTTTTAAATTTTATTTTCAAAACAACCTGTGTTCAGATAAAAAAAAATTAAAACTATTTTTAATACATTTTCAAAACAGTTTAAACTTTATGTTAAAATTATAAAAATTGTTTTTTTTTAATTTCTTGTTAAAACTACATGCGACTAGCTATGTCAAGATCATACTTATTATATTATGAAAATAATAATAATAATAATAATAATAATAATAATAATAATAATAATAATAATTATTATTATTATTATTATTATTATTATTATTATTATTATAAAAATTGTTCTTATTATTATTTAACTTACTATTGTTATGAACAAAATTATTATTATTATAAAAATTGTTATTATTATGAAAATATTATTATTATTATTTAAATTATTATGTAATTTTTACTTAATAAAAACTTAAAAAATACATAATTTATTAAAAAATTGTTGTTGTTGTCAATAATATTTTTCATTATAAGATTAACAATAATCTTTTAAAACTAAAACTAAAATTTAGTCCAAACGGGACCTTAGAATTTGTTTCTTTAATTTAGATATATGACACTTCCATTCATACGAGAAATAAAGCAGGACAATCAAACCCTAAGCCCTAGATACATGACAAAAATTAGTGTATTTCACCAAGGTTTATTATTGAGGGGAATGCACGGAAGATATTTAGATTAATGAAAAATATCGGATGAGATACAACTTTATGGTCAACAAATGATAAATAGGATGATTCAGCTTGATACGTTTTTTCTTAACCAATTTGATTGAGGATGATTAATAATTAATCGAATAAAAAATTTTAAAAAAAATTAATAATATAATTTCTTTAAATCTAATTGTATTATAAGTACAATAGCTAATAATGATATAGTTAATTAATTAGTTGATTTAAATATACAAAGAGTTATAATTATTTTACAATTATAATGAAATAATAAAACAATTTAATTAAAGAAAAGAAGAAAAATAGAAAATTGCATTCAAAGATAAGATGGAGGGTTTCAACCATAGTTTACACTATAACCCTAAAAAGAGTTTAGCTACTCATGTTTAAGAGGTGAGCACAACATACTAGAAAATACGTAAAGAGAGAAACTTGTAGGGATTGAGAGTATCGTTCCACTGCTATGTGTTGCAACTTCAATTGACTAATTTAATAAGAGATTTGAAAAAGAGTTTTGTCATGCAATTTTCCTAAACCTAATTTGTTTTATAGTTCCACCTATTAATTGTAGTACGATTATGGATCAACTAACCGATTGAGATAAATGATGATAAAACATTTTATGAATAATTACAATAAAACAATTTAATAAGAGAAAAGACAAACATTTACATCTAATATCCTATTAGGGTTCCAAATACAAACTAGGTCATACCCCGCAAAGGTGATTTAGCTACTCATATTCAAAAGACAAACATAACAATTAAAGGAATAAATAAATAGATAAAGAAAAAAAAATCCGTAAAGATTGGAAGTTATGTTCCTCCATTCAATGTTGCACTCTTAACTTTCCTAAATGATCTTTAGTATTCAAAAATCTCTTATAGACTTAATAGGAAAGAGAAAGATAGTAAAAGATTAAAGTCGAAGAATTCTTGATGTTTTTCTCTCCTCTCTAACTGTTCCTTTTTATAATATGTGAAGTAGGCCTCTTTAGTGGGCTTGCACGAGTGAGTTGAATGTTTTTAAAATAAACATGAGCATGTTAAGTGAAGCACAATTACAATGATTTTTTATATGTTTCCTTTTTTGTGGGAAAAAAATCTCAATTTTTGTTATGTCTATTTTTTTTCTTGTCATATTAAACTCAAATGACAATAGTGAATTATATATGATAAATGTTAAAAATAATAAAATTTTCATCTAAAAATATTTAGCATTAATATACAATAATTTAATTTGTCGCCAAGTTCAATTTCTAAAACAACTTATCTTAAGTAAATATCAGAAAAAGCAAAATAAAATATTTAAAATTATAAAATAAATATGTATAATTAATTTAAATCAATAAAAGTAAGTTAGATATATAAGATTATACTAGAAAACTTAAAATAATTAAAAATTGATTTAAAAAAGTATAAATAGTTAAGATTAGAGATGAAAAGTGGAAATTTTAATAAAGAAAGAACAAAATTTGAAAGTAATCAAAACCAAGATTTAAAAAGAGAAATCACAGAGTAAAAGAAAATTTTAAAAATAATTAATATTTAAATTGTTAATATTATAAAAATAATTGTTAAATAATTATGAACTTACATATCATAAAAAAGAAATATAATAAAAATATACTTTACATTCAAGGACAAGAATTTACATTCCACACTGTACCAAAATAACTTCAAGGACACGAACTCTAATTTATGGTATAAAAATTGATTAAAAACACGATAATAACTTATTCATTAGAACAAAGATATTTCTTGAAAGTTTAATGGGTGAAAAATGACTTTTTTTTTTTACTAATTTTCATTTTTGTCTCATTCTCGCCTATCATAGTAGGAAACTGCACCCCAAATGATCCAATTCCTTTAATTTTTTTCTTACTCTAACTTGATCTAATGACTGTTGTAATACATTTCAGTAAAGCATTGATAGCTGTCAGATGGCAGAACATTTTTATTTTAATTTTTAATTTTTAATTTTTAATTTTTATTTTTGAAAAGACCAAAAGGCCTGATATATCTATCAATCAATGTGCTTCTTTTCTTTGAATTTTAGAATGATGGTGGTCGCATTTGAGGGGGGGGCATCATGTCTGTTAAAGTGAGAAGGTTCGTTTCAGGAATCAACCAACCCACACATTGTGCTAACTTTGGGAGTGGGAACCTAAGTGGAAGCACTTCTTTAGCTCCAATCTACTAATTCTAGTGAGAGTGACTGCAGATTTTTCCACTTAATTAATTAGTTAGTTAATTTTTAATTGCATACCGGCATACATGTAACATAAAAGAAGAAAGCAAATATTGAAAAGGAAAACGAATCCTGGAGTTAGCAGCAGCCTGCTACTTTTTTGCATACTAAAGGGCAATACGTTCCTAGTTTCACTTTTTGAAATGATGGTGAAAAACAAGTATAAGGAGACAAGGTATCTTTAATCATACATTAACATAATTTAATCAAGGATATTAAATATCTCTTAATTAATATTTTAAGAACTAATTGTTAGGGTTAGCTATAGAGACTGAAAAAGCGTTTAAACTTTCTTCTTTTATTAATAACACTCTTATTATGTATGACATTTGAGTCTATTTGATATAAATAAGTATTTTATATATATTTTTCTTATGTTGTGATTCTCAACATAATTAATAATTAGTTTTTAACATGTATTAGAAAATGAAGTAAAGATTTTAGATAAAATTTTAAAGGGGATGATAAAGTTATTTAAAATTTCATTTTACCTTCTAAAATATTAAAATTAACACTAAAACCTTTAGAATTAGTTGTTTATAATATTAAAATGTACTTCATAATTATTCACCATTGTTAAGAGATTTGTTTATATTAAAAAAAGTGTAACTTGTGCATATTTATTTCTCCTGAAAGGAAAATATATTTTTTAAAATAAGAAGAGATGGAAATGTAATTTAAATATTTCTTAAAGAAGGAAATATAATTTAATTAATATTAAATTACTTTTTATCCTACCAAAAAATTACTTTCTTTTATAAATTCAGGACATAAATTATACTACACATCATTATGTAGAATTTTTTCTATGATAATGATCGATCGACTTAAAGTAGGTCCTCAACCCACGATCTTAACCATCATTATTTATTTATGAGATTTGGATATATGTTTGTGATCGATAGTTTTTTCTTTTCTTTTTTCTTTTTGGTTACATTGAGATTGATGCTTTAAATCAGCTTGCGTAATGCTAACCTTCATATATGCGAAATTATGAACCCTGCTTTTATGTTTTGGGTCCTCTCTTTCTACTTATATATATCAAAAAACTAAAGTAGTATTCTGATATACATTGTTATTAGACGCCATTGTTACTTTAGTAATGTAATCATCATCCATTGAATGGTTAACATTATAAATTTAAAATTTCATATACTATCAACTAATTATAAATAATTTTATATGTAACTTTTAAAATAATTCTTATAAAAATATCAAGCTTATCATATATGTCAATCTCTAATAGATACAATATAAAATTAAAAGCATTAAACATACATAAGTATACAAATATATATAATTAATTACATATTTTTTCCCTTTCCTTTTTATCTTTATCTTCTTGTTACATCACAGTATTTATTATGTATTTTCTTTTATTATTATTATTTTATTTTTCATTCCCTTCTACCTTTTACATTCTAAAAATAATTACTTGTTTATCATCATGTTTAATTTCTATTTCCTCGCTCTCCTCTCTATTTTCCCTCATTTCTTGGGTACCAAAGAGAACATTGCTAAATGAAATATTAAATATTAAAGCTAGCCAATGGTCGTCATATCATATCATATATAAGTGCATACCATAGTTGATGATAATATATTATTTGAACAGGGAAAAAGGGTCGTAAGTCATAGCAAGTAGCTAGGGTGGGGTAGCGTCAGTTGATGGGTATCTAGATTCTCTTTCGTGAGTCTCTCCCCCCTATTCTTTCTATGACAACACATTAATCAAGATCAGAATTATAGTGATCGTTGTGCGAATAATTAAATTATAAAAAAATATTTTAGCCTTTTAAAACCATTAAATATAAATTTTAAAAAATATCTTTACTGCAGAAATAGGACCACTGCAAAAAATAAAAAAATGGAAACAGCAATAGGTGGGGGTGGGGGGGTGGGGGTGGGGTTAGGGGTTTCAAAGAGAGGAATGGGAAGGAATGGGGCATCCAAGAATCCACCACCCCACTCGTGCGCCTTTATGTGTGGATGGCGGTAAGGGCATTGCTCAATTATCATCATTAATGGCATGCTGCCAAACCATAACCTGCCAATCTGTTAAATGATACTAATAATCTTCGCAGAATAAAAATAAACAGGTGTTATACAGAGGGCGTTGCTTATAATTTTGGGATATAATGGCAATTTCATTAACATTCATTCTTATTTACTTCAAATTATTTTTAATATTTTATATGAATTAATGAAATTATTTTTTTTAACTAAATCTTTATTAAGACCAATAATTCTTATGTTAAGATGTAAAGATTAAGAAGTTTCATACTTACAAAAATGTAAATATTAAATAAGTAAAATTTACCTCTCCTAAATATGTAGTTTCTTCGTATAGTACCCTTAACATAGTTAGGAGATCTAATTATCGATCAATTATAGTAAATTTTGTTAGTGTAGAGTATGTTAACGTATAATTTTATTAGTATACAAATTTCAATTTCCATATGTTGTTAGTATAATTTTTCTTTCACTTTGTTAATTAATAAAAATTATTTCAATTATATTTTAAAATAATTATTATAAAAATCAATAAATTTAACGATGATTATATAATTGTTTAGTTTGGATTTTGTTTTTGGCAGTCAATATTGAGGTGGTATTTTGTGGAAGGGGTTAGTGTCGTTAGCTCTACACTATTAAAAAATTTAAAATTTACTATCAAATAATTTTGTGATCAATTTTAAAATTAATAGTTATTTTGTAATTAATTTCTAATAAAATAATTATTTATAAAATTATTATAATATTAATAATAATATAAAATAAACAATAAATTAATTAAAAAAATAATCTTAATTAATTTATAATAAAATTTTAAATTTTGTAATTATTTTCTAATAATAAAAAATATAAATAAATATAACTTAAATAAAATGATAGTCAAAATTAATAATAAAATAGCGTAAACTCTAACGATTAAATTTAGAAGAGATTGAATATAAAGAAAAAAGTGGTGAGAGTGAAGAAAGTGAATGTACCTTAATATATATATATATATATATATGTGAAGGGTTACGTGGCGAGATAGTGGGACGTGTGTCTTAGTGAGGTTTTGTATCTGCGAGGAGTAAAGAAGCAGTTTAGTACCTGGACCGTGATAATTTATGCCAAGATAAATACTATATGCCAAAGTCTCAACATGATGCCATTGTCGAGATGTAGGATATTAAGATCAATGCCAAATGAAAATCTCTCGTGGAGGGTATATGTTGGGGATGAGGATATCGGAGATTGACCTTTGGAATAATAATCTTTTTTATACTATCAATATATTTTAATTAAATTCATATAAAATTTTAATATATGTTATTAATAATTATATATTTTATTAATATAGACTTATAATGTTAATAATAATAATAATAATAATAGAATTTATATTAAAGAAATATAATGTCATTAGTTAACCAATCTTTGTGGATATTATAGAGCTTCTTTTGTAATGATATATGTAGCCTCTCTATCTTAGTTTGAGCAGGGTATATAAGTTAATTTGACTTGTATATAAGTATGTAAATAAATGAGTTAGAACGAATTGAATTGCAAAATAATAGTTAATAAACTACAACTAATTATAATAGTTAATAAATATCAAATGGTCTTTTAAGTTCTAATAAACTAACGCCATTCTCCTGTAACGGGTAGTTAAACGTATTGTTAACCTGCAAACCTAACATATCAATCCATACAGACTCTGCATTTATATAGACTAACTATCACTAAATTTAGACTGAAACTATAAGTGAACTGTGTTTGAAACCTTCTTCATATAGGTTCGATGCTTATCACTAAAGTAATTGTTAGTTATTTTTAATGTAATAATTAATTGAGACGTGGATCACAAACAATAATCGAAACATACACTAAATAGAGAAGCTCCCCCTCATATATACTCATATATGTTAATGTTAGTTACAACTTAGAAGCTCAAAGTCTCGTGCACACCCCTAGGCCCTAGGCCCTAGGCCCTAGCTCTAGGCTGACTAAGATCCATTGTTTCTTTCCATCCTTTTCCTTTTGAATTTTAAACCAAGTGCGGTGCGGGTTGTCTTGTCAGCCAAACAGGGTAGATAATTAAGCAAAATATGTGGGGGACAAGTAAAAACATTCCAAGGGTACCAACAGTTGACAAAACGTCTTTTTAGGGAGATTGTGGGCCATAGCTATTGCTTCTATTCTAAAGTCCTCTTTTTTCCTCTCTCACACTTCACTATATTTAAAGCCCCCCTTCTCCCGTTTTCTCTTCACCACTAGCTAGCAAAGCAAACCCTCTTTTAATTATTATTTAGTTAGTTGCTTATAGTCATCACTTCTCCAACAATGGCTGATTTAGGCTCAGGCTCTTCCAAGAGAATGTGGTGTTCCATTCCCGAAAAAATGCAGCTGCATGTGGCCATGTTGGCCTTGCAGTTTGGCTACGCTGGATTCCATGTGGTTTCAAGAGCTGCACTTAACATGGGCGTTAGCAAGCTTGTTTTCCCAGTCTATAGAAACGTCATTGCCTTGCTTCTGCTTCTTCCTTTTGCCTACTTCTTGGAAAAGTTAGTACTAATTATATACTCTTCCAACCACATTCAAATCACACACATAGTATATAAAGTAATCAATAAAAAATAAAGTAAAATTTATCTGCATTTACTGTTTCAAATAAGTTATCTATATATATATATATATTTATCAATCTCACGTGTAACTTGTTCTACTTTTGTCCAGGAAGGACAGACCAGCGATGACTTTAAACTTCGTCTTCCAGTTCTTTTTTCTCGCACTTGTCGGGTATGTCTAATTAATTATCAAACCGTGCGAGATTAATTAAAAAATAAAAACTCAAATACAACGCATATAAAAATTTATAGTACAATCTCTTGTTGTTATCATTTTCAAATTAATAAAGAAATATGCTACGAACTGACCTTCAATTTTTAAGTTTATTAATTTATATAATAACTATTTTACAAAATTAACCATTATTTATAAGGTGTAAAACTGCTTTATCAACATATGAATATTAAACTGTTTTCAAAATAATTGACAGGTCCTCTGATAATTAATATACAATTTTGCATTAAACAGGATTACAGCAAACCAAGGTTTCTACTTGCTTGGGTTGGAGAACACATCCCCTACCTTCGCATCAGCAATACAGAACTCTGTGCCAGCCATTACATTCCTCATGGCAGCCATACTCAGGCAAGCAAGCCCTTAATTAATATTATAATATATATATATATATATATACAAATATGATACACATATATTAATGATGAAAAATGGTTATGAAAATTCAGAATAGAGCAAGTGCGACTGAACCGAAAAGACGGGTTGGCTAAGGTGGCGGGAACCGTGTTGTGTGTGGTTGGGGCCACGGTGATCACACTTTACAAGGGTCCAGTTATATATAGCCCAGCAAGTCGTGTGAATAGCAGCAGCAACATAATACCAACATTTGATTTTGGGTCACTCTCACTGGGAGATGCAAAAGGCAAGAACTGGACCCTTGGATGCCTCTACCTAATTGGACACTGCTTGTCATGGTCCGGTTGGCTTGTCTTGCAAGCACCAGTCCTCAAGAAGTACCCGGCTCGCCTCTCTGTCACTTCCTACACTTGTTTCTTTGGACTCTTACAGTTTTTTGCCATTGCTTTGGTCTTCGAGAGAGATGCGCAGGCTTGGCTTTTCCACTCTGGTGGGGAAGCTTTCACAATTTTCTACGCGGTTAGTAACTTCTCTCTTTATATATTTTTTAGTTCTTAACATTAATAAAAAAAAAATTATATACATATTAACGAGAGAAACGTGGTCTCAAATAAAAAAAGAATACACAAAGTGACCAGTGATGAGAGAGTCTTGGTCTTTCTGAGGCATAGATAAATTAATATGATTCTTCTACCTTTAACTTAACATGGAACTGAAGTTTAATTTAAAAAGTGCTGTATAATTGCATGGATTTGAGGCGTGACATGAGATATAGTCCAAAAGTGGTTCGAAAATCATGATATGCGTGAATATTAGATTTATAGAGAGAATTCAATAATGGTGGGAACACATGTATTGATCGATGGTGAAACGAGAAAGAAACTAAAGTTGTCTTTATTTTAATTTTGAACACATTATGCAGGGAGTGGTAGCATCCGGAATTGCCTTCGCTGTTCAGATATGGTGCATTGACAGAGGGGGCCCTGTGTTTGTTGCTGTGTATCAACCTGTTCAGACTTTTGTTGTTGCCTTCATGGCTTCCATCGCTTTAGGAGAAGAGTTCTACTTAGGCGGGTTAGTCTCTAGCACGCTAATTATCCTTATCTTTCTCTTCATCACATGTGTGTTTGAAAACGGATAAGTATTTTTTTTTTCTCGTCCGCTGCTAATTTTTAACTTTCGTGTTTTTTACATCATCAACATAATTTTTTTTTTTAAGTGTGAAATGAGTTTTTAAAAAATTATGTAAAACTATTTCGTGACAAAATTAAACTCAACTCATATATAATATCTATCATGTCAACATTAATTAATTTAGATGTTTAGGTATGTGCTTATTTTTCGAAAAGGAAAAATTCCCTTGACTCATATATGGTGCAGTAGATTCTCCTCCATCTAAATACTCACTAAACAATAATTTCATTTTGCAATGCTTGATTACTTTGACCACGAATTTTATGCTGAGTACGAAATGACCTTAAGTATGATGAAGGGTGTTTTAGTAGTCTGAAGATTTAGAAAATGACAAGCCACCAAACGACAAGTGAGCTAGATGTACAGTTAATTTGTTACCTTTCGGTGAGACCTGAAAAGGGGCTTCAGCTGAATGATTCATTGTACATTCCAAAGGGTTAAAAAAGTGTGAAGAATTATACTGTATAACATCGAACAGAAGATCGTGTCTCGTGTGCTTCTTTATGTTGTTTGCTTTTTGCTCCCTCTTAATTGACCTTTTTCTTCTAAAATAATAATGTTGGTTCTAATTTGTGATGTCATAGGATCATTGGGGCAGTGTTGATTGTAGCGGGACTATACTTTGTCTTGTGGGGTAAAAGTGAAGAGAGGAAATTTGCAAGGGAACAACTTGCAATTGCATCCACTACGGAGCATAGCATCATCAGGCCCGCAAGCCACGCCAAAGCATCACTTACTCAGCCACTCCTTTCAACAGAAAATGTCTGAACAAGATAATTCCAACTCCAAACCACGGCATTTTCTGCTGAGTCCAAAAACAAAAGGGAAAAAAATGATACCACTTATACTTACTAGTTACTACTACTATTACCTTGTGTCAGCAAGCTTGTGTGTGCTCGAGCCGATTTTCATCTTTTCCTTCTTTTTTTTTTTTTAAATTTAAATGCTGTTTTAGTAGGACATTTAGAATGAGAGAATTGTGGGAATGATTGTAATGGTGGATGGCACTTAAAGTGGGGCCTAGAGCCTCAAATCCCCCCATATGCTTTTGTATGTTAATTAATTTATGGTTTGATTTACGAAGAGAAATTCTGTTTTTTGGGTCATGTGAAAGGAAATTGTTTATGGTATATCATTATGACATGGAAGAGAAGGGGACAAAGACCCATAAACTTTCCCAAACATGAAGTCTTGTTTCCTAAGTAGAGTAAGCACATGAATCTGTGTTGATAAGCCATAAATAGTCACCCTCAAGCAAAATCATCATTGCTGTCGAATTCAATCAAAACCTCTTTCACATCTAACGAAAGCTATAGAGGGTGTAAGAAATAAGGTTAAAATGAAGCGATAGAGGGTTCATCAATATGGCTGAACTTATTTATTTATTTTTTTAGACTATAACTTTTTTTTTACGAAAAATAATCTTGTTTAAATCAAATAAAATTATTATAAACAATAAAATTATTTCTCATAATATCTAACTATATATGGTACAGAATATGTAACTGCATGATATTTTCAAGATATTTACTCCTTCTGGATAATTGTCGCTTACATAACTTAATTTGTATCTAATTATAGATTATAGATTGTGTTGTCTTGATGTAGGATGGGCCAGTGAGCTTATTTTGCATTGTCTCCATTATGTCGTTATAAATTCTGACAAGCAAATAAGGTCAAGAAATAAGGACCGATAAGAGTGGTAAGATACTACCACGAGGTTACAAGCTAACATGTCATTGTTAATTCTTTTTAAAGACATGGACAACTCGACAAAATTCTAGGTAAAATTTATAAGCATATTCAACTAACAGATCCCAAGATCATATCCTTAAAGGCTATATATGTGAATCATTGAGATCCATGATTATATACTAAGTTAATTCCCCCTTTTCTTTTATTAAAGTTTACTTTATTAAGATGATCAATTGATGCTTTTCCTTTTGTGATCAAGCAAAGGGTATCTCTTTCCTTTGCTTGTTTTGCTCTTTTCTACGGCATTTTTTTATCTTTTGCTTTACTAGCCGTGTCAAAATGTTCTTACTAATTGACCAATGTCGCAAGCGGTCGAAGAAGTGTTTTAAAATAGAGTTTAAAGATGATATTTAAAATAATAATAAAAATTAACAAATTTACATTATACTATCATTTGTTATTAAATTATAATATAAAATTATTTTATATTACCTATGTATAATCTATTTTCTATTTAAAGTATTATTTTTTTTATAATCACAATTATAATATAACTCGAGCCTTAATCTTTTCTCATTTTAAGGAGGAAGCAAATGTCTACCATAATTATCAACTTCATCAATAGTAATTACAATAAATTAAAGGTTTATTTCTCTGTTAATTTCTGTTGTTAAAATTTCATTAACAATAAAGACCAATTCAAAACTAAAACAATTAAAACTCAAATTTTAAGTTTATAATAAAAAAATTACTGTTAATTTTTATAAAAAAACACTAATAAAAAAAACTCATATATAGCTCTCTTATCTAACAAAAATAATTTTCTCAAAATTTAACTTCCACCCACCCATGAGAAATGCAATTATAGTCTCAAACTTTGCTTCTACCCCACCAAAACTCCCAAATGTCAACGTTTCACAATTATCTTTCTACGATTTTTTTCTTAATTATTTATTATTATTTTATGTGAAATTTTTATTATATATTTTTATATATAATAAATAATAAAATTTTCATTCCTTACTATAACTTACTAATAATTAATATTAATTATTAGTAATTCAAAATATTAATAATATTAATATATATATTATTTGAATTGTTCAATAAATTGGAAGATTTCAATACTTAATAGAATTAGATACAAGTTTTCATGTGAATTGTAAAATTTCTCTAGTTTTAATTTAACACTTTCAAATAATTTTCTAAAAGAAAAGTAGGGTCATTGAACTTAAAAAAAATGAATACATCTCTAATTTCAAGAACCTATCTTTTTTTTTCTTTATTTTAATTTTTTATTAGATAAAACTATATTTTTATGCATATTTTTTTAATGTAAGCTTCTTTCATAAAATAGAGCGGTCCAAATTATTTAAATTTATTCTAAAATTTCTCATTTAATAAGAACCACTCAAACATTTATATACTTTTATACACTACTAGAAAATTTAAAATTTTCTATCAAATAATTTTGTAGCTAATTTTAAAATAATAGTTATTTTGTAGCTAATTTTTAGTAAAAATAATTAGTTACAAAATTACTATAATATTAATGGTAGCATGAAATAAGTAGCAAATTAGCTAAGAAAATAATCTTAGTTAATTTATAGTAAATTTTTAAAATTTGTAGTTATTTTCTAGCTAATTTGTAGTAATAAGAAGTATAAAAGAATATAACTTAAATTTAACTAGAAAAAATAATATTCTAGTTAATTAATAGTTAATTAGTTAGGATTTAGCTACTAATTTAAATAGTAGCTAAAATTAGTAGTAAAATCAAAAAAATATTGTAGTGTATAGTAATGTATTAAAATATTTTTATAATTGACCAAAAATAATTAATAGTTATGTACTCATTTGATAGAGTTTATATGAGAAAGAGAAAATGAAAATAAAAGCTATAAAACTTAATATACGGTCAGTGCAACTATGCATTTGTTTGGTTTTAATTATTGCAGAAAATTTTGTCATTTTTAGGTTGTAACATTTTTTTTAATCTTTATCATTAATTTTAATTAATTTATTATTAATGTGTTTATCAAAATTAATAATATTAATTAAGATACTTAAGATAACGAATAATATTTTAAGTGAAGACTATTAGATTGTTTTTAAGTGTGAAATTCAATTTATTAATGTATTTATTATTTTATATAAATAAGATATTACATATAATTTAATTTTATATTTAATTTTTAATATTTTATGAACATTAATTTTATTATTTTTAATATTATTCTTATTTTTCAATTCAATAATTTATATTTAACATTGTATTTATTTTTAAATTATAATTTATTTAAACAATCACTACAAGATTTTTTTGATTTTGCTACTAATTTTAACTACCATTTAAACTAGTAGTTAAATCTTAGTTAATTAACTATTAATTAACTAGAATATTATTTTTTCTAGCTAAATTTAAGTTATATTTATTTATACTTCTTATTACTACAAATTAGCTAGAAAATAACTACAAATTTTAAAAATTTACTACAAATTAATTAAGATTATTTTCTTAGCTAATACTTATTTCATGCTACCATTCAATATTATAGTAATTTTATAGATAATTATTTTTACTAGAAATTAGCTACAAAATAACTATTGACTTTAAAATTAGCCACAAAATTATTTTGTAGAAAATTTTAAATTTTCTAGTAGTGAATTATAATTTAATTTGAATATTTTTTTATATTTTGATTTATTAATTTTGACTAATTGTAACATAATTTACTTTTAATATATTATATTTTAATTTATTTTTGCCTTTTGAAATAAAATCACTACTTGAGATATATTTAAAAAAATTATATTACAATAAGTTAAAATTAATAAATTAATATAAAAAAATAACATAAAAATAATATATTAAAATTATATTTTTTAAATACAATTTTAAAATTAAATTAGTAAATTAAAAAAATATAAATACCATTAAAATAAATAAAATTACTGTACATGGTGTATTAAAAAATAAATTATATGTAATTACCTTATTTATATAAAATAATATACATCCATTAATTGAATTAATTACTTAAAAATAATTTAATTATATTAATTTAAAAAATTATTTATTATCTTAATTAATTAATTATATAATACCAAACTAACTAAAGTAAGTAATAAAAATTAAAAAAAAAAACAAAAATTTCAATAATATAAAAATAAAAAATTTGTTTAGAATAACCAAAACGAGATAGAGTCATATTTTTAATACCTAAAACGTATTTAAAACAATCTAGAAGTAACCTGATAACTTACATATTGTAATTTTTCTTAAAAGAAAATAATCAAAAATAATTTAGAGATCACTGGGCTTAGCAGAAAAGGAATGCATGTTAACTAAGTTGGGCTTGAAAGTGTAAAAAAAAAAAAAACAATTGGATTGGTCCCTTCGTGCCACTGACTCAGCGCACAGATGAAGTGAGCTCACCTACTAGAAGAGCATGCGTTGTGCTTTGGCGAAAAATAAAATGCTTCCACAATAATAAAAATATTTGGCTTCAGCAAGTTAAAAAAAAAAAAAAGACGAAGGGAACTATCAGAATTGAAAATATATATATATATAAAATAATCAGATATCAGAATGAGAAAAAAATGAAAATAAAATAAGATAACAAACAAAAGGACAAAAAATGAGCTCTATGTGTTTTAAACATTGGACACAACATATAAATATCTAGATATTTTAAATAAAATTAAAGAGGTAAACGAGTTTTAAAAAGAAAACTTGTCGATATCTTTACACAAATTCAACATCATGTAAATATCATTTTTAAAATCATGTAAAATATCTAGATATTTATTGTAACTGAAAAAGACCTAAATTTTATTATATATTTACTACTAGCTTTACACTTGAAAAGTGAAATAATTATTTTATTGAAAAAAAAATGAGAATTTAAAAATTTTCTTCTGCTCTTGAGAGCACTAATAGTCATGTACTCATTTTATAAAGTTTATACAGAGAGAATTAGGATATTAAATTATTCTATAGATAACTCAATAAAATTACTCAATTTAATAACTTTTGTGTATATATACATCCAAAGCTATTCTTAGAATTAATAAAATTCAATATATATAAATAATTATTAAAGAAAATTATAATATGATCAACATTATTTCTAAAGTAATTAACTATATATATAAGATACTTTAAATAATCAACCAAAATTAAAATAGCTAGAATTTCTTTTCCTTCAAATTATATATCCATCTGAGATTATAATTAAGTTTAAATTTCAACCTTTCATATAAAAACAGACTTAGCAACATGCATGGGTAGGTTTTTAAAACATTAATGAAAAAAAAAAAAATATATATATATATATAAAGAAGTGCAGTATGGTTTAAAACAAATACTCTTAAGGTAAAAAAAAAAAAAAAACATCTTTAAAAAAATAGCTATAAACCAAAACTGATAATTTATAAAGATGGTTGTCTCAAAGCATGTATACACAAAAATATTTTTATTTCTTGTACATTAGAGCATATAAGATTTTTTCCACACATGTAAAAGCATGTACTATAACTAATCAAGCCACAAGTCTTATTACTCCATCACACTTCTTTAACACTATTAGGTAATATTTACATAAAATAACATTATAACCTAAACCAATTGATCCATGGGTACTATTTTTACATTTTGTTTCCTTAACATTATTATATAATATTTACACATAATATAATATAATAAAACATAAAAACTATTAACACCTTTTACTATATATTTTTATAAATTTTACATATAATAATATTCTTATTAATATAGAAAAATCACGGCTTCACTTCATCACCATTCTTCAATATTATGTATATTTACTTATAATATTAAAATTTGACCAAGTTACTAACACTCTCTCCCTCCATTCCATGTAAAACTATTTGCAGAAAGTAATATATATAATATTATTTACATTACTACTGATACAAAAGAACCACGTCTTACCACTCCTCCAGGCAACTTTTAAAACAAATTTTAAGTTTAGAGACAGAGATATTCTACAACCACTTGTAATAATATTCTAGTAATATAATACAGAAGATTCGAGTAGTGACCACCAACTTAAAAACAAACTTTAACTATAAAATAGACCCATATTATTATACAAGTAATATATACCTATCTAATTTTAACTCTATATTTACTTCATAACCTCCTAGTTTTATACCCATACATTTATGAAATACTATCTAGTCTAGGTGATGTAAGGTATTCATTTACTTCATAACCTCAGTTTTATACACATACATTTATGAAATACTATCTAGTCTAGGTGATGTAAGGTATTTTAGACATACTTTATTATTAGTGTATATGGTTCATTTGACATTGATTCGCATGCACCAAACACCCACTTTAGGGAAGTTTCCATTTTCTTAAATTCCATAATCTGCAATTAATAATAAGAAAATCAAGGGACATAGAAGCTTCACTCCAAATGGATTTATCAAATCTAGGGATAAAATGGTTCACCAAAAGAAACGAAACTTCTCCAAGTTGGTTATTTTACATTGAGGCAATGTTGATTTCTACATAAGAGATAGAGAGTTGCTGGTATTATATGTAGTGGTGCGTCACCTATGTACAGAGAAGTCATGAAGATCATAGGGTTCAACAAATCAGACAAGGTGAGACTGCTAATTTCAGCAACCTCTTTTTCCCAAATTTTCTGCTCACACCTTTGTAATCATTCATTTTCACCTGGATAATGACAGCACTAATTAAAATGTTGCAATTGTAAGCAATGACAAATTTATATAACCATGTGTTACCCACTTACTAAAGTTTAACAGTTTTAACGAGCTAATTTGTTTATATTCAAATTATATGTCTATCCATGTATTTTAAATATAATTAACTAACCTCGAAAAAATTATAAACATATGATTTGTTTTTTTTCTCAAGCACGATTTTGTTAAAAAAATAAAATAAAATCTAAGAACACGTTTTAGTAGAATAATTTTTTTCATAACAAAGAATTATAGATATCGAAAATTAAGAATTTCGAAAATAATAATTTTTAAAAATAACTAAAATTCGTTTAGTTAATCATATATGAAAATGTTTACAAATTTTTTTAGGAATTAAATATTTTATCTTTAGTTTTAATAAAAAAATTTCCAATATATAAGTATCTTTTCAAAAAAAATATCATTTTAAAAAAATAATTTTATTAGATAGATAAATTTTTAATTAATATCTTGACAATTTTAAAGAATTAAAAAATAAAACATTTTAAAAATATAATGTTTAATATATTAAAAAATTAAATAATATATTTTATAAATATTTTTATTTTTAAAATTTTAATAAGTATACTAAGAATAATTTTTAAAAAAAAATTAGTCTATGCATTAACATGGTAAAAAAAATTTAACTATCACCTAATTACAAACAAATCATATATAGTAAATTTATTAACTTTTATAATAATCAATTTAAAATAATATCAGATAAGTATAAAATTATTTATCATTTTATGTATGACCATTTAAACATTTTTAAATATAATTGTTTATCAATTTCATAAAAATTTGTTTCAAAATTATATAATTATATTAAATAAACTAATGAATGTATGGTCATCTTTTTATATCGGTAAAACTTTCTCCCCAAACTGAAAAAGTTAAATCCTTGCCTTCCTTATATAAATGTTTTTTTTTTTGAGAAATATAAATAAAAATTATTTTTGAAAACACGTGTTTTTTTTATAAATATATGATACACATACAATAATTTGTATTGTGTGTCATTTACTGTATATCTCTCCACTATATTATCTATTATATCATATAAAATATAAATAAAAATTATTTTTGAAAACATGTGTTTTTTTTATAAATATATGATACACATACAATAATTTGTATTGTGTGTCATCTACTGTATATCTCTCCACTATATTATCTATTATATATATATTTTTATATCATTTTTATTCTAATATATATATATTTTTATATCATTTTTATTTGTTGTACAAACTATTGTATAAATAATATTTTTTTTTATAATATTATTTTAATGTTAATATTTTCAACAAACTAAAAAAGTTTTCAATTTATAATTTGTTAAAAGATTCCATAAATCAAGTTATTAAGATATTCTAATAATTAACGTCAAATTTCTAAAGAATTTTTTTTTTCGATGTTCTGGCTATTTGTTTTATATGTCATATAAATATCTAGATATTTTAATGTTAAGGAAGTAAACAAGTTATTTAAAAAAAAAAACTTGTACATTTCTTTAAACAAATTTAACATCGTGTAAATATCATTTTAAAAATCATGTAAATATCTATATATTTATTGTAATTTTAAAAAGCTCTCAAGTCATTTCACTATTGCCTTTAAACTTGAAAAGTGAAATAATTATTTTATTGAATTAAAAATGAGAATATAAAAATTTGTTTGATATCTTCATGGTACTAATAGTCATATATTTATTTAGAAAAGAAAACATATAAAACAAAAAATAAAAAATAATTCACATTAGAAATTAAAGTTAGTCAAATTACATTTTCAATAATTTTTTAAAACTATAAATTTATTTTATCCAGCCAATAAATTTAATGTAATTAGATCTAGTATATAAATTTTCATATAATTCTAAAATTATTTAATATTTTATTACATTAATTTATTTTGACATATATGTGATATTTAAAATATATTTAATATTCATTGTTAGATAATATGAATGTACATGTAACACACAAGAAAGGAGATGAATTGTGTGTGTGATTTTAAAAGTTTTTCATAAATATAAAGAATTAAAAACACTGTTTAATATGGTCATCATAAGGGAGCATTCAAAGATGTCGTCCAAAGAAGTGCAAAAAGTAAAAAGTGTATGATAAGAGAGAAAACAGAGTTTATACTAGTTCATTATTTTAATAGAGCTATGTCCAGTCCTTTCAATACGAAGAAATTCTACTCAGCCTTCATGATTAAAACAAATATTTTCTACCTCTCCAAGTATTACAACTCTTGTAATATAAGTGATTCCAAGAAAACCAAGTATCTTCTACCTCTCTAAGTATTCTAATCCTTGTAGTCTACCTAATTACAAGAAAACCAAGTTTTTTTTTGTCACTTAGCCTCTTCAGGCTATCACACCAACTCAATGAATTTTTACAACAAAATCTACTCATACAGTGAGTGTATTACAATATAATTCACAAAAACTTAGTTTTGTCAAGCAAAATAAGTTTTACAGATAAAAAATGAGAGACTTTAGAGTATATCACTTAATTTTCCTGTATTTCGAGCTTAATCAATCTTTTTATTTTATAACAAGTAGAATTTCAACGTTGCTTATGCATGAGAAGCTGTTAAGTCAAAATTAAGTGTCCTAGTTCTAATTTTTGCAAAGGTTTTGTAGAGGTTACTCTTTTTTTAAAGACAGAGAAGATTGTATCAGAAAAAAAAAATTGTTCTTCTCTAAATTTTATTTTAACCTGTTATTTTGTGTTGACAAGAGAGGAATCTTCTATTGGTTCCTTTTCATGGGAGTCATTAAGTTTTTTAAGAGATACTTCCTGAATGGAACAATGCATCGTTCTACTTTTGGATTATCTCTTCTTTGGATAGCAGGTTTATTTATGGTTGCTGAGTTCGTTTATGGACAATGAACTCGTCTGTGGATGTTGAACTCTTCTTCTATGTATGTTGAATGAATCATTTGGACGTTGAGCTCTCGTATTGGACAATGAGTCCTTCTTTGGACTGTGAGTCCCTATTTGAACGATGAATACATCCTTTGGATGGTAAATACGTCATTTGGACGATAAGTCTCTCTTCTATGGATGATAAACTCTTCTATAGACCTTTGATTAGGTCTTTGAATTTTAAGTCCCTCTATGAACATTAATTACATCATTTGGACGGTAAGCTTTTCTATGAACGTAAAATATGACCTTTAGACAATGAATCTTATTATGAACATTAAAAATGTCGTTTAGACAACGAATCTCGCTATAGACGCTAAGAATGTCCTTTGAATAACAAGTGACTATATAAATGTTGAGCATATCGTTGGACGCTAAACCCCATTATGAATGCTAAATACATCATTTCATTTCGAGAATAAATGATTAATTCCTTATGAACATAATAGATGAACTTTTATTTTAAAAATAATTTCCCTTAAACAGATACATTTTAATATTTAAATATTTAAGTCTGATAATCTCTTTTTTTTTTGAAATCTACAAAATACTGATTAATTATAATATAATTTATTTTTATAATGTTTATTATTAAAATAATTTAATTATTTTAAAAACATAAAATTATACTCCAACATAATATATATGCGTAGATTATGCGAAATTTAATATATATAATTATAAAAATAATATAACATGGTTGAATCAATTGAATTTATATCCTAAAAATTCGTAAAAACAGATAAGAGTTATCTTACTTTACCTCTTCCAAATGTCCATCATACGAGCCCTATTTAAAGCTGACTAAACTACCTATACTTCCGGTTACTTTCTACTTTAGTTCGGAGTTGTGGATAAACTCTAGTTTAAAAGTCAATACAACCAGTACACGCCTCTTCATATTTTCTAAAAGCTAACCCACTTGGCAACTTGAGCATGGTATTTACAAAAAGCTAATCAGACCAAGTTTTTTGCTTTTATTAAATTTGAAGGCAGAATTATTATACTTATGCAACATTTAAATTTAAAAAAAGAATTATTATATTTTTCCATAAATGTTTTGTCAAAAAATTATTTAAGATATTTCAGCTTGGTTAGACAACAGTAGTAAAAAAAAAAAAAGGGTTAAATGCAAAGAAGAAAACAACTAAAAAGTAATCCTGCTAATCAGTGTCTTCAATGCTAAGTTATACTTTAAGGGCTTTAAAAATCAGTAAACAGATAATTTTCATTGAAAATTCTATTTAAATTACAGTAAAAAAAAGTATTATTAAGTTTTCTAACAAAAAGATCTTTCATTTTAAATTCCTTAACCAGCAAGGCAATGGTTAACATTTTTCCCTAAAAATAAAAATTACAGAGAAGATAAAGGCGAAATGCAAACTTCAATTTCGTCGTCAATGGGTTCCTTGATGTCGAGTCGTCTTCGGCTGTCACAGTAAAATACAGTAGTAATGACGTAACTCACGAGCACGACCAATGCATAGGAACACATCAAAACAGTTTTATCCCAAACACCAACCTCGGAATTCTGTTTCTCCAACAACACTTCCATCTTCCTATTGATAAGACCCGAAACCAAAACGAACAAAGCCGAAAGAAACCACCCGCATACCCTTCTTCCGTGCATTAAATGTGACCCGACCCGAATCGCCTCCCACCCGACCCGATCCTCAGCAACGGACACCACTAGGCCGAGGCTCATCACCGCCATGAGGTACACCTCAGTGCCCGACCCGATCGCCCGAACCATGACCCGGGCCCACGGCGACGGGAACGCCGCAGCGAGGACACGTGGCACGGGAGCGAAGGCCAGCAGGATGACGTAGACGGAGATGACGGTGACGGCGGGGCGCTTCCAGTTGGCCCTGACGGCGGCAACGACGCTGGCGGCGACCTTTCCCTGGACGGCAGAGGCGGTGGCGTGGACGGCGGAGACGGCCGCGGCGAGGGAGAGCGGGAAGCAGAGGAGCGAAAAGAGGGCGCGCGTGCGGAGGAGCGATACGGCGTCGTCGCGGGACTCGTGCCACACGTGGCGCGCCTCGACGCGCGTGGTGGCGGCACGCGCAACGGCTTCGAGATGATAGATGTGGGAGCGGAGCGCGTGGGTGGAGATTGCGAGGGTGAAGGTTAGGAAGGAGAGAGGGAGCGTGGTGAAACAGAGGATAGAACAAAACACGAGCTTGTTGCTGTGAACGATTCTGAGTGAGTTCCATAGAATCTTGAGAGGGGAAACATTACAACACCATAACAATGCATCCTTTGCTTCCCACATCGTTTTTCTGGGATCCTCACTCTCTTCCTGCCTCCATGTGTCATCTGCTAACTTATTTTTATCCTACACCATTCGTTAACATCAAATAATGTCTTCAAAAATACACTTTTTTCTTATCTTTTTTTTTTGTTTTGCTCTGCTCTTCACCTAGCCTAGTGCCAAGTTTGATCAATAGGAGGGGTTGACTATTCAAATTTATATTTCTATAATAAATATATAATTATTATTTTTATAGTAAATATTTATAATTATATTTTTTTAAAATATATTTGTATAAAAATAAGTATAATAAATACTTTTTAAGACCTCCAATTGAGAATGTTATTTTATATTTTATATATCATTAAAGTTTGTTTTTCAATATTCACTTTATTTTTCAAATTTTATATAATAGCGTGTGTTTTCAAAACATCTATAGCAGCGTGTGTTTTCAATATATATATATAGTAGCATGTCTAGGCTCCTACGTTTGAGGTTAGGAAAACGTAAAAAATTTATAAACAATGAAAATATAAATATAAATAAGAGGAGAAAAAATGTATGAACAATGATAAAAAAAAATCTTTTTAATGTGTCTCAAAAATTAAGTTATTGATCTTTTATATAATATTTATAAGTTTGTATATTGAAAAATGTTAACAAATAATTTTTATTTTTAAATTAATTATAATCAAATTAATATAGACGAAAGATTAATAACATCGTTAAAATACAGATACAATTAGTTATAATCTTAAAATAATAACTAATAAAATAAACAATATTTAAATATTTTATTTTAAAAAATAAAAATATAATTATTTCTGGTATAAAAAGAATATTTGTTAAAAATAAAAAATATATATAATTATCTTGACAATAAAAATTATGAAAATAAAATATATTATCAAAAAATAAAAAATAAGTAAATAATATTAAAAAATGTCATTATTTTATAATTACAATCTCCTAAATAATTCCCACACAAAAATTCCCCTAAATAAAAATATCTTACGTATTAAAAAATTTAAAAGTGAAAAAAGTGGGGAGTTCGGGCGCCAAGGCCCTCCAATCCTACAAATAAGTATATTGTCTTTTAAATTTAAAAAGTTATTTTAAATTCTTTAAGTATTTTTAATATATCAAGTTTGTTCTTTTCTTCGGTTTACACGCTAATATTTATCAACTTAATAGTATATAATAAATTGTGAAAAATAACATGTGAGATATCTCACAGAAGTTAAAATTAAAACTGTTAAGCTAAAAACTATCAAAAGGACCAAATTAGTCCATAAAAAACACTTTAGGTTTCATTTGAAGGGCAAGTGAAAAAATCAAATTGTGTAATTGTTTGGTAAAAAATAAAAAGACGTGATACTTTTTCATTTTATTTTTTAAAATATTAAAAAAATTATTTCTTAATTATATATATATAAACATATTAGATAAGTATTTATAATGAGAAATAAAAAAGATAAATATGAACTCTACAAATATAAATAAAATATTAAAATTATTAAATACTCACATAATTATCTTAAAAAAAAAATAAAGTGATTTTTGAATTTAACACAAATAATTCATGAATGATTATGTGATAGTTAAGGATGAGTTGAATTGGATTAAGTTAATTTATTCATCATTCTTAATTTGTATATTATTATAAAAAGATTATAATCCTCTATATACTTAAATAATATAAATATTTAAAAATAAATAAATTATACACTAATAATATAAAATATTTTTACATTATCATTTAATCATAATATTTTTTATCATATTATATCATCAATTATATTATTTATTTATTTTTTCTTTTGCTGACGGACTTATCCATTCAATCAAATTGTCGTGACTAGTCAAATAGGATCATATAACAAAGAAAATGCGGCAGGGCAAAGAAAATCATGTTAATAACGTAATTTCCTTCCATGGATTTAATAATTGAAACCTCAACCACCATTGCAACTACCCTAAGGTCCTACACCATTCAATATATATATTTCATCCGTCATTTTTTTAGTCTTTTTCATTTGTACTAAATATTATTAATGATCCTTTCAATTATGTATTTTTATTGTTAAATTTTTTAATATAATAATTTTATCATAACAATTCATATTAATTTTTTTTTCAAAAAAAATATATGTCCTCTTAAAAAAACCAAATATTACGATACCAAAGCAATTATATAACGTATAATTTAGCTAAAATATATTTTTAATTGCATGTCTTATTTTTATTTTAATTTAAAATTTATTTCAGTTTTTAAGTGTGTTCATCGGTTCACATAATTCAAACCGGATACATTAATTAGGATTTTAACATTGTTTGGATACGGTTCAAAATTGTTAACTTTAGTGTGGTTAACATTTTTAAAAAAAAAAAATCGTTACTCCGAGACCCAAATAGTTGATGAAATATTTTTTAATTATTATTTTTATATTTATTTATTTGTTATTATCAATCTAAAAAAATTTAAATAATATATAATTTTTTTTAATCACAATAAACTTAACTCAACTTAATTCATTATTGATTAAGTTAGTTTTATTTGGATTTGATAAAAAATACAAAAATACAAAAATCCAAAAAAGTTCAAATAGAAATACTTTGATCGGATAACTAATTTTGTCCAACCCTACCTACCCTAAACCCTTAACTAATAGGTAGAAATGATAAAAATAGAATTAATTAAAAAGAAATAAATACAAAATAGAGCGAAATTTAAAATATTCAATAAAAAGAAATAAAAAATAATATTATAAAATTGTTTGAAAAAATAAAATAATATATAAGTTCGCAAGTTAGATTACTAAATAAAAAATATAGAAAATAAAAAATAAAGCATAAATAAGTTTTTAGTTAATGTAATAACAGTGATTCTTTAATTTTAATTTTTATAAAAAACTTATCGATTTTCGTCTCTCTAAATTTGAAAAATTGTTTTTAGTTCTTACTATTATTTGATACTTGTTAAGTACTTGTCGTTGAGCAAGAAGTACTTGTTATGTTAACATATGACATCTTTAAAAAAAAAAGTTCAAGATCCATAAAATAAATGTTATTTATCTATTTTAAAATAAAAGTTATAGATTAAAAATAATAATTTCAAAATTTAGAGAGATGAAAATCAAGTAAAAATATTTCATAAGGACCAAAATCAAAATTTAGTCATTTTATAAAAACCAATATTAGTGATTTCAAATTTTAGAAACATAAAAATTGATTAAATTTTTATTACTAAAACTAAAATCAAAACTCACTAATTTTACGAGGACTAAAATATATTTAAACTTAAAAAATATAAATATTTATTATATACATCAAACATAAAATAAATACAAATACATTATAATAATAATATAATAATAATATAATAAATAATTTTATTTTAGTCACTATAAATTTTTTTTATCAATTTTCATCCCTCTAAAATTTGAATTTTTTTTTGCTCCTTATTATTATCTCACATTTGTTAGTCACATATATCTTCGAAGGAATGTCAAGTCGCAAGTTATACACATTAATGTATGTAGTATCATGTTAGCACATGACATTTTCAAACAATATTTAGATCTCTAAAATAAATGTTATTTATCTATCTTAAAATGAAAATTAATTTTACAATGACCAAAACCAAAATTTAATCATTTTATAGAAACCAAAATTAGTGAGTGATTACAAATTTTTAAAGGATGAAAATCGATCAAAAATTTTACAATGATTAAAATAAAAATTCGCTTAATTTACAGTACCTAAAATAAATATTATTTATCTATCTTAAAATAAAAATAGTGATTAAAAATAATTATTTGAAATTTTAGAGAGATAAAAATGAAATATAAATATTTTATAAGGACCAAACCCAAAATATGCTCATTTTACAAGAACCAAAATTAGTGATTTCAAAGTTTAGAAAGATAAAAGTTGATCAAAAATTTTTTACTAAGACTAAAATAAAAAAATTACTTATTTTACAGAGGCTAAAAACATATTTAAACTTAAATTATAAACATTTATTATATACATAAGACATAAAATAAATACAAATACATTATAATAATAACATAGTGAATTATGTGAAGGCTTAAATAAGTTTTCAGTCCATGTAAAATAAGTGACTTTTTTTATTTTAGTCCCTATAATTTTTTATTAATTTTTATTCCTCTAAAATTTGAATTTTTGTTTTTACTCATTATTATTATGTGACACTTGTTAGTCACATGTATCTTCAAAGTGTCAAGTGACTATCATAGGTTATACACAGTAGTATCATGTTAGCATATGACATCTTAAAAAAAATTAGATTCCTAAAATAAAAATTATTTATCTATCTTAAAATAAAAATTATTTATCTATCTTAAAATAAAAATTATTGACTAAAAATAGATATTTCAAATTTTAGAGAGATGAAAATTAAATAAAAATATTTTACAGGAAGCAAAATCAAAATTTGCTCATTTTATAGAGACACAAATTAGTGATTACAAATTTTTAAATGATAAAAATCGATCAAAATTTTTTACAGGAAACTAAAAAAATTGTTTAGTTTATAGGACTATTCCTAAAATAAATGTTATTTATCTATCTTAAAATAAAAATTAGAGAGTAAAAATAGTTATTTGAAATTTTAGAGAGATAAAAATAAAATAAAAATATTTTATAAAGAACAAAACAAAATTTTTTCATTTTATAATAATTAAAATTAGTGATTTCAAATGTTAGAAAGATAAAAGTTGATCAATTTTTTTTACTAAGACTAAAATCAAAATTCACTTATTTTACGGGACTAAAAACGTATTTAAACTTAAAAAATATAAACATTTTTTTTATAAATCAAACATGAAATAAATACAAATATATTATAATAATAATATAGTAAATTATGTTGAGGCTTAAATATGTTTTTAATCACTGTGAAATAAGTGATTTTTTAATTTAGACCCTATAAAATTTTGTGATCAATTTTTATCCTCTAAAATTTGAATTTTATTTTTTATTCTTATTATTATATGACATTTTTTTAGTCATTTATACCTTCAAAGGAATGTCAAATGACCATCATAAGTTATAAATATTAGTGTATGTGGTATAATATTAGCATATGACAATCAGGGGCTAAAAATAGATATTTCAAGTTTTAGAGAGATGCAAATCAAATAAAAATATTTTACACGGACCAAAGCCAAAATTTACTCATTTTATAGGGACCAAAATAGTGATTACAAATTTTCAAATGATGAAAATCGATAAATTTTCTTTTACACGGACTAAAATCAAAACTCGCATAATTTATAGGACTATCTCTAAAATAAATGTTATTTATCTATCTTAAAATGAAAATTAGAGATTAAAATTAGTTATTTCAAAATTTAAAGAGATGAAAATCAAATAAAAATATTTTATAATGACCACAACCAAAATTGACTCATTTTACAATGACAAAAATTAGTGATTTTAAATGTTAGAAGGATAAAAATTGATCAATTTTTTTTTACTAAAACTAAAATTAAAACTTACTTATTTTACGGAAACAAAAAAATATTTAAACTTAAAAAATATAATATTTATTATATACATCAAACATGAAATAAAACAATATATATTATAATAATAATAATATAGTAAATTATCTTAAGGCTTTTTCAGTCCTTGGGAAATAAGTGACTTTTATTTAGTCTCTATAAATTTTTTTGATCAATTATCATCTATTTAAAATTTTAATTTTTGTTTTTGGTCCTTACTATTATGTGACACTTCTAAATTACATATAGCTTTAAAGTAGTGTCAAGTAACCATCATAGGTTATACACACTAGTGTATATGGTTTCATGTTAGTATATAACATTTTCAAACAGATTTTAGGTCCCTAAAATATATTATATTTATCTATCTTAAAATAAAATTTATGAACTAAATGTAGATATTTCAAATTTTAGAGAAATGAAAATTAAATAAAAAATGTTTTACAAGGACCAAGACCAAAATTTGCTCATTTTATAAGGATCAAAATTAGTGATTACAAAATTTAAAACGATGAAAATCGATCAAAAAATTTTAGACAAACTAAAATCAAAACTCGCTTAGCTTACTGGACTGTCCTTAAAATAAATGTAATTTATACCTTAAAATAAAAATTAGAGAGTAAAAATAGTTATTTCAAGTTTTAGAGAGATGCAAATGAAATAAAAATATTTTATAAGGACCAAAACCAAAATTTGTTTATTTTATAAGGACCAAAATTAGTAATTTTAATTTTTGGAAAGATAAAAATTGATCAATTTTTTTACTAAAACTAAAATCAAAACTCACTTATTTTATGGGAACTAAAAAAAATTAAACTAAAAATATAAATATTTATTATATACATTAGATAGAAAATAAATATAAATACATTATAATAATAATATAGTAAATTATGTTGAGTCATTGTAAAATAAGTGATTTTTTATTTTAGTACCTTAAAAAAATTTTAATCAATTTTCATCATTCTAAAATTTGAATTTTTATTTTTTGTCCTTGATATTATGTGACACATGTTAGTTACATATACATTCAAATAAATGTCAAGTGATCATCATAGGTTATACACATTAGTGCATGCGGTATCATGTTAACATATGACATCTTCAAAAAAAAATTAGATCCCTAAAATAAATATTATTTATCTATTTTAAAATGAAAATTATGGACTAAAAATTGATATTTCAAATTTTAGAAAGATGAAAATCGAATAAAAATATTTTACAAGGGTCAAAACTAAAATTTGTTCATTTTATAAGGACCAAAATTAGTGATCACAAATTTTCAAATGATAAAAATTGATTAAAAAAATTTACAGGGACTAAAATCAAAATTTACTTAGTTTACGGGACTATCCCTAAAACAAATGTTATTTATCTATCTTAAAATAAAAATTAAAGATTAAAAATAATTATTTTAATTTTTAGAGAGATAGAAATGAAATAAAAATATTTTATACGGATTAAAAAAAAATTGTTCATTTTATAAGGACGAAAATTAGTGATTTCAAATTTTAGAAAGATAAAAAATTGTTCAATTTTTTTTAATAAGACTAAAATCAAAACTCACTTATTTTAAGGGGATTATTAAAAAATATAAACATTTATTATATACATTAGACATAAAATAAATGCAAATATATTATATAATAATATAGTAAATTATATTAATGCTTAAATATGTTTTCAATATGTGTGAAATAAGTGATTTTTTATTTTAGTATTTATAAATTTTTTCTGATTATTTTTCTTCTCTCTAAAATTTGATTTTTTATTTTTTATCTTTACTATTATGTGATATTTATGAGTTACATATAGCTTCAAAGGAATGTCAAGTGACCATCATAGGTTATACATACTAGTATATGTGATATCATGTTAGCATATGACATAAAAAAAAGTTAAATCCCTAAAATAAATGTTATTTATATATATTAAAATGAAAATTAGAAACTAAAAATATATATTTCAAATTTTAGTTAGATGAAGATTAAATAAAATGTTTTATACGGACCAAAACCAAAATTTGCTCATTTTAGAAGAACCAATGTGACACCCTTTTACCCCCGAATACTTAAATTAAAATAATCAAGTAAATAAAAAGGAAAACAAGGTATTAAATAAAACCAAGAAACTCAATTCGAATGAAGGATAAAAGGTTCACATGGTCATTATCATGTTCAAACATTAAATAGACATAAAAAAATTATCACATAAATTATAAATGTTGATCTAAACATGTCATTCATGTGTTTGACACATATTTCAAATATATAAATCACTTTCATTTCTGTATACATTTAGTGAGTTATTGATATGTCCATCATTTTCAAATATTTAAGATGCAAAAGTACGTATGAAAATACATAGAACCACTATTCTAAATTCCAAGTACCGATGTCACACAAATTAGAGCAAGACCCCGTCTCTTCAAAACTCAACACCACGAGTGCCTTCAACATTACTTAAAAGAAAATCACAAGAGAGTACGACAATAAATAACATTCAATCATATATAAATGCAGATAGGACCCCAAATCCCACCTATTAGCGTACCCAATTACTAATAGTTAACAAATACTCATATATCAATCACATGTTCCATCGCATTCAAAATCCATTGCATTCAAAATCAATCACATTCCATTCATGTTTACAAAATGCACATGCTCGCACAATGCATATGTTCATCACCACACCTAAGAGTCTTGATTTGGAACTCCACACCATGGACGAACCTCCTCAATCCCCTTAGTTATTACTAATGATGGTCACACCGTTAAACACCCCATATGGTCGGTGTGTTGCACAGTTAAACACCACCTATGACCCGTGCGAAGACGTTCTACACAGCCGTTAAACACCACCTATGGCCCATGCATATGAATGTCCCCCATCATTAGTCCACCTTGTTAAACACCACTTTTGGCCAGGGTCCCCTGTTAAACACCACATATGGCTGGCAGATATACCATGCCCTGCTTTTTCATGCATCTCATGTCCATGCTCAATGCATTCTCATCCACATTCTCGTTCTCATGATTCATACATCATTCACACAGTCCATAATCATGCAAAAATCATATCAATTTAGCCATCATTACCACAAATCATTTATAAGAATGCACAGAAACGCACAAAAACGCACATAAAACATAAAACACCATTGAATTCCACCCAATTTCACCATTACACACAAGAGTCCCAAATTGAACCTCAACCATGAATAACCATGAACAACCACGAGAATCAAGTAATTAAGACGATTAACCATACAATTTCAAACGAAAATCACATTAAGGCAAAACATGAATAACCATGAACAACCACGAGAATCAAGTAATTAAGACGATTAACCATACAATTTCAAACGAAAATCACATTAAGGCAAAACGTTAATCCAAGAATTTAATCCCCTTTAATTGCCACAAGACACCGTACAATAACAATTATTAATAAGGACTCTATGGAAGACCCTATTTCTCTTTATTATGTAAATGAAACACAAATAGTGAGATAGAACTGGCATCTCTGCATACTTTGAAGCATAATGAAGAAAACATGTTCATCAAAGTCATTCTTTTTGTTCCTTTGGGATTCCCTCTAGAGGTTTTTCTTCACACTTAAGGCAACCGGTTACATTATCAATTAAGTCAACCAAAACCACGGTACACATTCACGAATTTTTTCTACCGATTAAAACATTTTTAGAACATAATAACCAAATAAATTTAGATCCTAGAGGGACTTAGGGATTGCCCTCACTACCCGTACACCCCGCATTCACATATAACCGAA
The DNA here is from genome assembly GCA_025330945.1 of Mucuna pruriens. NCBI lineage: Eukaryota > Viridiplantae > Streptophyta > Magnoliopsida > Fabales > Fabaceae > Mucuna > Mucuna pruriens. The sequence continues at coordinate 505,245 of JAENHJ010000132.1, forward strand.
CTCATCTCCCCGTACCTTCGATGCGAAGAACAATGAGGATCTGATGCGGCTCCAGGACGATCTGAACACCCCTAACCCATGTCTAATATTCTAGCGGGGTCGGGTCAACCTCGACCTGCCTGTCAGCCTCCCTCGTGAATTCGAATAATTAAATTAATAAATGAAAATAATTCAGATTAATGTCTCATCAGTTTATAAAATCATCAACTCCTCCATTAAAATAAAATTAAATATAAATATTTAACTACTAAATTATTTTTCTGCCATCATTAAGAATAATAATAATAATAATATTTCAGTTTCAAAATGTAATTATTTAATAAAATAATTAAATAATTTTTAGGATGTTACAACCAAAATTAGTGATTACAAATTTTCAAATTATGAAAATTGATCTAGAGGAACTAAAATCAAAATTCTCTTAGTTTATAGGACTATCCCTAAAATAAAAGTTATTTATCTATCTTAAAATAAAAATTAGAGATTAAAAATATTTATTACAAATTTTAGAGAAATAAAAATATTTTATAAGGATCAAAACCAAAATTTACTCATTTCATAAGAACCAAAATTTGTGATTTCAAATTTTAGAAATATAAACATGGATCAATTTTTTTTTACTAAAATTAAAATTAAAACTCACTTATTTTATGAAAATTAAAAACATATTTAAACTTAAAAAATATAAACATTTATTATATACATAAGACATAAAATAAATACAAATACATTAAGTAAAACTTAAATATGTTTTCGTTCCCGTGAAATAAATTACTTTTTATTTTAATCTCTATAAAATTTTTGTTTCAATTTTTATTCCTTTAAAATTTAAATTTTTGTTTTTGGTTCTTACTATAATGTGACACTTGTTAGTCACATATACATTCAAAGGAATGTCAAGTATCATAATATGTTATACACACTAGTGTATGTGATATCATATTAACATTTGACATTTAAAAAAAAATATATCTGTAAAATAAATGTTATTTATCTATCTTAAAATTGAAATTAAGGATTGAAAATATATATTTTAAAATTCAGAGATATGAAAATTAAATAATAATATATCTTACAATGACTAAAATCAAAATTTATTCATTTTATAGAAATCAAAATTAATGATTATAGATTTTCGAAGAAAATCGATAAAAAATTTATAACAAATAAAATTAAAACTCACTTATCTTAAATATCTAAATATTAATATCTTAATTTTATAATTAGAAAAATATATATATCCGGATGAGTTAATCTAACCCAATTTATTATTAACATGCTGAGTGAGTGAGTTGTATTAAATTAAGTTACATAAGTTGATCAATTCAATTATATACATCAAGTCAATCTATTTAGGCAGACTAAGAATTGATCCGACAGATTGGACTGGATTTTACCATTTACGATACGCGCTCACAGAAATTTCTCTAAAGTGAAAATTGATTTTTGACTTTTTGGCGGCATTATCAATGTTTCGGTAATTTTATTTGTTTTTGAGAAATTGGCAACAATAACATGACATGGGAAATCACGACTTCTCTGCCCTGTCTATGAATGACAAGGAAAGTGGCCGGAAATTGTTCATTTTGTTCTTATTCATGATATCATTTTCAACTTCAAATTCTGCTTAACAATTTTATATAATCTAAGGGTCCCCCAATAAGTATCCTAAAAAAAAGTTGGTTAAAAAAATAATAAATAGAAATATTTTAGGGTTAATTAAGTTTTCCTTTCTTCAATTATTTCAAATCTTAATTTTCAACTCTTCAATTAATTTTTTTATTTATTTTAGTTTCTCGATAATTTTTTTATCAATTTTAGTCATTCAATTATTATTCGTTAATATTTTTAATTCTGTCATCAAATATAACGTTTTAATTAATGATCAAATATTGTTTGACAATATAAAATTGACAGGAAATTGTGTAGAGTTGTTCAACATTTTAGTTGAGTACTTTTTTTATAGTTTTTAACGATAAAATTATTTAATATTGATAAAAGACTCTATAACAATTTTGAACAGTCAAAAAATATTTTAAAATATTAACATGTAACTAATATATATCCAGTAACTATTATATTTTCACTCAATGTTAGTAAAAAAAAATATTATAAAATTAAAAATTAAAATCTAAAATAATTGAAGAATTAAAAATTTAGTTAACTTATTAATATGTAATTATCATATTATTACTTAATGATAATTAATAGTAAATATTAAAATTGATATTAAGAGATTAAAAATTAAAATTTAAAATAAACTAGTTGAAGAATTAAACTTAGTTATCAATAAATTTTATATTTTACATGGTCTCTTAATATTGATTTTAATAATTGAGACTAAAATAATTGAAGAATTAAACTTAGTTAACAATAATTTTTTCTTTTACATATTTTTTAATTTAAATATTGATTAAGTAAGTTTAATTTTTTCTAAAGTTAAATAATAGTTTTTTATATATTTTAATGTTATTGGCACAAGTTGTTTGTCATTTATGTTTTTTAACAAATGTTAAATGTTCCATATTTAATGAAGTAGAGTCATAATTGAAAGTACCGTTTTGCCTTTAAAGAGACCGACTTGGTAAGAGATGCATTAATTGAGTGCAAAATAAGTTTTAGTTACCTTATGCTTTTTATACTTTCTAATAATAAAAAATAATATTTTTATTTTTTTAAAACCAATGACTATTAAGCATTTTTATAAATTAAAATAATTATTTGAAGTTAAAATATATTTAAAAAATCTTCTAGTGAGAACGTGAATTTCTTTTTAACATAGTATTTTTTAGAAGTTTTTCTTAATATATTATCTCTTTCAATTTATTATTTTCATATTTACTTCTTAATTAAATTTTAATATTTAAAAATTATCAATAATTAAAAATAACACTATATCATAATATAATATAATTTTTTTTATCATAAATTTAAAATATCATTTATATTTTTAAAATAATTATTTATTATAAATTTTAATTATTATATAATTTATATATTCAAAGTACTTATTAATATTTACTATAAGTTATATATATAACATAAATATTAATTTTTTACATTTCATATATTAAAATACTAGTTATATTTGGACTTGAGAAAACATAATAAAAATAAAACGAAAATGTTTAAATTAAGAAAATATGTAAAAGAAAATTTTATTGTTTTTGCTTATTATATTAGATAAAAGAATAGGCAATAATTAATACAATATGTTTTATTTAAAAGAAAATAAGAATAATTAAATAGACTTTATAGTGAATGAAAGGGATAAATAAATTTGACAAATTATTTTTTAAAATTTATTTTTTCTTCATTTAAGAAAAAAAATTGATGTCAATTTTATGTATATGTTCTTTTGCTTAATTTTTCTTTCTCCCATTTTGCCTTGAAACAAAAGAAGTGATTACATTTCATATCAATTCAAATTTTCCTTTTTTATTTTTTAAGATAGTTAAATATAAGTAAATTAAACTTATCGTATATAATAATTGATGATTAGATAATAATATAAAAATATTTATTCTTATAATATTTATATATGAAATTAATTTTGATGAACATGTCCTAACCTTACCTAACGATTAACTTTTTTTTTTTTTAAAAAACATGTGATTATAAAAAGTATTTTGTTAAATTATAAAAAATTTAATCTCCTCTAAAATAATCTATTAACACTCTCATAAGTAAGTTTTTCTCTCAATTTTTTTTTCATACAAGTCTATTAATATTTGAAGTGACTACGTCCTTAATTAATACACTTAAATTCAATATAACTACCACTAATTCTAGGGTCTGAATCTCTGAAAGTCTACTTGCTTATTATTGTGCTTAATAAACTACAAGAATTCAGTCTTTTAGTCGATAACTTGACATCACCCACTACACTAACATTACTGGCATTAAGTTGATGCTAAGTTGACACAATAGTTGCTTATATGTATGTGTGGCATTGCTATTTTTAAATAGTAGCATTGGTCATGAAGACAGCTAAGATATTTGCTGCCAAAGCCATTGTTAATTGTTAACTTTATTGCTGTCTTATAGCAACTCCAATGCTAGTGTCATTAAAAGAGTTTTTAAACTATTTTTTTTTAAATCTGTCAGTACTACGTCAGATTAAAAATTTTCAATATTGAAGTTATTATCAAAGTTTTAAATGTATTGAATTGAAATTTTAAAAAATTAAAAAAATTAAAAAAAAATTAAAAATTTGATATTTAACTAAAATTTTTAAATATATAAATAAGTCTTAAAGTACTCGATCGAGATTAATAGGATTTTTTTTTGAAGAATATGTTAAAAATCTAGTTGTATTTAATTTAGATATTTTATGACTTAATTTTTTTTTTTAAATTTTAAAACATATAAATTTTGATGAATTGATTTGTGAGATGAATTTTGATATATTTTAAAATACCTTTTTAGTAACGTTCATCTAACAGTAATATATAAACTTTTGAGATTTTAAAAAACTCTTTCTATTATTGTTAGTTTTTTTTTTTTCACATCATACATTTTTTTTTCTCTTTTCATTATTGTTGATATAATACTTCATCCTTATTATGAATGGCAGTAGGTATAAGTAGTAAACCTCCTATGTCCATCCATATTTATTAAAGAAGTATCCATAAATTTTAAGCATATCCACGTGAATACGTAGATATTTGTTAAAATATAAATTTTTAAACAAAAATAAAAAGTAAAATATAGCTAAAATAAATAATTTTAAAATAATATTTCTATTAAAAATAATTTTGTAACTTATATTTATATTAATAAATAATTAAAAATATATTTACATTAAAATAAAATTGAACAATTTATTTTATGTATAATTAAGAATATTTAAACAATTTTAAAATATGGGTAGGATACCTTACTATATGTCTCCATTTTATTAATATACGAGTATCCATGTAACTATTTATTTTACACCATTGTAAGTTTTATTCACAGATATTTGTAAGATGTTTTTTTGTCATTCTTATTTCTTATCTTACATGTTTTTTCTACCATAGGTAAAAAATTATTTTTAATTTATTTTTACTTTAAAGCAATTTGGTATCCGTACATTTTACTTATCTTTCCAATTCATTGTTAAAAAAAATTAAATAATAGTACATAAATTCTATTTAAAAATAATATTATTTATAAATATTTGTAAACACATTATTTAATTAGCAAGATAAGTATTTTTATAAATTAATTTTTTTATTGGTAATAATTATTCTTCTATATTTTTTAATAATTTAAATAAATTTAAAGAGATAACAATTCTTATAACTTTGAAGATTTGTTAGAAATTTAAGGAATTTTTTTAAATTTTGTAAATCAATAAAATCCTTTCAAATCTTATAAATTTTTATAATATAAATTTATTAAAATCTAAAATATAAAATATTGATTATAAAAAATTTTAAAATTTTTTAAGCCACTACATTTTAACACAGTATTATAAAATTTACAACACTCTTTCATGTTAAAATAGTATTTTAAAATTCCAATTCAATATACCTTTAATCTATTTTCTGGGTTTTATAATTAATTTCATATTTTTATATTTATTTTAACTCAAAAATGAATTTATTTATATTATAATGTTACAATAGTAAATACATGAAATTAAACATGATGAAACAATATAACATGAGAAGAGATTATGTTATTCTTAGAATTATTTTTTATTTATATTTTATTTTTTAATATAATAAATAAAATATATTATTTATTAAAACTATTATACTATTAAAAAATAAAAAAATAATTCTTTTATATTTTCTCTTAAAGTAACTTGATATCTCCATATTAAATATAATAAACTCATTTTTATTTGATTTTCCTAAAACAAATGGTATTTGATTCTCTTCTGGCAGAAGATATTTATTTACTTTTACAAAACAAAAGACGAAGTTGCATTTCAACAGTTCCTGCGTGAAGCTTCAACCTTCGTTCCTGATTTTCTCTTTCGTCGGTGAGTGGCTATCCTCTCTTCCATGATTTCTGCGTTTGGGTATTGGATTCTTTATTTTATCTTATTTTTAATTTATGATTTTCAATTTTTAGATTTACATGTGCGATTCTTTGATTTCTATTGCATTTCCATCTTTTATATTTCAATTTCTGATTATGGTTCTCATTTTTCCTCTGTTATTTTTCTTCCCCGTACTCTTGCATTTACGATGTTGGGATCGACCATTAGAAATTATTTTTTAATGTTAAAGTAACAATTCCTTATGCAAGCAACTGTGTAAACACATAGCGTTGGCTTACAAGGGATTTGGGTTTATATGCAAGTTCTTAATTCTAGTTTTATTGTCACTATTTTATTTTACTGTCAAAAAATAATACAAACAATTAGATGTGCTCCAACTGAGAAAACAAGCCACTGGAGATACTCTTGGCTCTTTTCTCCTTTATTCTCACATGTACCACTTGTATTTTTGCTAATTTTTTTATTAACTTGATTGATATGATTTATAAATAAAATATTATTTAAAATATAAAATTTAATTAATTAAAATTTCTATAAATTTGTGTGAGTTAAGTGTTAATTTAATTAAAACTTAAACTGCAAGTGAAAAATAAAAATAGAAACTTCTACCCCTAGAGTACTAATAATCATATATTCAAGTAAAACATAATTCTTGTTATATGCATGTATATCCATACACTAGAAAGAATTAAGTTATTCTAACTCTATGAGAATTATTTATCATATTTATTTTTTATTTTTTGTAATTTAATAATTATAATGAGTGATATATTTTATTTATTAGATTAAAAGAAAATAAACAATAAGAATTACTCTTCTAGTATTTTGTCAATCTTTTATATATATACATTCAAGAACCAATCAAGAGTAAAATAACTGGAATTTAGACTAGACTGGTTAGTGTTTGAAACATTGATAAAAAGATGATAAAGAAGTGCAACGTTTAAGATCAAATCTCTTAACCAAAAATATTGATAAAAAAAATAGTAGTACATACCAAAACTAATCATTGTTTCAGACAAAGCATATGGTCTATACAAGAATATTCTTATTTTTTGGACATTAACAAATATAAAATTATTTACATACATATACAAATATTATAACTAATCAAGCCACGTAGAAGTCCAATTACTCCATCACATTCCCTTAACACTATTAAGTAATATTTACATATGATATAATATAAAAAGATAAAACTATTAATATCTATACATTCTTATATATTTTATATATAATAATATTCTTTTTCATAAAGAAGAATCATGTCAACAATGTGCACTCCAGACTCCATCATCATTCTTTAATACTATTATGTATATTTACATATAATAATATAGTATAAGAATTGACAAAGCTACTTATAACAGCTCTCCCACCATTTCATGTAATATTTACTTAAAGTAATATTATATTATTTACACTGCTATGTAATAATATAAACCAACTGTACGATGCACAATTCTTCTAAACAAGTTTTAAGAAAAATTTTAAGTTTAAGAACACTCTCTTCCACCATTCCATGTAATATTTAAGGCAAACTTTAAGTTTAAGAACACCCTCTCCATTCTATCATTCCATGTAATATTTACGTACAGTAATATAATATATAATATTATTTACATTTCTACGTACTAATATAAAAGAACTACTGTATCTTTCTGTATACAAGTTTTAAGCGAAACTTTAAGTTTAAGCACACTCTTTCCCGCCATTCCCTATAATATTTACGTATAGTAGTATAGTACTATTTACATTTTACGTACTAATATATTATATTACATTTTTACGAACTGTGTCACGCACTTTGTCTAGGCAAGTTTTAAGACAAACTTAAGTTTAAGATCACCCTCTTCCACCATTTCAGGTCAATATTTACGTAAAATAATATAATGTTATTTACATTAGTACATGCTAATATAAAATATTTACGTACACTAATATAATAATTATTTATATAAGTACGTACTAATATAAAAGAACTGTGTCGCACACTTCTAAGCAAGTTGTAAGTTTGTGTAAAACTGTAAGTTTAAGACAGAGATATACTATTATATAAGTAATATATATTGCTTATAATAATAACCTAGTAATATAATACAGAAGATCGCACCAGGCTAATAAATCACCACGATCACTTCCTCCAGCAACTTTAAGATAAATTATAAGATAGACCTATATTATTATACAAATAATTTATACCTAGCTAAGCTAATCTTAACTCTGTATTTCCTTCACACCCCATAGTTTTATACACAGTACCTATAGATATAAACATACTATATATCCTTATATATGAAATACTGTTCAGTCCAGGTGATAAGGTATTTATGATAAGACTATACTTTAGGCAGTTTATTTGACAGCGCGATTTACATGCACCAAGGAGTTTGCTGGGAGTCCCAACCACCCAGGTTTCCAGTTCCATAAATTCCATCATCTGCAATAATAGGAAAATCAAGAGACATAGCAGCTTCAGTCCAAATGGATTCATCAAACATAGGGTTAGTATCGTTGGTAGTCCCCCAAAAGGAGCGAAACTTGTCCTCGTTGTTCTCCACGGGTTTGGAGAAGTAGTTCTCCATTGGAGCAGCGGGGTTGGTTTCAAATGGAAGAGGGGCAATAGAGTTGTTGTTGGTGAAAACTGGTGCATCATCAGCCTGCTGAGAAGCCATGGAGACCACAGGGTTCATGATGTTGTTGAGATCAGAAGAGGGGACAGTTGTAACATCAAAGGTTTGGTGAATCTGAGGTTGTGGTTGTTGTTGTTGCATTTGGTGGATCTGAGTGTTGGGAGAAGGATTTGGTGGACGCTGAGAATTCGCATTCACATTCACATTCACAGGAACAACAAGCTCTGGCAGGTTGAGTTTTGCATCAGATCCATAGAGCTTTCGTGCTGCAGCATCATAGGCCAAGGCAGCATCATGGGAGGTGTCGAATGTTCCAAGCCAGAGGCGTGCACCACGATTGGGTTCACGGATTTCAGCGACCCATTTGCCCCAAGTTCTCTGCCTCACACCTTTGTAGGTGCAACTCGCGTTCTCAGGACCTCCTTTGCCCCTCATACACCCCTTTCTCGAGCTCGCCTGCGCGACCTTCCTCACCTGCTTTCTCTCTTCAATTCTCATGCCTGATTTCAGCATTCTGATGCCTAAGGAAAGATATAAGGTTTTGAGTTTGGTGTGAGAAATAAGAATAAGAGTTCCAGGGACTATTTATATCTATAAAACAAATGTGTCAAAGTAAATAGTAAACCCAAGTGTTTTGAAACGTGGCTCTTAGTGGAGTTTGGTAGCTACTTGGCATGATGAACCAGGCTCATCGTGTCAACTATGAGCCTCACTGTTGGTTTCTCTTCTACACACTTGGCTCGTGCCTTTGTTTGTATACAAACTCAGCTGGTGAACCATCCAGAATACAATTTCTCACTTTATTTATCTTTTTTTTTTTGCTTTTTTTTTTTTGTGTGTGTGTGAAATAAATGAGGTCTTCAATGAATTGAATAAATATAATGGAAGATAAGGAGGGAAATTAAAGCTGTGGGAGAGAGAAAGCGGTTTGTTTTGAATAATGGGTGTTTATCTATAATGCTTTTTTGTTTTTTCTTTGGAATTAATTTGGACTTGGATAATAGTCATTTACTATTGGGTGGGTGCGGTGACATTTGGAAGAAACGGTTCATGATAACTATGGGTGCAAAATATTAATCACATGACAATAACTGCAAAGCGGAAGAAACTGATCCAAGTTGTTTCAAAGTGCGGGAATTGGAAAAAAAATCATTAATGTACATTAAAAGACCCAAAAATAAGATCTAATGGATGGAGACACCACAAGTGTTACTTGCGACACGTATCAGTTTACCAAAATTGATAGACATTTTATTATAGTTAAGTTTTAGTCTCAGGTGGAATAACTTCAACAAGTAATTATACATTCTAATTTTATATAATGAATCATTTCCAACCTAAAAAAAAGTTCAATTTGAGTTTTTTATTTAATGAAGTTTATACTTTGTTTATTTAAGTAAAAAAATTATTTTTTAAACTAATTAATAGTTTTAACGAGTTTTTAAAATGATATTTTGACTAGTTGACCTAATCAATAATTAAATATTACTTATGTGAATAAAATATTTCAAAACAACCTTTTTCTTTAAGTAATTTGTTTTTAGAAATATCCACAATGGCCATGGAGCGTGACTAGTTAGTGCCTCTTGTATTTGTTTAGTTAAAAATAAAAAAGTGGTCCTGTAAGGACCACTAAAGAATATCCCTGGTAAAATAACAGTGCAAAGCATCCTTCAAATGCACTTCTCAATACCTATAAATAAAAAACGAAAATACAAAATAGAACTGAACTAGCTAGTTGTCATCACAATAGGGTGCCATCCATTAACACAACAAAGGTAACAGCGGTGGATGGAGAAATTGAATTTAAGTAACCAAAAGATATTATTTAATGCTTGTATACAGACAGTCCATCCTGATTTATATGGGAAGAGTGCACAATTTGGTATCACTTTGTGGTAAACTTTAAAGGACAAACTCGATGGGTACGGTATAGAGTGGGTATCAACCAAGAACAGTTACAACTCACCGCTCTTTGTCCAATTTGAGGTTTTCAAAACCATGAGTCCTGGGAGTTATGTTTATCACTTTGGCTGTTTTTTATTTTGGGATAAGCTGTATCCTGGATCCTTAGATATCAGTCCAAATGTTCAGTTGCACTAAATTCCAAACTTTCTACTCAAAGTAAGGCTTGGTAAGCATTATTTTGCTTCTAGCTGGCAAAAGTATCATTTCCAGTTATATGAAAGCATTTAACAGGTTTATACGCAGGGAAATACGGTCAATGTTCATATTGTCAAGTCCCATGAGCAAACACCTCGTATAGATCCATGAATTGGCGTTGCCATGGCGTCATCAGTCATGAAAGTCCCAATGAAGACAGGTAAAACGACTTTAACAAAGGCCTGAGTTATACACAATTGCATACTCCAGCGTAGGTTTTGTTTGTACTAACAAGTTATCTAGAAGATTAACATAGCAAATACACGAAAACTCCCATCATACATGACATCGTCTTTTACAATATTTACCATGCCAACATGGGGCTAGCAGACATCATGTTTCTTGTAGTAAAATATGGCATAGATTTTGCATAGATCCTTTACATTTTTACTATAAATGATATAACCTATCATTTCAAATTGCAAATCTTGATGCTTACACTTAGACTATAAGGACTCATAACGTTACCATCGTAAGTATTTCTCCAAAACGAACTGGAAATTTTCTTAATCTTTGTTCTCGGCCAAATTAATAACACAACCAATTCACGTGTAGTCAGTCTTTGCCAAAAAGCCTAGTTGAACTGCAATATTGTTGAACAAAGCATATAGCATGGGAATCTCAAGGTGGCACACTGAAAGCTTTGGAATCTGAGCACTTCCTTAAAGCCAACCTTATCTCCTTTAACATCTCGTTAATCCTGATACCCTTTCTGCAAGCAACAAGAAATTTGACATAAGCCAATGTGGGTGCTATTAAAATATACTATAATAGATTGCCTACACAATTACTACACGTGTGAAAAGAAAAACACTTTGAAAATATAAAACAAACTGTCAACGACTTACAGAACACTAACACCAACAACAGAGAGAGGTCGTTGATAGTCCTCAAGTCTTTTTTCCTTCCTGTCAGTTTCATCAGACAATTGAGCTGGAACTTCAGAGCTTGGTTTTGATTCGGAAGCAGCACTATCGTTGCCAATTCTCATAATTTCTTGGGCCAATGATGGAAGTCTGTCCTTTGCCTAAAATTATAATTAGGTAAACATGTTTGTTACTTGATATTATTTTATATATTTTTTTAATATACATGATCCTCGCCAGACCGCACAATGACGGACAGAAGGATGCACTGGCCCTCTCTTTCAAGATAAAATTAAAAGGATATTAAAAGATAATACTTAACCCCTATAGAGGCTCCGATACCACATACCTCTGGTAGGTCAATCTTATTCAAAATTACAACGTATGGTCGTTCAAGGTACTCAGGGTTATACATGCGCAACTCCTGCAAAACAGAATTGCCATGGAGAGAGTACGAGCAGGATTAAAAACATTTGAGGGAAACTCATTACAACAAGAAAAACTGGTCTGACCATAGATTATTTTCTGCACATCAAATGAGACAGATTTATTTGCATATTTTGCCTAGCTGACTCAAATACCAAAAAGACAAACAACAAGCAACAGAATTGTGATCATCAACAACAAAACATCTTAACATGACTTACAAATAGATGATTTTTAAGACGAAATTAATCAGAGATAATAAGAGAAATTGTCCAAGTACACTCCCTTGTAATTGTTAGAATTGAGTCTTCAAGAGCATAAAATAAATAACACACAACTTCAAATAAAGCTGTTGAACCAATAAAAAACCGAGCCTGAATGGATAAAAAAATATATTCAATCAAAATGGGTAAAATACATACTTCTCTTACAGTTCTGTAGTCATTTATTGGATTCTCGGTGGCAGCATCAACAACATGGACCAATAGCCGGGTCCTCCTGAGGTGCCTCAAAAAATTTCGACCAAGACCCTGAAAGGGAAAGACAAAAGCTTTCATATTTAGCATCTCAATGGTTTAAAATGGGGACATCTGACAAGAACAAAAATATTGGATACCTTTCCTAAGTGAGCACCTTCTATAAGACCAGGCAAATCTGCCAATGTAGCTTCGGATGAATACATTCCTGCCCCCAAGCTTGGATCACCACCAAGGCGTCCAAGATTTGGCATTAATGTTGTGAAAGGATAATCTGCAATATCAGGTTTTGCAAGTGTAATGGCTGCCAGAAGTGTTGATTTCCCAGCATTTGGAAGTCCCTACAATAAGATTAACTTGATCTTGAGCAAATGAATGGAAACATATGGAGGACAAAAAGTAAGAAACAAACAATATACAGTTTGACAGTTGACCTTTGTTCACAAAACAAACAAATGATTTCATAAACATACAACAACAACAAAAAAGAAAAAAACATTGAAGCTTTACTACACCTCTCCTCATCATCTTTCACAAACTCCAAGCCATGGTAAAACCAATATTTTAGTTTCCCAGCAATGAAAAAATTATCTTCCTTGATATAGAGATATGACACTAAAATCCGTTCATCGACATTCAATATATAGTTATTATGAAGATAAAAGTGAGACAACTCATTATTAAATAAATAGGGCATTATGTATAGATGCAAACTTACAATCAGACCAACATCAGCAACAACTCGTAGGATCAACTCCAACTTAACTTCCTCCCCAGGTTGACCATGAACTAAAATCTGTAAAAAATTTAAATGATAATGTTATATCTAATGGTGAGATAGGAACACAACTGGCTAGTGCAGAAATTTCAAATACTGCTGTTTCCAGATTCAAGACAATTTTACATTTCTTGACAAAGCCCAATATTAGAATTGATAATTTTAAATCACATTCCTAGACCCACAGCAAAAAAAGTGACAAATGAGCATGCATCTTGGACAAAATAATTGGTTACTCGTTATGTATTGCAAAATTCAAATGAACTTTGATTAAACTGAGACAGCAAGAGAAGAACTGTTGATTTTATCCTTGTATAAGGTATTCAATTTGCAGAGAGAAGATTGTAACTATAAGAGGTTACTGATGATATCTTTCCAAAGATGACAATACGAGAAATATTCCATTGCACACATAAATACTCAATAAACTTTACCTTGTCTGAGTCATCTCTCATCACATTAGTTGTCAAAGCCATCATCTTTTTCCTTTTATGTTGTGGCATTTCTAATAAGCTAATCTGGGCAGGCAAAAAAGAAAATTCAGATTCAGGTGTAAAGTACAAAAATAACAAAGTGGAGATAGGTATATGCCATGACTAAATGAATAAAAGGGCAGGCCAGTGCAAAATGTTCTAACTTCCAACCTAATAGAGTAATAGGGTCTAGGGAGGTAGATGTATGCATCCTTACCCCCACAACCAAAGAGGAGGTTTCCAGGATTTAAAACCATGATTTGACTTTAAGGTCATAAGGCAGCAACCTTACTGTTGTGCCAAAATTATTTATATGTATATATGAACTCCAATGGTCTAATTATTTCATTTTATCACCAATCTGAAAGAGTACAACTTATCTCAACACTAGTGAACAAATGTCTTTAATGGATTAAATGAGCCTGATTCATTACTCAAGTACAAAAACAACAGATTTTGAAAGAATTTAAAATATGTATATTACCCCCCCTTGTCCTCCCCTCGCAACAAGAACTTCATCACCAGGTTGTGCTAGATCAGCCAACATCTTCCCTCGTTTGCTTTTCACAACTGTTCCTGTCACATTAATAAACTCAATGAGTGAACTCAGATTTAATTCTTCAGAGGTTGTTCTCACTATCTCCTTTGCAAAAACAAGAACCAAAATGAAAACAAGTTAACCTTTTTGTAATTTTATTCAAAACATACAAATACAAAATGAAAGCAAAAAACAAATCAACCGCCACTTGATGACCTGTTTGGTTTGAGAAAAATCCTTCCTATTTTCATTAATAATTACAAAAACATCATTTAATTTTCACTATGTTTCTAATTTCAGACTTATTTTCACCATTCATATACAAACAGGAAATAAAGTGAAAGCAAAGTTATATTTTTGTAGTTATTAATGAAAAGAGAAAATAATGAACAAAAACATTTCTCAAACGAAACAAGTGATGTTTTATTTTGTTCACTCTTTGTTGATATGTTTTTTTTTTAGAGTAAACTACACTATCCTTTCTTAAGAAATACGTAAATGACATTGTCCTTCCTTCTAATTTTAAAAATTACACTCTCTTCCTGTAAGAGATGAATGTGTGTTACACTTTAATCCATTTAATGTAAAACATCTTAACAGTAGTGAACAACTATGAATGAGTCTCCTAAAGACATTTTCATTTTCTCTACAATTTTCAATGTTGCCTACAACTAAGTTTGAACACAAAATTGTTGAATTTTGTTTTGGTGCCCATGATATCCTCAACCAAGAGATAGGGACTAATCTCTCGGAATACAATATCCGTGTAAGGAGTTGACCTCTCCCATACACATGCAGTGTTATCAATGACTGATAGTGGAAGGCCAAAATTCCGCCATTGCAGCCTATGGTCCCACCATAGCAGGGCTCCCTTCACAAATTGCCTATGGTGGTTGGCAAAAAATTTGCCATGCCATTCCATCATGGCACTGCCATTTAACAACACTGTAGACATGGATCTGGAATACTATTATTAGAACTTTAGACAATAAAATGAATATTTAAACACTCCTAATACCAGCTTTCCAAATTGGTCCATCATTCTTCATTTTCATTTTCATTTTATAACGTCATAGAGGTTCAAAAATTAGCTATAAATGATGGCAATAATCAATAGTGCAGAAAAGAATCATTGAGACAAAAACAGAAAACCAGAGCATACAAACCTACAGGGACGGGAATGCGCAGCGTGGGCGCAGCAAGTCCGTCGCGGAGCAGCGAGGTCAAAACGCCCATGGCAGCAACATTGCCGCCGCGTTTGGCGTGATAGCGGGGTTTGTTGTGAAACTCCAGCAACGTGTCTTTAGCCTCGTCCGCATAGATCACCACGTCCCCTCCGTGCCCTCCCATGGGAAGAATAAGGGACCCGTCGAAGTCCCTCTTCAGAGAGCCTTTCCCTTTCTTCATTACCTTTCCCTGTTCCTGTTTCACTCTCTCGTTCAGCACCGCGCCGTGGCCACCGTCTCCCGCGCGAACGGTGAGAATTACGTGGTCGAAGTACTTGTGAGGCTCCTTGGTCAACGACGTTGACGGCGGAGGAGAGGCGTTGGCGCTGGTAGCGCCGCACCATACCGTTTTCCGTTTGTGCTTTTCGCAGTTGCGTCTGTTGTGGAATTGGACCCTGCTGTCAGTTGAGAAAGGTGAGATAAGGAAGAAGGTAAAGGGAGAATCAAAGAGTGAGTGAGTGAGTGAGTACCTAGGTGGAAGCAAGAGAGTGGAGAAAAAACGAGTTTCGCGTAATTGAATGTTGCAGAATGAAGGTGGCGAAATTAGAGACACCATTATCCGAAGAGGAATGGAGTATCAGGACTTGTGCGCTTCTCTTCTGACTTCTCTCTCAATATAAGCCCAAAGTCTCGATCTTTTGTTTCTTAAGCCCATAATAGATTCAAATCTGTTTGCATTTAAATTCGTGAAATCCCATTTCAATTTTTTTTAACTCGTGTATGGTATGCAAACTGTCAAGAAAAGAAATTGTAAAAATAAATTTAATTACAATATACCTAAAAAAATACACTAACATTCCATGTTGTCTATGATAAAATTGTTAACTCTTATTAATTAATTCAAATTTATATATAAAAAATTTTAATTAGTTGATAATGTAAAAATTATACTAATAATATAAAAAAAATTCATAAAAATTTAATTAAAATGCATTGAGAGTTTAAAATTTTATATTATCATTTAACTTTAAATTATCATATAAATAAGATTATTAATTTTTATAATCATTATTTATTATTTATATATAATAATTTCTAATTTGTTAATAGTTTACACCAACGTATCAAAACTAAACTCTTTACATCCATAATAATATTGCTCACACACTTCATGGAACTCCAATTTTGCACTACATACACGTGATTTACCCGGCTAGGTGAGATTAGTTAAATTTAAGATTACTATTATTTATATAACCATTTAATTTTAATGCACTCGCATTGTAATTTTTTTAAGAATATTAAACAAATTGAAAAAAAAAACACTATATAAATTTTCAAGAGTGAATATAGTTGAAATTATAATGGTCAATTAAATTGATTCTTAAAATTAATAATATCTTTAAAATAATTTTTTAAATTATTTATTATTAATTAATTTAATTCTTAAAATTGTTATATTCAATTAAATTGTTATCTAAAATCAAATTAGTTATTAAAATTATAATAACTGATCAAATTGGTCTCTAAAATTAAAAAAAAAATAATTATAATTACCCCTTAATTTCTTAATTTTATGAATTTTATTCCTATTTTTTTCACACCGAAACTTATATAATTTTGTAAATTTGTTTCCTTTTAAAGTCATTATTTATTAAACCTTTTTATTTTAATTATATAATTTTTATTCAATTATATAAAATTACTTATTATTTATAATATTTTTTACTCTTTTATTTGCAAAGTAGTTACGTAGTATTAAAACTATTTAATAAATAAATTTGTATAATATTATATAATTTACCTAATAACTGATTTTATATGATTTAATAAATAAATCTATATAATTTATAAATTTATATAATTAACATAAAATATTTTATAAAAATAAATTTATCATCTTAATTTTTTTAATATTTATCGCATAATAAATATAAACATATACCTGAGAAATATAAAATACAATTAACAAATATAATAATTATATAATATATTTTTATATATAAACTAAACAAGTCAAATGAATTAGTGTTTAAGATTTAGTCTATAATTATTGTAGAAAACAAATGAGTTAAAATTTCAAATCCAAAGTTCTGAACACAATCCCAAAATTATATAAGTTTAGCACTAAAATGTGTGGAAAAAAATTATAGAAAAATTTGTAAAATTTAAAGTTATTAGGTAAAAAGTATAATTAAATTTTTTTAATCTTAAGAATCAATTTGACCATGCATTATAATTTAAGGAATAAATTGAATATTAATTTATAATTTAGAAATTATTTTATTGTTATTTTTATTTAAAAAATTAATTTTATTATCATTACAATTTAAAAAACTAAATTGATTAATAATGTACAAATTCAAGAATTAGTTTGCTATGTTATCAATTTTAAAAATCAGTTTAACTATTACAATGTTAGAGATTAAATTGATAGATAACTCAAATCTTAGAATAATTATTTTAAAAAAATCAATAATCTACACTATATTAACATTAATAACACGATAAACACTACAATATCAGTGCATTCTAATCAAATTATTATGAGAAACAAAAAGCAATAAAAATTTTCAGAAATCATCATCACGATTCATCATCATCAACAGAAGAACAGTGAGTGGACAAAGCTTTCTAGCTCCATTTTTTTCCTAGTTGTGGCTTTAAGAGGGAGATTGCTTACATTGACATCTAACAAACAGTTAGTGTTACTAAACTAAACTGAATGGTATGTTCTTGAAACATACGAGTCATGAAGTTCAGACATGCCTTTGGTCCATCCAGATACAATTACAATTATACCCAAGCGCAGTTACTTCCACCATTCAACAAAAATACTGCAGACACTGAATCACGTTACACTATACTTGTCATAATCCTTCTTTTATGTCATAAACAAGTAGCCAAAAGATGTAGACGCGTTTCACATAAAAAATCGAAACACGAAAAAACAATGTTTTTGGTTGTGTCAGCTAAACCTCACAATGAATTGAATACAATCTAAAGTGTGGAAAATTATGGGGGAATAACATCTTAGGGCCACACACTTCCCCGGATAGAAATCTTAATCTGGGGCGAATTGCAGTTTTCTCCATTTTCATGGAACACTGACACCTAAAAAATGCAGTATGACCAAAAAGATCTAGATAGCCTGCTACCAAAATTTTTATACAAGAGTACATTGTGACAACTTTACACTAGTAATCAAATCATGCATGAACCAATCCCTTATGTGGCAAAAAAGGCACAAGGTACACGTGCTTCATTCCCCAATTTCCCAGTGGATATTTAACTGCTTTTTTATCGAGTTTTAAGAAAATCCGTTAAGAAAAATGGTAGAGGCCCATCCTGCATATGAGCAAAAGAAGGAATCAGATTGAACACTGACTAATTTGTGGACAATAAAATAGTTGCGTCTCTTGTCGCACTTGTGTGCGGGTGCTTACGTACTCTCACTCAAAAATTGATGAGTAAACAGATGGTTATCAGTTGGTCAGAATTAGTGTCAAAGCTTAAAATGCAAAAGATATTCTGAGAAAAATAAGCCAATATATGCTACCATTAAAAACTAAAACTGAAACAGGAAAATTATTAATTGCCTAACCTCCTGGCTTAAGCATTGTCTAACTACCAAGGCCTGCTTTATAAGCCGCTCCATTGCAGTTTCGTTGGGAAGGTTTAAGTATACTGGCGATCACCAACATTAACAAGAAAAATAAAAAGACAACTATTGATCATATTTAGCAGGGATAGAACAAAGCATTAGTATTTGCAAAGGTGTATGGTGAAGTTAACCAACCATGAATAGTTTGATTCAAACAATCCACAATCTGTTGCCGATACTCTAAGCTAAGCAGATGAAACGATGGGGATTCCACTGGATTCTCATAAGCAAGAAGGGCCATAAATTCCTGAAACAAGGGCAGCTTTATGTTTACTTTAAACCTTAAAGACACACACATGTATCAATAAATTGTTAGCAAAAGGCAAAACATACTAGAAGTTTGTACATATATAGTGGCTCCTTTCCAAAAGGACTCAACTTGGTCCGAGCAAACTCCAAAGCTTCTATCCTGCCAACAACATGAGATTCTATGAAAGCAAGAAGTTTGCAACATGCTCTCTTGGAAGCAAATATAATCTCATCTCACCATTTCCTAGAGCAAACAAGGTCTATAAAATGAAGGCTTAGAAGATCAAACAGCAAACTATTATTGTCCTCTAGAATATCCTGTTTCAGCTGTTCAGTGATGTCAATAGCCGTAAGTGGATTTCCCACCCGTGCATTGTGCAAGATTCCTAAAGACGAATGAAATTTGCCGTCAAAAAGAGGCCTTACTACCTATAATATGCTCCAATTAAAAACAATGTAGATTTTAGAAGCAATCCCCAGCATCCTCTGCAAGTGGAGGGGAGGGGAGGAAATATAAGTCGAGCGAAGGCAACAAGATATGTTAGTTCAAAGGTAGGCAAGAAAACAGTATATTTGACAAAAGTAGACAACATTGTCAAAACCCAGCAAATGTTTCAAGTGGCATTAAGAGCAAAAATTGATTCAGCATC
Source organism: Mucuna pruriens (assembly GCA_025330945.1). Taxonomy (NCBI): domain Eukaryota; kingdom Viridiplantae; phylum Streptophyta; class Magnoliopsida; order Fabales; family Fabaceae; genus Mucuna; species Mucuna pruriens. The sequence goes on from JAENHJ010000132.1 coordinate 525,322, forward strand.
CTTCCATTTGAGGTCCAGTAATCCAATGTTCATGTTTTATATGATACAAATCTTCCAACAGTGACAACTAAGCAAGGTTTGAAGTACACAAGCAAATAAAATATGACATTCACAAGCACCCAAAAGTCTTCAATCAACCTTTTACATTGAAAGACAACAATAAACCTACTGTTTCTTTTTTCCATTATCTCCAACTGATTTGCAGGACGCTTCATCCCAGTGCAAGCAATGAATGACTCTGACGACTCTATGTAGCAATTCTGTATAAGATATGACAGAATGATGTCGTGGACATTTTTTTCATTTATAGCCTGTAAATATATATGTGCAGAAATTAGTACCAAAAGTTATGACATGAGAAATAATATAAGTATATAACCAAGAAATCATAATTGTCCACAGATACACAATAAAACACCTATTAGTGACCATCTATGCAACAGTTCGGTTAGAAGTACCAATGCTGCCTGTTCTTTTTTTCTCTCAGAAAAACAAGTTCATAAATCACAGCTAAAAATGAACTGCTTAAATTGAAATATTTTTCATCGCATAAGTAAGCAGAAAAATAGATCCACAGAAACAACAAAGAATTGAGGCTCAACACATCCCAACTACCTCGAGTTTTAAAAAATTCTAAAACAACAACAGGTCATTTCTTTACAATGCCAAATTAAATATGATATTTAAGCATATCATAGAAGAATACTTAAACACGAATGAGCCTTCAATAAAAAATACCATGGCAACACCTAAAATATACGCAACATATCAAATACCACAAATCCTTACGCATAAAGCAGGTTACACACAGGACAAAAATGCAGACTAGCGATGCATATAAAATTGTGACTTCATAATTTCAGACGTATCAATACAAATGCATCACAAAATAAGCATTCCTGAAAATCAATACAATGAGCCTCGTTACTGTGGACCAGTTTATGTGCAATCCAAATTGAATTGTATTTTAGGGCTCGTAACTCTCGCTAAAATTGAAACCTACCTATGAGCGCGAAACTTACAATCCTAGCAGAAGTAGTTACGAAAACTTTGAAACTGAGGAAAATGCAGCGATGTTATGATATTGTGAGGGTAATGTTTCGTACATGTGGAAAGGGGATTGTGAGAGAAGAATGGAAAAGGAAAAGAAGAAACGTACAATTTGTTCGTAAAGGCGAGGATCAATATTCATGGTTTCAAGCGTGGATACTCCGAAAAGGGGAACAAAGCAGAGCAGTGTGACTGTGAGAGAGAGAAGCAGAAAGGCTAGTGTTATTATTATTATTATTATTACAGGTGTCAGTCAGTGTGACGCGTGTGTATATATATAACTCTCTGCTGCAGAAAGGGTAAGAATGGAAATATGGAATACAAACCACTTGGACTGCAAATCCGCAATCTCAATCTATATTTGAATAACTATTGTTAAATAGAAAATTAATTAATGAAATTGTCATTAATTTAAATTTTTATTTTTTATATATAAATCAACATATTTTAATTGTGGATTTTTAATTAATTGTTGTTGAGTATATTTTATTTTTTAATATTTATTTATTTATTTTAAAGGTGTCAAATCTCTCTCAAATATTAGATGTTTATGTTTTTTAAATATTGCATTACGGACCTGGATAAATACATATGGTTGCTTGTGGACTTTTGTCCCTATTAATTTTATTTTTATTTTTATTTTTATTTTTAATGTATAAGATATTTTAAAATTAAGATAAGTATTTTTATTTAGGCGTTTTATTATAAAAATAATAATATTTGAGTATATTTTTATATACAATAATACATTATATTTTATAATTTTATTATGAAGATAATGCATTATTTTTTTAGATAAATATTATATTCTTTGTAGTAATTTTATTGTATAGATATTATATTTTTTAAAATAAAATATTTGAGTACCATTTTCTCTCTCTTTTTAATAGTTTTTATTTTATAATATGTTATTATTGTTTTAAAGGTTATAAATGATTATATTACAATTAAATAATATTATTAATTTTTCTTTTATAATAATTTAATTATAATTGATTGGAGAGTTAAAAATTATTTACCTTTATTATTGAGGTAAGTTTTACAAAAGATTCACGACTTGAATTTTGAGTCATGTATATATTTTTAGCCTTTCTCCTTCTCATCTTTATTTTTATTGTCTAGGAAAACTCTAACATGCTTTAAAACTTGAATATACAATATAGAAACACGGTGTAAACTTTGAAAAAGCAAACCTTGATTGAATGTGAAATGACATTTGTAATATTGAGTTTTTAAAAAAAATTGTAATTTATCTTTTTATGTAAATTTATCTTTCTTCTATTAAAAAATATATAAGATTAATATTTTAATGATTATTGATATTTTGGATGTTAAATGGATTTTAAACCTTGAAATAATTTTATTTAATTAGTATGAAAAAAAAATCATAAATTTAAATACGTGAATCAAACTTTTAAAAGAAAATAGATTGTGTATAGTTTTTAATAATTCCTCAATTATACATTACTATGATAAATTTGTTAATAAATTTAATTTTTAATGGTGTTTTAATATTGGAAGAGAAAGTTTACATATTTATAAGGTGTGCTAAAATATTTACTTGAATTCTTTTAGTTGAAAGGAAAATTTTGTAATTCTCGCAGCTCTTTTCGATACAAAACTTTAAACTTGAAATAAATCAATTATTATTTTAAATTATTAAAATAATGAATTTACTTGACTATTTTTTTTATTGTGATTATCATACGGCAAGTATAGTCACTAAAAGAATTGAGAAAAGGATGTGTATACTACATTATAATTTATTGTATTTGTTTAATCCCAAATTCTAATTAATAATACACTGCTAGTTAACACTATGGACAAAGCTTTTCTTTCTGTTCTTTTTATTTTCTTCTAAAAAACAAGCGGAAGGTCACACCTCATAATTAAATTCTATTACACTAAAAGGTTCTCTTGTAATGAATGTCGATTCTCTTTCTACAATTTAGCTGCTCTCAATTATGTAGTATATATAAATCTTAAAAATTAAATATATTTTCTAATAACACATATTTGTTCAGAAGATAATAATCCGTGAAATCTTTTATATTTGATTTAAGGTAAATAAGAGAAGGTGATAAGCGGAGGAAATATTATTATTTGATATCAGATCTTGACCGTTAAAGAGTAAAGGATATTAATAACTTGGTTAGGTAACATCATTCAATAACTAATCTTTATATTAAATTTGATTAAATTAAGAAAATAAAATAATGTTTTGTTATACAGAAAATGAAATGTAGTTCTAATCGGATAATAGTTGGATCCAATTTAGTTAAAGCGTAGTTGAACTATATTTTACCAATAAGGAAATCTTTTCTTGAGACTTAATCCTTGATATGAAAATAACTTACAATAGGTTTATAAGTTGTTTTCAAATTATTTCTACAGTTTCTTTAATATTGTTTATAAAAATAGTTTTCAACGTGTATGAAAATAATTTAACCAATTTTTCTCTTTAATTATAAAGACAATGTATTCATAAGTGTATATATATAATACATATTTATAAAGTTTGTCACCCATATTTTTTACCTTCAAGACAGAAATGAAATATGTGGAATTTTTGTTTTAGAAAAGAAATCTTCCTCGAGAAACGAAGCAGGGTGAGAATTTCACTTTATTAATAATTAACAGCCAAAGTTGTTAATAATTTATTTGAATTCATATCTAATTCGACTTTACAGAGAATACAAGAGTAAAAAAAACTGGATATAATAAATAAGGGCATTTGTGGTGATATTGGCATAGCATAAAAGAATACATAAATTGATTTGTAAGGTGAAGAGAGAAGATGTTGTATTTATAGCTCACAACTGCATCAGATAATTCAATCTAAACTAAAAAAAAGAAAACATATCAATAATATCATGATTATAATCATAATTTATTTTAAAACATATCAAGGGATGTTTTAAAATTTTATCATTGTTTCAAATTTAACGTAATTGCATTAAACTTTTTGATCCATTTTATCCATCACATATAACGTGATTTTATCAAGCAGATTTTTTCTAATTCTTATGGTGAATTGTTATTTAGATCGATTAAGGAAGGAACAAAATCTCTTGTTACATTTGAAATTTTCTACTACACTTTATGAAAGAAATATTAATCTGAAAATATAATACGATTCAATATCAATCAAATTAATTAATATGATTAGAACAATCGGTCTTAATAGAAAGGGATTCAATTTTATTTTACTATATTAATCAATTTTTAATCTAATTGCAAATTATGCATACTTTTTGCACCGTGATATTGTATTTCAATTTTCCTTTTACCAACAATATTGATTTCTTGTTTAAATATAATCCTAGATTCCTATTTTCATGATAATAAAATAGATGGATTCATGGTTATAAACATTTTTAATTGTTACTTTTTATATTTTGAATTTGAGAGGTAGTTTGTGTATATCAAGTGGAGAGTATTCAAATTTGAAATAATCTTATCTTATTTTGTGGAATTTGGTCTAATTGATTGATTCATTAAATATGTTTTACAGGAAATGTGATATTAGAGTAAAAAATACATTTTAATCTTTTAAATTATTTTTAGTTATTTATTCATTAATAAAGTAATGGTCATTAATAGAGTTTAATTGAAATTTACTAAAACATTGTTTTCTCTATCTTACTACCTAATCCCTTGCAAAGAGTATTAATTGATGTAAAAAATATATAATTTATTTTCTCTCTCCTTCCTTCATCAGCCAAGATTTGTAGGAAAATTTAGAAAATTATAAATTTTTGTATTCAAACTTTTAAACCTCAACCATTATATGAAATATGTTTAAAAGTTATTGCAATGGTAGTATTTTCCACACCCCTCCCTCTCACTTAACTTTCTTTTCTTCTCCCAAAGCTTTCAAACTATAAGTTCAAGAGTTCAAAATCAAAGTAAATTTGTTCTTTCCTTCCTTGCCTTAGTCTCTTGTTACTTTTGGTAAGTTTGGTTTCACCTCTTCCATCTCTCTTCATACTCTAGCTGAATGCTTACCTTATTCTCACCATGATATTTTTTTGTTTTTATGTGATAAAATGATTGGGTAATAAATCATGATGGCTTGATTCAAGATTTTGGCTCCCACAAACAAAGTCTTCTCTTTTCTCCTCACAAAAACTCTATCCCTTTGCCATTCTTTATTGGGTAAGGAGAGCTTAATTAATACTCTTCCATTTTGCATTGTAATGTTGACTTAAGATATGTTTTGGGTCATTATTGGTTGAAATATGATATTGGTTGCATACTTATAAAGTTGTGTTATTTTCGCCTAGACATACCTTAATATTTTTTCTATAACTCTCTATGTGGTTGATGGTTTGCTATCTGTTTGTTTATGGAAAATAGACATCTTAGGCTACAAAATAGGCACAAGAATCACTTTAAAACATTAAGATATGACTTCTAAAATTGGATTTGAAGTTGGATTTGTTACATTGAGAACGCTAATAACCTTTAAAACTTGTTTTGATTGTTTTTGCCGCTATAAATATTTTTTGAGAAAACGAAATATATGGTTAAAAACTAGACTTAATAGACTTTAAAAGGATAGATAATACACCTTTTAATTCATTTAATTGATATGGTAGAGGTTGGTTTGAATATGAAGCATGTAGTACAAAGTCCTAAACTCAATTGACGTTTTGAACATGGTTTGGTAAAACACTCGTACCCCTATGCATCAATCTTATTTGAACACATGATATACCTTTTTGAAAATTATACTTATGAAGATATAGAAAGTATCAAATTTTATAATTTTTTATTTTAGTTGAAAGACAAAAATATAAATAAAGTTTACTATTTTGCATAGGTCTAATTTGACCTCTACCCACTCTAAATGAATCATGTTTTTTTTGTAAAATTTTGTTTTCAACATGAGTTGTTGTTTTAGAAAATAGAATTTAGGTCTTTAAATTAGTTTGAAATAATATAAATTTTCTAGAATTTTTTTGGAAATCATTTTGTGGTAAAATCACAAAGTTTGACTTAATATTTTTTAAAAGATTAAGGATATCAAACTGAATTCTTTTTTTATATTTTAACTCTAGATTTAAATATACACTCAGATCCTCAAATGATTTTTGTTAGAAAACAAACCATATATGATTTTAAAGTCCTAAATCTTTATTTTCTAAAACAATAATCTACATCCAAAATAAAAATTAAAAAAAAAAACATGATTAATTTTAAAGTGGGCAGAAATCAGATTTGGAAAACAGTCAATTTTATTTATATTTTTCTCTTTTAAATAAAAACTAAAAATTATAAAATCTGATGCTTTTTATAGCTTCAAAGTTTAATTTTTAAAAAGGTATGTCACTTGTTTAAATAAGATTAATGGAAAGGATACGAGTGTTTTACCAAACTATGTAAAGAAAATTAGGAATTTCCCCATAATTGAACACTCCTGCGGCCTTCCAATCAACCAGTGATTGTGAAACTGATTGCACCTTTGGTCTCTTGCAGTATGATACCCGAGGAAGAAACACAATAACTTTCATGACCATATCCCTCTAAGTCAAATTTAATAAAAAATAAAAAAACTCCTTAAGCTCTACAGCCTCTCCAAAATGACACTCTATTCGATACTTCAGGAGCCATAATTAAACCTAAAAGTCCCAAACTCTATACTACAATACTAGCTAGGTCTCCATGAAAGTAAACTAACCAGAGGCAAAGTCATATAAATTTTTATTTTAAATTCTGTTTAGATAAATTTTTATTTTATAAAAACTCTACCAATATTAAGTTGGTGCGAGTACAATTAATTTGAATCTTAGTATCGTGAATAAGAAAAGCATAATTAAAAAAGAAGATTTTACTAAAACATGATTAACTAAATATTTATCCAATAAAATTAATAAATACTTAGTGCGAATAATATGTTGACTATAAAATAAAACCTTTTTAGTATAATTTTTTCAAAAATTAACTGCATAAGTAGTTGTTGTAATCTTACAAAAGAAACTCAGTTCAGTTTATAATTTGATTTCTTATTGTAGTAAGAGGGAAAGCTAATATTTACTATCATGAGCAACATTAACGATTTAAAGTAGTAAGTATTAAGAAGATGAAAAAGTAGGCATCAAAATTTACAACCTGTATGGTATACCCGAAGCAATTGCATGAAGTCCTCAAGAAGAAGGAAAGGCATCTTTAACAGCAGTGGCAGCAGAGAGGTAATTAAGAGTGTTCTTGAGAGTGTCCTTCTCCCTCTTCAAGCGCGTGGCCGTGTCCTCAAGCTCCAGCAGCGCCTGTTGCTCCCTGGGCGCACCTTCGAACGTGCTTCCCACGAAGAAAGAAAAAGGCGTGGGAAACAAATTCCGTCTCAAATCACCGATCTCCTTCTCCCCCTTCTTCCCCCCGAGACGATTCGAAAGTCGTATGACGTCCTTCATGTAACCCTCAACCTCACGCGCCAGACACTCCGCGTCGTCCCCGACGACATCCTCGGACGGTCTGTCCTCGAGCCACGTCACGCGCCCCACGAGATAGGGCTTCGTGCGTACGACGTGGCTCACGCGGAACCGCTCCTGTCCCTTGCACACCAAGAAGAAGCGGTCGTCGACGAGGCGCTCGTGCTTGACGACCTCGCCCACGCACCCCACTTCCGCGGTGCCCGAAACGGCGTCGTTGTAGATGACCCCGAAACGGAGATCGGTGTGGAGGAGTGTGTGCATCATGATACGGTACCTGAACTCGAAGATCTGGAGCGGGAGGATCGCACCGGGGAAGAGGACCAGTGGGAGGGGGAAGAGAGGGAGCTCCACCGCCTCCTCTTCGTGGGGCTTCTCCGACGCCGAGCACCGGAAAGAGTCCAGCCTCCGCCCACGGCGAAACATCGACGACGATATCGTTAGAGTGTTGCAACCACTTAAGGAGTGGCTCTGAGATAGAGAGGCGCATGGTACGAGCTGTGGCATTGGGAATGCCATTTTTTTTTAGAGTAAGGGAGACAGGAACTGCTTTGCTTGGTCTTGTTAGTTACTAGATTGTTTCGTTGTGTGGTTAAGGTGGTCGTGCCAGTCGAACTTGGGACTGTGACTGGCCTAGTACAGATATTATGTGTGAGATGATGGGTCATCGCTTTGTCTTTCACTTGCCAAATGCTATTATTGCTTTATCGGTTTCAGAAGTGGATATAGTGATTGTGGAAATTTCGTGGTTTTGAGGCAAGTAAGATTGTGTGGATGTTGGTTGCCATGTGGTTTACCATATTCCACGTCTGCAGCTTCCTCGGAGGTATGCTTTAAGCTTTATAGAGAGAAGAAGAATTCGGTGAAATCATATACCAAGAACTGAGTCATATATTTGAAAAGAAATATAAAATTAAGTAATTTTATATAAGAAATAAATAAATTATATCTAATCACGTAAAATAATTTTATATTATTATTTAATTATAAATTATTGTCTATAATAACAATATAAAATTATTTTATATTTATCATTAAAATAAAAGATAATATATTTAACAAAGAATATTCCCAAATCATCTCCCCGCCCAATGTCTATGATGGCCCAACTTTTTGCCCCGATAGTCGCAGCCCAAATATAGGATTTGAGCCAGTAAACCATAATAGTAGTAATTAGCACAACTCGTGTTTGCTGTGTGCATTTTTAATAAATATTTTTTCGATAAAAGGTTAGTTTTGATATATTATAATATTATATCTTATCATATTTTGACATATATGTTAATTTTAGTCTTTTTTCTCTCAATATTTGTTTATTTTTCCACATTTTAATTATAACTTAATAAAATGAATATATTTTATTATTTTAATTTATTCACAAAGTCATTTTTAAATTTTAAAACATAATAAATTTTGACTCAAATTTATTAAATTTTCAATATATAAAAATAATAAATCATAAATCATTTCTATCTATAGCAAATATATATATAGTAATAGCTTTCTTTTTTTAATATGTTGAAAGAAAAAAGAGAAGAAAGCGAAAGGGTAATTTATAGTTTTATACAGATGCAAGGAGCAGTTAAAAAAATTGAGAATATGTAATTAAAGGGTAATTTAGTCCAACAAAAAGTATCTATCGAAATTTTTTATACTCAAATAAATTTTTAATTCCTATAGGATGAAATTTTTATCATTGTAAAAAGGATTTCAATTTTTCTTTCTAAAAAATACAAAATTATTATTTTTAGTTTTTAGTGTCATATAACACTCTTTAATTTGCTATGAATTTAACAAAGTTAAATTATCATTTCGGATAACACTTATTAGCGTCTTTACTATTTTATGTCAACATATAATATTTTTAAAAAGAATTTAGATCTTCATATGAAATGTTATTTATTTATCTAAAATATACATATAAAACATTGAAAATAGTTATTTTAAATTTTAAAATGATAAAAATTAAATATAGCCAATATACATAGAAATGTGAATAAATATCGTCTATTTTTTAATATATTGAAAGGAAAGGGAGAAGACAAGGAAGTAACCGTTTATACATATACTGGGGAAGTTAAATAAAAATTGAAAATGCACAGTTGGACAGTTGGAGGATATTTTAGTCCAACAAAATGTATATATTAAGAATATGTTTTACTTGTGTTTTAGTTTTTTTTTTTTAGCTAAAAAATTTGTTTGAAATTGTGGATAGTGTTTTATAATCAAAATTTTTTAGTTATGTAGTAACATTGTTTAGATCCTACTTAAAATGGAATTTTTTATAAAGTCAACTTCTAATCTTTTATATTTATTTTTTTTATCTTTAAAAAACTATTAAGATTTTTTTACCATTTTCTATGCTTGATTTTATTAAATAATTTTTTTGTTTTTCTTGTTTCACTCATGAGGTAGTATTTATTATTTTTATCTTTTTAAAAAAGAGTTTTATTATTTTTACTCTTTTATTATATAATATATCAATAATGATAAATAATAGGTTTATTTTATTTTATTGGTATTATTATTTTAAAATATTTTATTATTAAACTATTTATTTTAACTAATATATTATTTATAATATCTATTTTATTTTTCAACATTATACTTCAAAATATTTACAAATTACATGTTTATTTTATTTTTATGCTATTTTTAAACTTTTGTATACTATAATGTTTATTTTAACATTGTATTTTTTACCTTATTTATTCTAATTTATTTTAAAATATTTTAGTCACCACAATTAACATAAAATATAATAAAATTTTATATACAAATATTATAAATATATAAATTTATGTAATTTTACCTTTATCAACTACTTCAATATATAACTTTATCAAATACTTATAAAATAATAAGTTTATGCTGAACCAAAAGTTAAAATAAGAAAAAAATATTTACCTATATCGATAAAGTAAAATGAGGAAAACCAGATTTCAATTTAATTTTTAAAGTATTAATAAAATTAATTTTATTAATTTAATTTTTAAAATTAAAATTCTCACTATTTTATTTGCTTTAGTTGACACTTTTTCTTAAATTAGTCTATAGTATTAAAAATATTATGTTATTTAACTTATCAAATGTATTTTTTACTCAAATATATACAATATGAGAAAATAGGTTATAATTTACAATATAAAACAACTTTACATATTTTTTTTAATCACAAACTAACATATATGGTAAGTTTATTGAATTTTATATTAATTACTTTAAAGTCATACAAATAGTAATTTGTGATTTAATTATTGTATAAAATTATTTTACACGATCATTTTATAACCATTAAATTCTATTGACATTTTGAAGTGAAATAATGGGGTGAAACCCATTTTGGTACATGTAAGTGTATGATGTTGACATTTTAGTTCGAGAATGTAAGAAAAATAAGAAAAAGTCAATGAAAGTGTAATTTGTTACTCATATCAGTCAATCGATTATAATACCTTTGTCAAAATTGATGGTTGGGATTACATGACATGTTAGGTACACATGACACATGCTAGGTACACGTGGTTGGCATATGACAATCAAGCCAATCGAATTAAAATAAAAGTTGACTTAAAAAAAATCAGAATTTGTAACATTACAACATATATTATATTCAATTTAATCTTTAAATTTAACCAATTTGACATTTTTTTCCCTAAAAGTAGTATTGAATTGTCAATTAAGTCTCATGTTGCATGTAAATTATTAGTATAAACATCATTATCTTCTCTCTCACTTCCATTAGGTGTCTTTCATCTTCTTTACCTTACTCTCGCACACTTTATTGTCCATTTTTTTTTTGTTTCTACATTATATATACCAAGTCAACCATTTAAAATTTTAAAATATGCAGAGTCAAATACAAGTCATAAAATATATATTTTTTTGTTTACATAAGAACATAAAATTATATTTCAAACTAAATTTTTATTCATGTTAATAGTATGAATAAATGAATTCAAGCCTAATAAATTTATGTAGTAAACTTAAAAGATAGTTTTCACATTTGAAATATGTACCCAAATCAAAGTAATGTATAAAATTACTAAAATAACATGATTTTAGAATATTTAATTGAGTTATATTTTTAATTTTACAATTATATACAAAATTTATTTAAGGATATTAATGAAGACATTTAATATTATGAATGCATCATAAATGAGTGTGAATGCGGAATGGGAATACGTCATAATCATAAATGAATGTGAACATCCAGAAGGGCGGTAATGCGTTACTACGACTTTTTAAAATTTATTTATTTGTTTAATAAGTATTATTTTTAAATATTTTAATTAAATTTTGATCACTTTTAAAGTAACTTTAATAAAAAATTAATAATTTTCAGTAATGTGATAATTCATTAATAAATGATAATGTACAAAAACTTATATTTTTGTACATTTTAATTAAATTTTATTTTAATTGTGTATTTTTTTAAAACTTTCATGTTCTTCATGCATTGTTTGAGGATGAATTGTTAATGGTAATTCAAAATTTCATATTATCGTGACGACGTACAATGTATTTTTCATAAAAATTAAAACATGACACTTATATTTGGAATGATCCTATTTTATTATTGATATATAGTTTAAATAAAAATTAGTTTAAGAAAAATATTTGTTATTAAATAGAATTAATATAATTAAATGATGTATAACTAATTTTTTTTTAATAAGCATAAATTATTATTATTTTATCTACATATTTGTCTACATGAGAGAGTAGTTTTTTAATTTTTTCCATTACCTTATTTATCTTATCTCATATTTGTCTCTATTCTCTTCCTATTTTTCTCTTATTTTAAAAGAGTATAAAATTTCAGTTTAAATGAAAGTTCTCTATTTAATACGATAAAAAGTAGGTTTTGCAGCAAATGAAGTAGTTAGTTTTACATTTGTATGGTAAAACTATGCAAAGAGAATTTTTCTGAACAAAACCTATGCTACAAAATTAAATGTATTTGGACATAGAGTGAGTCCACATGCATCAGTCATAAAATATATTTAAAAAATGAACAGAAAACATTATGAAAAATTGAATTACATTCACAATTCATATCCCATAAATTGTAAGGCCTATTATGACAATTTCCTTGCAAAAAAATAAATAAAAAAAATTTACTCTCTTTATATATTATATAAAATAACATGGAAAATTTACGCATATTTAATATTAGATATGTAATCTTTTAAATAAAATAAATTAAAAAAGTAAAGTAATTATGTTTTTATTTATTTGTCTGAGATATTTATAAACAATTATTAAAATATTTCTTTTCATTTAGTTTATTTTTTAAAATATTTAAAATTAAAATTTAAAAATTAATAACGAAATAATTTCATACTACTAAATTGTTAGTTCGTAATTTTTATTCACAAATGTTGGGTAATTATAAATGTTAATAATCAATAATTATGGGTAATTGTAAACATTGGATGGATAGTTAACATTTTCAGACGCAAGTATATGAAAAAGACACTGATGTACTCTCTCTGGTCATAAAAATAAAATAAAAATTCAATTCATGCTAATTAAAAAGTTGATTAATATTATTAATCCAGTTAAAGAATAATTTTTATTAAAATTTGATATCATTATATAAAAAGAATTATTAAAAACAGAATTTCAAATAAATAAATAATATTTAAAAATAATTTTTATTAAATTAAATAAAATTAGTTTAAATTTATTTTATATATAAGACTAATATATTTAAATATTTGTTTACTTATATTCCATACAAGTATATATTGACCGTATAAGAAGTCTACATTACATTGGTTGAACACAGTCAACACACTCTTTTGGGTAATTAACTATAAACATTGAATGGTCGGTTAACATTTTCCTATAATTTATTGCAGCAATCAAAGACAGTGGTTTATATAAACAATTTTCCTTCGCGTTTTACTTAACGTTTAAGATTTTGAATTTTTTGTTACATCAATTAAAAAGTATAATTAATTTAAATTTTATAAAAATTATTATATAATTTTTAATATATCTTTATTTTCATATTAATTAGTCTGGTTTATATTTTATTTTCTCTTTCTATAATAAATAGTTAAAAATAAAATAAGAAAACATTGAATTGGTATTAAAAGAAGGCTCAACCTTGGAGTTGCTCTGAATCTGAGTGAGTGATAGATTGTGTGTTAGCAAAGGCAACAAATTTGGAAACATGGGCGAAGAGGGACAGGTTATCGGCGTTCACACCGTTCAGTCGTGGGAGCAGCACCTTCAAAAGGGAAAGGACTCCAAAAAACTGGTTCGTACCCAAACAAACCTTCACTTACCTTTGCTTTTTGCAGCTCCCTAAGTTGTTTCTAGTACTCCAACTTTGTTTTCTTCGGATCTCTTCTTCCCTTACCCCTTTATGTCTTTTATTCTTCTGGATTGCAAAAATATCGACTCTCTTAACTTAATAAGTGTTTATAACATGTTCAGTTTTTTATATGAAAAGAAAAATTATCAACAATTCTTAGATCCATATCATGTGTACCAAGTCTAAACAGAGACTCCTGCCTTTTGAGGCAGCCAACCAAGGGTAAATAAGGCCTTAATCAAATTTTGAATTTTTTTTAATGAAAGAATTATATATATATATATTTTTTTTTTTTACTTTTATACTTTATAAAATTTTCTGTTTTGAGGTATAGTTAGTTTCTTTGCCTTTGTATTCTCTACTTTGACATTAACATGAGATATTTTATTATATTTTTATAACAAAGGTGAGATTTAGTAAAACATAGGGTGGAATCTTAACACATGCACATTTCAGTTTATTTATTTATTTTACTTGAGAGGATTCATCCATTCCCTGCATTTACATAAGCCACAACTTGTTGGCATTAATTATAGATTGTAATTATAATTTTATTCGTTTTTTTTTTGTAATTTTTTTAAGTAATCACTTAGTAGAAACTTGGTATGGATCTAGTTATTTTAAGCGAGTAATCATTTTGAGATTGTATGTAACATGATATTGCAATGACAAAAAATATTTTAAAATTAAAATTTTAAAAAAGAGTAAAATTAATTTTTGTATCGTCCTGTTTTATGACAGATGTGTCGACTATCCTTAGGTCCGAATACATTTAATTTTGCAGCATAGATTTTATTAAAAGAACCTCAACTTACAAGTTGAAAGTTTTGTAAAGTTAAATTAAATTTAAATTTATATTTAAAAATAGTATATTACTTGTTTTAATAATTATTGTTGAATCTACTGAATTGATATCTAACCGATATTGATAAAAAAAAACTCTTTGCATAGTAGTGCCATACAACTGCGAAACTGTTTACTTCCTTGCTTCTTATCATATTAAATAAATAATGTTTTTTTTTTTCTAAACAAAAGAAAATTAAGAGAATAGAGATAAATGTGAGATGAGATGAATAAGGTAACAAGAACAATAAAAAGTATTATATAAGTTGTAAATTTTTATTGTATGAATATAATATCTTCTCTGTTAAGATTGACAAATTATGATGTTATCTTTATTACCACTCCCTTTGCTCGTTTTTTTTAAACAAGACAACTCTGAAAGAAAATGACATTACACTTAATTACTAGATTGTGGTGGATTTTACTGCATCCTGGTGTGGTCCATGCCGTTTTATTGGTCCAATCCTGGCAGAGATTGCTAGGAATACACCTGAAGTGATCTTCCTCAAGGTGGATGTGGATGAACTGAGAGTAAGCATAAATCTACTGTGTCACATTAATTTTAAGCTTAAGGTCCATATGAACTATTGTTCTAAAATTTACTTATAATTCTACAATTGCATTGATGTTGTCACTTTTCAGACTGTTTCTGAGAACTGGTCCATTGAGGCTATGCCAACCTTCCTCTTCTTGAAAGAAGGGAAGCTCGTGGACAAGCTTGTGGGTGCTAGGAAGGAAGACCTGCAACGGACCATAACCAAGCATGCACATGTTGCTACTGCATGAAGTATCATCGTATGAACAACATCAAGAATATTATGCATTTTAATGTTTTTTATTTTTCTGAAAATAAATGACAATTTAGTTGTGTGCCATGTTTTTTTTTATTGGTGAGTTTTCGCATGGAGACGTGTTAAATTTCTCCATCCATGGAGACATCAAAATACCTGCTATAGGCAGTTGCTACCTGTTTTTATATATTTATATTTTTACCCAATTTTTTTTAAGTGTTAGTATTACCGTAGATATATATAATACCGAGGGTCTAAATTTACACTTATAAAAAAATAAAAATAAATTATCTTATAAATTAAAATTAATTTATACATAAATTAATTTTTTATGGGAGAATATTATTTTTTATTTTTTTCCTAAAAGTATTTATTGAAAAATTTATTTAAATAGTACCATAATCAAGTTTTTAAACTAAAACAATATAATGTTGCTTCTGTAACTAATGCAAGAGTCGTGTTTGAGTGATTCACTCCGATGTCCGAACCAAGTGGAGCTTCTTTATTATATTGTAAAAAGAAGAATAAGGATAAGCTATTTTGTTAAATCTTTTTCTTCAATTGAATCATAGTAATCTCGTGTTTTTATTGGAAGAATAACTGCTGATGAGAATCTAAAGAGAAAATAAGCAGTCATTTGATTTGAAAAAAAAAATGTTTTTATTTTATTTTATTTTAATCTAATTTCATTTTTAATAATAAAAACATTAATTTATTTTCACTTTATTTCTTATTTTTAAAATTTTGTATTAAAAAATTGTTTTCATTATTTTGTATATAAGTTCTTGAAAATAGAACACATTAATATTCTAACATTTTTTGTAAGTAAAAGTAAAAATAAAAAATATTTTCTTAAACAAAATCAGTAGTTTTGGGTGACGTACGATAGACAAATAACCACTGACATACTTGCATTGCATGTATTGAGATATACAAAATTAGGAGTGAATAAACACACGTCTGAATTTTGTAGTTTACTCTGTTCCAAGTACATATATATTGACACTAAATTCCAAAGAATAATTAAAAATCAACACCTTTTTTGTATCATCCACAGTGCTCCATCTAGATGCAAGATCAAGAAGAATGCAGAATTGGAGATGAACACATCAACGGTTGAATCAAACATAAACTTATTCCCCCAACATTATGATCTAGCAATGCCAATGGAAGCCAGAGAACTGCACAAATGGACAAACAATTTCCTAACTATATGGTCCCATTGCATGCTCACCATTATTTGACTACTCATATTCACGTTCTTTTAGTTCTTTGAATCGGGTTCACTATTTGCTGGAGTATGTATTGTCCTTTTTAGAAGAGCTATTTTCCAAGGATTCCCGCCCAATTCCTCAAAAACTACTATCAAGTTCTTTGTTGGCTTTAACCATGATCTTGGTACGTGATACCTATAAAATTCCAAACTCAAAATGGTAAGTCTTCTACACATTCAACAATCAACAATGTGTATTTCTATGGAAAATCGTTGTCTCATTATATGGACTCTTACATAGAGTAGTCCTAATCACACAACCAAAACAATAAACCCACACCACTCTGTACACTACTGTATATTTCTGTTACTCATTGTATGTCAATAAACTTTTAATAAATATACTTATAGAAAAAAAATTAAAATAAATCAATTTTTTTTCATAAGTTAAAATCAATTTATCCACATAATTTTTTAAAAAATTAGATAATTTTTTTTGTATAAAAATTGAAGTACATAAATTGATTTTAATTTATAAGATAATTTTTTTTCATAATATTTATAGAAGAAGAAAATTTTCTTCTACAAATACTTATAAAAAAATTTATCCAAATAAAACTATTGTGTGACACATCACATAAACACAATGGCTGTCCATAGAGGTGTGTAATTTTGTCACACAAACAGTTGAGTAGAATTTTCCAAAGGATAAGGATATAATGTTGAAGGTGAATAGAAAAGTGGTACCATCGTTGGGTAGGTTGTCCACAACCAAGTTGGCATTTTGCAGGCCGGTATGTCCCAGCATAGTTGCAAGAATTACAGGCACCCTTTGCATAAACCATCCAATATCTTCCTATGCTTTGTCCATTGATCCATACTTGACCCTTTCCCATACTGCTCAGGTCCAAGGCCAATGGTTCATTTCCATTAGGTGCATTGAAATAAGCCTGAAAGCTCCAAGTTGAAGGTTACTCACTAAGCTTCCCATTATACACTGAAGAAAATGTTTTCATATTATAAGTCAGTAACAATTCTCACCTTGTGCCATTTCAACTGTGACTGGCTTCCGGCAGCTAGTGAGTCTCTAAGCCACTCAACAGATGAGACCCCATTGGGAGACACCAAATTCATAGCCTCTCCTTTTAGGCCAATCTGTTTGTTTAGATACCATAGTTAGAAACTATTTTCTCTTTATGTTTAATAACATCCTATGTATACATGAGTTAGATTTGTGTCCATCAGACCTGGTATGACCACTTCTGCCAAGTCAAATCTTTCTGTCCATGGTCAAGTCCATGAAGCAAAACTCCAGTGATCCCAGCCTTCCATGTTTCAAAATGGAATCCAACATTCTAGGCAAAATGAAAAGAACAAAAGCAATCAATGCATGCACAAACTGCCAAGTATACATACTGAGATAGAGTAATGTTATATCATCCAACAGATTTTCATAATACTAAATAAAAAAACAAATTCATCTAATGACTTAGAAACTTTAAAAGCATTCAATACTTTCTTTATCTAATATGTTCAAGGATTAGTAGGAAGATTTTGTAGGAGGATTTAGACTTTATTTGAAGCAATGCAAAGTCCAAATTGGAGTGCAAAAGCAAGGTACTAACGGGTAATCCAACAGCTACACTGAGAAGTGCTATTTTATTAGATCCAGCACGTAGGTTGACAGGGCCATTAAATGTGCAACTTCTATCTTCCCTTGTCCCAAAAGAGGAGCCTGTAAAAGGAAATAGAAACCATCTCATCTTGGTTGAACTTTTATTTCAAATATAAGAACCACCAAGTTTAACTACAAACCTGAAAATTGACCATTAATAAACACATGGACAGCATGGCCTGCAGAATGCACACTAATGCTAGGCTTGTTCCCTCCTCTTAGAAAGGATTCTGATGAACTTATGTCAACACTGCGGCATGCAAACCAGAAAACAGTAAGGTTTCAACTGCTGAGAACTAAAAGAGAATTAGAGTTAGATGACAAAGAATTTCATTTGATTGCTGTTTGAAAATCTAAAAGATAATCTATATATCAAATAACTTACCTGGTTATATACCATAGATAGTCACTAGTATCTCTGGTAGCATTGATCTGTTCTAATAGTCCAGAAACTGTAATCTTGGAACTTTCCGCCAGAGATGATACATCTTCTTCATAGGTCTCCCATGAGAACAACTTAGAATTGCTAGGCAACATTTGTATTTGTGAAGTTTGAAACCTCACCTACATGAAGGCATAACAAAAACTTGATGCAAAAGACAAAGATGATAAAAAATACTTGATGGAACAACAATAGCTTCCATCATATTCATACTTAAAGATAAAATACAAGGCCCCTTTGAATATTCTTACTCTTGCAGTGTTAAATACATCTGTTCTACAATCAGGGAGGATGCTTATGGACCAAGGAGGCAAGTCATAGTGCTTGTTATTGAACATCACTCTTGCAGCAGAATTCGAATGGTAGTTTGCTAGGAAAGCTGCACATGCTCCATTTCTTGAAGAGAAGACATGAGCCTGGAAGATAACTAGAACATGGATCATGGTTGTCTTGTCACCATGAAGATAGTTTATCTTAAAGAAGTACGTAACTAGACGAGGTTACTGCTTTACATCAGAGGTAACTAACCTGCTCATACGTTCCTAATGATGTAACAGTGGGATCTGAAGAAACCAAAGCATGTTCACATTGCCTAATAGCATTATGAAGGTCCTTCAAATGACCATATTTAGGTTCCCTGATCAAACCTGAACACCGTAAAGCACTCAATTACAACTTGCCGATACTGATAAGGATAGAACAGATTACAAAACAAAACTTAAAACAAGTAAAACAAAATTCATTGGGTGTGTGAGTGTATGCATCTATATTTTCTTGAATAATTAAGGGGTACTATTTCATAGGCTTGGTTGTCATTAGAACACACACAAAAAAAAAAAAATCAATAGCTGAGGAAATTACAATTAAATGTTCTATATAGATGCCAAGTGATTTCATGGTGAAAACGAAGAAGATCAAAAGAATCTTCTGGAGATGATTTAAAGCATAATTATTATCTGATTCTGACCGTATTCATCAATTGGAGCATCATAGTCATAGCTTGTAGTAATGAATGGCCCTCCAGCTGATCGTCCAAAATTAGTTCCTCCATGGTACTATCATTTGTCATTAAAACTATGAGTAAAACTTATTTATAAATTAAGCCAACGTATGTTTTGTTTAAATGAGAAATAAATCATTGAAGTAGACCAACCATGTAATAATTGAAAAATGAGCCACCCTTTTGTATGAAACGAGCAACTGCAAATGCTAGATCCTGAACTGGTCGCTGGGAAATTGGACCACCAAATTCTGTAAACCTATTAACCAAAAGGGAATAGGAAAAAAAAAGAGGGAAGAAGATCAAAAGGGTAAAGAATTCAGATAACCGTATCTAAAGTTTCACTTCACAACCAACTCAGAAAACAATACTATATTATATAACTTACCAGCCACTCCAAGACTCGGTCCAGAGGCTAGGCTTGTACGGTTTATTTGGAGAGAAGTCATCACAATAAAAACCATTACATGCATTTATCTGTTAGGAAGAATTGGATGGAACATATTGAAACCTCAATAAAAACATATAATAGTGGTGAACTCAAGCAGAAAAGAGGAAAAGACTATTAGTGAAGTCATGCTCCCTAGTAATAGTGTAACTGACAAGTGAAGCAAATGAGTGAGTAAGCCAGCTAAGAGGTTGAGATGGCTCACCACTGGATCTGGGGCATCATCTTGCTTGCACATCACCCAGGGGACTCCTGTATCCAATCCAACAGCCATCTTTGCAGCCCAGTTTGTGTATGCATGACCAGCAGCTCCAAGTGCCCTGCTTTCTGGTCCATACTCATTCTCAATCTACAAATTTCAAACAAAAATGGACACAAAGTTAAGATTTTATCTTCAAGTAGTGATTTATTACCAAGAATTTTATGAGTTCCAGATCCACTTCAGAATTTTTGTGTAATAGGTTATTTCCAATAATGATCGGGTAACAGAAATGACAAGTTTTTCAATTAGAAACCCAGGATCTCAGGATTTTTTAGAAAAAAGAAAATAGAATTATCCCGAAATAATGATTTATTAGCATGAATTTTTGTGAGTTCCAGATCCACTCCAGGATTTTTGAACATCAAGATTTC
Organism: Mucuna pruriens; assembly: GCA_025330945.1. Taxonomy (NCBI): domain Eukaryota; kingdom Viridiplantae; phylum Streptophyta; class Magnoliopsida; order Fabales; family Fabaceae; genus Mucuna; species Mucuna pruriens. Next base: position 546,179 of record JAENHJ010000132.1, read on the forward strand.
ACTTTTAGGCAGGAACTTATTCCCATGCAAAAAAACATGTGAGAGACAATTTTTGAAGAAACACTTTCGGCTACTATGCTCCTATGCTAAAAAAGGTGAAAGGAACTTCCTACCTGAGAAAGAATGATTGGACCACCCTGAGACTGAAATAGCTTTTCATTCTTCATCATCTGGACTATTTTCTGGGTGAAACCTTGCATTGCAGCCTAAAAGTAAAAATAGTACAAAAAAGTACTTTTCTGGTTAAGACCATTTAAGACTTGAGTAAGCAGAGTGATTCAGAAGACAAAGAACACAATTTTTTTAAATTAAGATTCAACCTTGAAAGGGCCATTATCTGTTCTGAAGCTGATGCCAGGAACATACTTCAACCAAACAGGAAATCCTCTGTACCATCAAGGAATGTGATTAAGCATTCACACACACACAAACAAAAACCAAAGAAATCCACAAGGAAAAGTTGGAAGTGCATGTACCCAAAGTTCCACTCAGCACACACATAAGGTCCAATGCGAAGATGGACATAGAGCCCCACCCTTTGCACCGTCTTAATGAACTGTACCAGATCGTACCTCCCTTCAAAATTGTACTGCAACCCAACACCATAAAAACAACACAGTGTGAGATATGGTACTTGAGAATCTGAAACTGAATTGAGTCAAAGGAAGATCCAGATTCATGAGTAGTACATTGCCGGGAGATGGTTCATGAACATTCCAGAACACATAAGTGTCAATAACATCAAGGCCTCCATCTTTGGCCTTCCGAATTAGATCCTCCCACATCTGCAACAACACACACATTTCAAACAAAACAAAAAAGTTGGAAGAAAAGGGAGACATAATGCATATATAATATAATATATATACACACTTGAGGGGTGCTTCTGGGGTAGTGAATGGAGCCAGAGATGAGGATTCTTCTTTGGCCATTGATGATAATGGCTTTCCTATCATAGGTGACACTGCAATGGATGAACTCAGAACCTACAAACAAGACAGTGAAGACAAGTACCAGAAGCTTGGAAAATGAGTTGGTTTCCATAGCTTCTTGCTTTCCCCTATGGAGGGAAAGTTTTGAAACTATATAAGACAGAAGAGTGAGAGTGAAAGTATGGGTTCTCTTGTCTGTGCCTTTGAATCTGATCTAAAACTCTGTACCTATGACCATTGTGCTTTTCTCTGTGATTCTTTCTGCTTCTAGTGGTACCAACTACTACTCACTGGGAGTTCCACACATGTCAGGGAATTTGTTTTACTATTTGAAGACAGGTAGGAGTATACTCATTCATCACAATTTTTTATTTTTTATTATTGATTAAAATTTATTAAAAAATATAAAGGATAACTAAATATAAAACATGATTAGTAAAATGATATAATTTTTAATAAATAAATAAAAATTGTGTTGAAATGAGTGCCCAGAGAAGAGACATTTTTCTCACTATCTGTGTTTTTTTTCTGATATCTGGACTGTTTTGCATAGGAGTGGGAGTGTGAAAGCTACAAAAGCTTATTCTTTTGCTTTTTTAATCAAAGAGTATTTATTGCTCCATGTCTTCGACTTTACAACAAACAACGACATTTACAGCAACCAAGCTATAGTAAAAAAAAAAAAAAAAAGTAAGAAATTGGAAGTCTTGCAATGAAGAAGATCATCATTGTGTCCCGCTCCACTCATCATATTACAGTTTGCTTTCAGTTAAAGAGTTAATCAGTGAGGAATTTCAAATTTGAATAGGTTTTTTATGTGTATTATTTTATACACAAATTTTAAGAATGTAGAAATTAACTTTTTTCAGCTATTTCCTCTTTTTCCTTTGAATTCATGCAAAACTACTCTATATAATTTTTTTTTTACCAAAATAATACAAAATTTAAAACAATATATTTAAGTAATACAAGTAAAAAAAATTCACTAAGTTGGAATTATTTTTTACATGCCACACCTACCCTAATTTTGGAGGGGATTTGTTTTTTCTTTGTTTTTTTGTACAGTTTCTTTGTTTGTTTTTAACAGAATTGGTAAGAAAAGGTTGAAAAAATTCATGGGTCTCACAATATTCTATTTCTTTTTACTTTAGTCATGATTTTTTTAAGGAAAGTACTTATGAGGTGTTGCTTAAAATTAAATATTTTAATAATATAAATAATAACAAATTAATAAATACTTTTTATTAAAAATAATAATATAATAAAATTAAAATTTTAATTTAATATAATTATTTATTATTTTCACGCAGTCAAACAAGTTGAGAGAACATTTTCTATTTTTTTTAATCCACTCAACAACACATATTTTCTACCGACTTCACTCATATTTCTATCTTATTTTTTATTTTTTTTCTTTTTTTAATCTCTATTTCATTCCTAATTCAAACAAAATTACAAATTTATTTTAAAAGTTGACAGCTAATATTATTAATTTAATAAAAAAATACACATATTATCTTTAAAATATTATTTATAATAAATTATAAATTAGTAAATTTTTATTTTTCCATGTATTTTTTACCTATTTAAATCAAATTTTTATGTTCAACGTTTTTTTCACGTGTTGAATTCAAATATCCTGTAATGTAATCACTTTTTCCACGCATTCGCATGGTTAGTAATTTGAAATTGTGGAATAAAAGTCAAATAACTCATTCTATTTTGATTAATTATAATTAAAACATGACAGAATAAATATAATTTTGATTTTTTATTTTATGCTATATTTTTTATATATTTTTATTTTTAAAAAATTTATTTTGATCATTTAATTATTAAATTTGAATTAATATTATTCTTTCAAAATGTTTTTTTTTATTTAGAATATATTTTTGAACTATTTTTTAGACTAATTCAAGATTTAAATTTTCTCTCATTAAATTTATTTATATAAAAATTATTGGACTTAATTAATATTAAAATAAAAAATAATTATAAATATAATCAAAAGTATATAAAAAATAAGTCTTAAATATTTATGAGATGAAAATTTTTAATTTTTTAATTGCTCAAATTTAAATTTATAAAAAAATATAAAGGTTAAAATTACTAATTAACTTTATAATTTTCAAAAGTTTGAAATGACTGTAATAACCTTAATGTAGGCGAAAAGGTTTAAATTACCAACCTATCCAATAACTTTCCTTTTAATATATATATTATATATATATATTTATTTGTGTGCACCATAGTACTTGTTCGCATGTGCTGTAGACCCATGGTCTCACACTTTCACGTTGTGGATAACAATAATATTCTTCAGTATTAATGTGACCACAAATAATTTTATTTTTTAAATACGTGATTGAGAGTTTTATTTTTAAATTTATATATTTATATATTTATATATAATATTAATTTTTTAAATAAATCTTAGTATTTTAAAAAATTAGTCATTAATTCTCAATTTAGAGTTTTAAAAAAAAAAACTTGAGTTTATTATCCTCTCACCACGACAGATAATATCTTCTATGCGTGTCTGTTCTGTTATTTGTTATTCGTGATGCCCTTGTCTTGTGGGGTTTAGAATTTGCTTCCATGTGACACGATATTTCATATTTGTGGTCTCGTGATTTAGCCTTTTTATTTTATTTTATTTTCCTTTTCCTCGAGAAGATAAAAGGGTATATGCATACGCGTATTAGCTTTTATAGAAAATAATGAAGTAATGTTTTGTTAACGTGTCAAATTAATGTACTATATGTGGCGAATGAGCTGATATGTACATCAGATATACTTTTTGCATTCATCTCAATAAAGAGAAGGGTAAATCTATACGGAGATGTTAGCTTTTATAAATTATAATGGAGTGATTTTATAGTTGATGTGTCAAATTAATATACTACAGATAGCAATTATAGGTGATGAGCTGCTCTGTAATTGGGACATGTTTATGTGTCGGTTTTGATAACGTAAATGATGTTATTAAAATAAAGATTTATAAATTAAAACAGAAAATCCCTTTCGTAAAGGTTTATTTGTTTAAACTTCAAAAAATATATAATTTTTAATAAAAACACATTAAACATCCCAAATAATAGAATTCATCCAGCTAAATGAGAATGGCAACAAGAGCAGGGTGGGGTGGGTATATTTTAATAAAAAATAAAATAAATTTTAGGATAGTACGATTTATCGGACATAATAATTTTATACGACTAGAATTATTTCTCATATAAATATTTGTAATTTCTACTCAAAATAATTTATGGTATTTTGGAACAGCTAATGTAATCTGTGTTTCGCTAACCTTTACATTATTTTTATTTTTTTATATATAAAATCAATTAATAGTTATATCGCAGATCCCAACATGCTATAAAATCGAAAGTTTTCTTTTGCTATGATTATAAATAAGTGTAAAGTATAAAAATTAAAAATATTAATAAATCGTTACATTTCATTTTCCTTCTATCTAGTCTGCCCAAGGGACACCAAATTCTAATTCCAATATAAAACAGTGATCAGTTAGGTCCCTTTTTTTTTTTATGTACTTAATCCTTTTCCTTTTCCTTTTCGTAGTTTTATCTTTGTTTTTTCTACCAATGACAATATGCTTGCATAGTTATTATTGGTATATTATGATGGCACACAAATATAGAGTACACATGTGCAAATGGCATCATTCTGCGTTTGTTTTATTTTCGTTTCAGGTGCCACGGCCAAGGAAGAAACAAACATTTTTCTTTTGGTAGTAAAAAAGAAACAAAACTAGTGGTGCAGTTTGGTGTACCCTTATAAAATGTTGACTTTTTAATATTATTTCGTCCAAACTGACCTATATCTTATGATTCATATAATTGTTTCTTTAATATTTATAGTAGCTGGCATCACGTTTTTCTCTACCTAAGCCCAGTGGCGTTTCTAGTTAGAAAGTGGAAGGTAATAACATTCGCAACTATTATTGTGTGCTATTCAATGTCTTCTTCCTTCCGATTCGCTATTCGCAATTCAAAAGTACTACAGTACTACTATCAATCACCAAACATGCGTCGGTTGTAACTAGAAAAATTCTTACCCACCATTGATAAATAGTTTTCTCTTTTAAATATATAATTACAACTTTCATCTTTAAATTTATATATATATATATATAATCTATTAAAAGAGCTTAATTTTTAAATAATAAATTTCAAAATTTTAAAATATGAATCTTTAACTCTCTGGTAAGAAATACTCTATATTCACTTAAAAAAAAATTCCTACCCGTGAAGACAATTTCCGTTGTTATGTCTCTTTTCAAGTCCTAAAAACAATTAAAGAAACACCCACATTAATTTGTATATTATTATTGTTATTTAGAAAATTTTATCGAAGATATAATAAAACTGATGAGGAGACAGCTAGCGCAAGACATCGTAGTTTGTCTCTCTGCAATGTTCCATAATTCCTATGGTATACTAAATTACAAATGCAACAGCAATATCGTTATATGGGTGGGATGTTTCGTTTCCTTCCATGTCGGTGGAAGCCATTTATTGCGGAGGACGAGATGAGATAGCGACACTAAGGTGGCTGTATAATTATGTTTCTTCTTGCATGCATGGGTGGCAATGTGGTGACCCCATCATAAACAAAGAGTATTGTAATCATTAGCCTCACCACTCAGATTCATTTCTTTTATTTCTATCAACAAATGTTTTTGGAAAAACTTTGAACAGCTTATTGTTAATATAAAAAAATAAGTTATACATAAATATTACATAATAATTTAATTATAAGTTATTATGGGCGATAATTATTATTTATAATAAAAATATCAAATTTTAAATTAATTATTTTAAATTGAAATTATACTAATTATAATTTGTAATCGAATAATAATTTAAAATCATTTTAAACTCAATAATTAGTAGAATATTGACTTCGTTACTCAGCTTATGGCCAGTAGTCTTTTCAACATTAACACCAAAAGAAAACAACTTATATTAATTAGTACATTTTTGTTTTTAATAGAAATTATTTTGTATACATTAATATAGACATTATCTCTGTCTGAAAGCCAGAAATTCGGTTCGATGTGACTAAACTAACAAACATAATTTAGCGGAAACAAAAAAATAAAATTTAACATGCATAAAATATAAAAAAAAAGTTTAATATATATTTACTATTTTGTATAAATAAAAATACATAATTATATATATTGAGTAAAAAAAATAATATACAAGAAAAGAAAAAATAAGATAGCTATGATAATTTTGAGTACTTGAATATGACAAATACTTTATCGATGTATATTATATTTTCTTATTTTTTTATTAAATTATATTACTTATTATGACTATCTCAATTGATATAGCAATGTCCATCAATCGTTTTTTAATCATTTATTTTTAAAAAAATTAAGGAAGACATATAGTAATTAAAATACACTTTAAAAATTAGGAATAACTGAATGATCATGGGTCTCCATGTAGAAGTGAAAAATTGGTTGTCCAATCCAAAGATTTAAAATGTAAATTGATTTCAATTTCATATAGATAGTATATTCGTTGGCTAACTTAGTTCATTGGTTCGATCAAATTGATCTGTTTATTTTTTTTTTTTTGTCTATATTTTACGAGTCTGTATGACCATCATGCTAGACCAATTTAACTTGGTTTTTTTTAGTCTAAAATTCAAATATCCAATATAACTTTATTTATGGTTTATTTGAGATAAGTCCTTAAGTTGAACCCATGAACCCAATTTATCAACTTTACGTCGAGATCAATTGGTTATTTTCAATTTTAACTTGTCATATCTCAAGTTCAAGTTCAGGTTATGTGACTACATTAAATGCTTGAAATAGTTTTATTATCTATAATGATTTTATATGACTCAAATATAATTGTGTTTCATAAAAAAAATACATGTAATTTCATGATAAAATAAATTTTTATATAAATATTAAGATTTTATTAATTTACCATATCATTTTATTTATTAATATTATCTGGCTATAAAACAAATTTTTATTAGTTGTTTATGTCAAGATATTTTACAACAACAATATATAAAATTTTTGATATTATGTTTCCATTTTTTTTATACTAATTAGTTGATTCAGATGATTCAATTATTTTAAGCATTAAGTATTCTAAATTTGACTATTGTGTATTAAAAAAAATTGATTAAAAAAAAACACCTCATCTTTGAATGCCTTTACATCTATTAATCTCAATAAATCACTAGAAATATTCTTAGCAACATGTAACAAAAGAAAATACTTACTACGTCAAATTCCACACACATTTCATGCTTTATATATACTGTTCTTACTTCATTACAAGCTATATAATTTATATTTTTTTTTCATTCACTACCCCTTTATAAATTATGATATTAATTCCCTTTTAAAAAAATAATACAATAAACATTAACATTTACACACGCAATCATTGTCAATTTATCTCGTAATCGTTGTATTATTATCCCTTTAAAATATATAAATTTGTTGTTTTCTGGCTTCTACCAATGATTTGAATGATTATCTCGTATAGTAAAAAATGTTAAAGAAGGCTTTTCAGGTAAAGCTCTATTTCTTCCATTTCTGTTTTTGCTTAATTTATAAGTAGTTGGCTAATTAGGTCTTAAATTTGAGCAAATTACCATTTTTCTTTTGCCGACAAAGTTCTTGTTGGTACTCAAGCTAAGATTAACTCCGACTTGCTTTAAAATAGATTGGGATGCAAAATATGTTATATTTAATTAGAGTTGCGACAAGAAATTGAGTTCCACGTTTAATATGAGATGATATAATCATTATGAATGATATATTTTTAATTATTTAATATAATTATATATTCAGAGTTTAAAGTTGAAATAACTGATTAAACTTAAATTATTCCATGTTAATTAATCTACTTGATGGTTAAACTAAGTTCAAATATTCTTATATTTTATATTTTTATCATATTAATTATTTTATCTCATAATTTTTTATTTTTTATTTTCTTTTTAACATAAAAATTTGTACAAATAATAATAGACAAATACAATTTTTCTAAGTCTGAGTCAATCCACATAATCTGCAATTGGGTATTAAATGATTGAAGTGTACATTGACACCAATGAATCCATGAAACTTTCAAATTAAAGAAGTTTGAATTACGAATTTGCAAACTAAAAGTTAAGCACATAAAAATATTATCAAAACTAACTCTAACTCTAACTCTAAATTCATTTAATTTCATTTCCCAGAATGACTCACGAGTAACCCGTACGTCTTTTGTCTTCATTTCATTATCCACCCCTTTTATTCTCTTCACTCAATCGTGAACATTGGTGGTTGCATCTCACACGGTCTTGTCGGCTGAGCTTCTTCCAATTGACAAGGTTGTCCCACTGAACACACTAAATCAATATTAGATACTATTTATTAATAAAATATTCTTTTAATTAATTAAATAGTACTAAATTGATATTTCATTCTAATCTGAGGCATTAAGATTGGACATCACTTTGGGTGATGTTAGTTCCATGGTGAATGTGGTGGGGTGAATAAGAGTGGATGTGATCACAAGTACTTGTAAATGTTTAAATTAGGAATGTTTTGATGGAGTAATAGTAGAAATAAAGCATTAGATCGTACCAGTACAATAGGAGGACTCTTGTATTTATAAGTGAGGGGGGTTGATTATGCAATTATTAATTTTGACGAGTTGGTAGTTGTTTGTAGTTGTATTTTGACATGAAGTACGAATAACTGTTGAATGCTATTATCCTGATTAGGATTGTTGATAAGAGGTTGTACAAATATCTTCTCATTGTTCCTCATGTGATAGCTAAATTCATAACTCGACTTCTCATGACCACCCAAAGTATTTTTCACGAGTTGGGTTTACAAATTAAATTTAACGTATCACAATATTTTTTTTATTTTATTACTAATTTTAGTTACCATTTAAATTAGTAGGTAAATTTTAATGAATTAACTATTAATAACTAGAATATTATTTTTTTACATAAATTTAAGTTATATTCATTTATACTTCTTATTACTATAAATTAGTTAGAAAATAACTACAAATTTAAAAATTTACTACAAATTAATTAAGATTATTTTCTTAGATAATTTGTTACTTATTTCGTACTACTACTAATAATTTTATAGCAAATTATTTTTATTAGAAATTATCTACAAAATAACTATTGATTTTAAAATTAGTTACAAACTTATTTTGTAGCAAATTTTAAATTTTCTAATAGTGTATTTTAAACATAATCTTAACTCAAAATTCAATTAAAAAGATTAAATACAAAATTAAAAAATTCACTTATGAATTATTATTATTATTTGTATTTTGTGCATATAATATGTTTAATTTTTGTTAATTTATTTATCTGACTTGATTTCTTACATATTGTATTGTATTAACACGTAATATATAGTATTAAAAATATGTATTTAATTATTATTGCAGTTCTTTTACAATTTAACTAGCTAGTGTGAATTATGAATGTGTTTTTATATATTTGTAACTAATTCGCTTTTGTAAACATTGATGATAAAAACAAGATTTAAATATGATGTGGTATAAATTATTTAAATTTTTATTATTAATATGATTTTAGTAAATAAATTTATTTATTTTTTGATAAATGAGATAAAGTTATAATTTAATTTATATATAATTTAATCATTTGTATTTATTCATACCGAGCTATACTCGAATATTAACCAATTCACATATAAAAAGTTATTTTATTGTTCTTTGACTTATGATAACTTCATCCATATTGGATGTTGACCTAAATTGTTATTGTATAAGGTTGTATTAATTATGCAAACAATCTCATTTATATTCCTTTAATAACAATAATTTTTTGTGATCACAACTTAAGATTTCAAAAAGATTCATAGATTTTCTCAATCAGTTACCAAAACTTAGTTAAATAGACATAGAGTGACCAAGCCTTAGACATGTATATTTTGAAAGCATAGTATCCTTGACATTCTAAGACTTAAAGACTACAGTCACTCATTTCTCTTAATGAGAATATTTATATGTTGATGTGGATGATTACAATATGAGATTGGATTTATTACAAAAGTGTTCTAATTAATCTATTCTTTTGATTACAAAATTATTTTCTATAAGGTCGTGGTTCTAACTCAAGATTATTGGACGATCCTTTAATCCTCTCCATCAATTACTCAAAACTCATTTAAATAAGTTTAGAATGACCAAACCCTAGATAAGTTTCACATTCCGAAAGCATACAATCTACTATTGATGCTCCGAGACCTAAGAACTAGGCCAAGTTATTTCTCTTAGTGAGAACAATAATTATTTTTTATAATATAATTAGCAATTAGTGTAAATTTCATAGTATTGCAAGGATTAACGAACAATCTAAGCTAAATTACTATTTTGAACCCTGTATTTATTTATTTGTTTCAATTTGGTCCCTCTTTTATTAAAAGTTTCAATTTGGTCCTTCAATTTGCAAAAACAATACAATATTACTCTTTCTGTCCAAATTGTTAATTGTGCAAATAGAGTTATCTTACGTTACTGATCTAACGGTAAAAATGACTCATGACAGTTTGTGACGGTGGCATTGAGACACTATTGAGAATGTCCTTGGTCGATCAATGTGTTGTGATGGTTCACAATGATGGAGTTATCTTACGAGGTCGATCAACATGATGCACTCCATTTTTTATTGTTCTTCGCTCCAATTGTGAATATCTTCTTTCATGTTCTCAATCTTTGCTATGCAGCTCAACACGTTGCGAATTTCTAACTTCTCAAAGATCGACAAGAGATGCACCTGATCAAGAACAATCTCGTTCTCGATTTGGTCTAGAATCATTACTACATCATTTAGGAATTTGATTTGTTCGGGTGTGATGAACAGTTTGGATTCAAAGTACTGTTTTCTAACGAGGAGAATGAGTTCTCTAACGTCGTCAGTTAGATCGAGTTCTTGGAGCAGGGAGACATCGAGGAGCGTGGAGAATTTTTCAGTGAGCTTGTGAAAATTGTCAACAACGAACTCGAAATAGATGAATTGGGAGTGAGGTAGAGATAAGGATTGGAATTTGAAATGAACGGAAGGATAATATTGTACTATTTTTAAAAATTAAAGGACTAAATTAAAATTTTTAATAAAAGAGTGACCAAATTGAAACAAATAAATAAATATAAGAAACAAAGTAGTAATTTAGCCTACAATCTATTTATTTAAATTAAGAAAAAGATATTTTACGATATAAGATTTATAAAGTTTTTTTTTTTAAAGATGCCGTTTTAATTTATAAAAAACACTAAAGCAATTTTTAAATATGTACTTTTATTTTTTAAAAAGACCTTACACAAGTAATTTATTTTTCAAAAAGCATATATGTAATAAAAATAATTTTCTTAAAGAACAACTCAAATAAACCGCCTAGACCGATATTTGTAGAACCGCTGAATTTGTGCTGCACTTGGCTCCATATGTTAGGATTGATTATTGATTTATGAGAAGGTTTGAACGTCACAAAGCATTGCAAGGCCATTTGTTGGATTTCATTTATCAAAGTACTGACATGGAATTATCAAATATTGGTCCAGGTGGTAAGAATTAGATTATATCTATAAATATTTTTTTAAGTTGAAACTTAGTCTCAATTAATTTAAATTTTTATATTAAAAAACAAAAAGGATTTAAAAACAAGTAATTCTTATACACCTTATTTTATTTTATTTCGTTGTAATTTTTTAATTGACTGTATCTAAAAATCAGATGTTAAGAGTTTGAGTTGAATTAATTTTGGGAAATTTTGCATTAAAAGATTACAGAACTTTATGAAATATTGAGGGGGTCCGGGAGACCATCAGAAGAAGAGGGCCACCCTATACATTTGGGTTACTAAAAAGAAAGGAAAAGGGCCTTTCACATTATAGACGTCCATTTGCTTGCCTTGGTCCAATTATATGTCATCTTCTTCTATGATTGTGCACTCTATGAATGTCCAATTCTTAAAGCCATGGACATCTTACATGTATGTATGTGTATATATGTGTGGCTGTTCACTTTATATGTTATGCTACATAGATGGTGATGGCTTCATTAAATAAATGGATAGATTCCCTGTTCAATTCATATCTTGCATTTCATCTTCTCCTGGTAACAAGATAAAGAAACTGATTAGTTGGCAATTGCTATTGAAATGAGTTTAATATTATTATTGTTGATTTCTTTTTTTCCTTGTTTGGTTATACATTTTGGGTAGGCCCTTAAAAGGTAAAATTATTAAGGCTATTGCCTTATGTCTATTTTTTTTTAATTATATGGTGATTAGTTTTATAGTTTATTGTTGTTGCATTTATATTTTTTTTTAAAGACCTCGATACTTTGATTTATTTATGATTAATTTAAGGTTATAATGACGATTTTAATTATTTTTGGAGGTAAATTATGTAATTAGAAAATAATGAAAATGTAACTATAAAACATATAAAACAGTCGTTGTAATAATTAGTCAAGATTTAATTATTTGAAAATTTTTAAAACTATTTTATTATATATATATATATATATTTAAAAAACTTAATATTTGTAAATCAATTTTTTTGAGTTCTCTTATTTTATTTTTTTCACTTTTTCTCATCTTGGTATTATTTTGAAGAATTCAAGTCAAAATCCCAAAATTTTACTTGTTACTTAAGACCCCAAAATTAATATATACGCCCTGATTTTTGCTATCTATGATTTTGATTATATGATTAAGTACTGGAATATTAACAATAATGTATTGTAATATTATCATTAAAATAATTTAAATATGATAACAATTACTAAACTTATAAGTTTAGAACTTTAGGGTTAGATAAACAATTTTTGTAATAAAAAGACAAAAAATGAAATGTCTGAATACTACAAGAACCATAAAGAAAAGTTAAAAGAAAAAAATGTGATATATTTGCGAGGATAAAATATATGTTTAAACTAAAAACTAATTATATCTATAAATTATTATCATGTTCGTATATATTTTTTAAATGTTTCGCCTCTTTCATATGTTGCAAACTTAATTTATAAAATACAGACATTTATGGTTAACAGATCGCTTTTTCATTTTTCACTGGTTAAATAAAAATTGAAACGAGTAAATTAAACTATATATATATATATATATATTGAGAATAAAAATTACAAAGTTTAAATAAAAATAATGAAAAAATGGATGATTATGAGAAATATTTTTATAATGAGTTTGGAAAAATGAGAAAGTTTGCATTGTAAATAGGAGTTGTATGACTCATTTTCTATCCAGCCTTAGAAATGAGACATGACAGTGGCAGATAGTTGAAAAAGGGGAGGAAGGATGAACAACAAATTGATTGTTCTTCTTGAAAGAAGAAAGACAAAGTCAGCTGAAAAAATGAGACTAAGGAAGCATGAAGTGTCAAGACCCACATGCCTCCTTTCCTTTAAGACAAGCGCATGTGCATACAAGGGGAAATGGACATGGCAGACGTTGACTTCTCTAGGAAGCCATCCCCGACCTGTCACTCTACAGGTGAACAGGGAAGCAAAACTCACTTTCCACCCAATCTGTCAAGGTCAAGAGATGAGCGGTCATCACCACATTAAATGCAAAAGATAGAAGGAAAACCCTGGTGAGACACCCTGACATTAATGAGCATGAGGAAGAAGTCATCGCATTAATGTGGATGATCTCCTTGAAGATCCAAGAAATGATGACCCAGGGGGTAGGCACTGGTCTATAAAAGGCCCCGAGAACAAAGATTAAAGGGTCGAAAAAAGTTTATGAAATCCAAGAGAGGAAATTCTACCAGGAAAGAAAATTGTAAGTTCTAGAGTTCCTAAGAAAACTGGTGAGAAATATAAAAGAGAGTTAGAAGAAGCTTCCCGATAAGGGAAGAATAGAATTCATCCATATTTTTGTGAAGTAAGGGAAAACAACTATTGGATACCAGGTTAATTATTGATCCTTAGACATATTCATTCATCTTCCAACCCATAAATACACCTCTCATATGCTAAAAATTTAAGAATAGGCTCCAATCTATGGCATGATTTTGAATCATCCTTCGCCCTTAAAAGGCCAAGGCTGGTTAGGAGTCCACACTATTTGGTCCGGTCCAAAATACATTCTTCATTCCAAACCACACACGTACACTGAGTGTCTTTCGGCATTTAGCCTAGTTGACACATAGTCGACACATGGTTGAAATAAAGGATGACAATTAGTTTATTTTATTTCTTTTATTAGTTAAAATTTTTCCCAAAAGCAAAGTTGTATGTGTTAGAGAGTCGCATGATAAATAATTTTGTCTCCTTTTCTTTCTTTCATGTTTGTGTATATATGGGTTGCATTTTAAGGGTTGACCATTTTACTTGTATATAGAATATACGTAAACTTGATAGTATTTAGTCTATTTAAATGAGTTTAGATTGTGGGGTTAAACATTGACATTTGAGTTGCAGACTAATCTGTTTAATTCACATAAATATTTTTGTAATAATTTTAATTTTTTATATTTTAAATCATTTTTATTTTTAATTTTTTTTATTTATGTCCACAAGCTACTATATAATAAATATGAACCAATATTTCTTAAGTTTATTTACATTGTGGGTCAACATGTCTATTTATTGATTGTTTCTATATATACCAAATCGACTTGCATAATATAATCTAGTTACTATCATAACTTTTACCTACACATACACCGAGTGTCTTTCAGCACATAGCCTAGTTGACACATAGTCGACACATGATTGAAATAAAGGACAACAATTAGTTTATTTTATTTTTTATATTAGTTAAAAATTTTCCCAAAAGTAAAGTTATGCGTGTTAGAGAGTCGCATGATAAATAATTTTGTCTCCTTTTCTTTCTTTCATGTTTGTGTATATATGGGTTGTATTTTAAGGGTTGACCATTTAACTTGTATATAGAATATTAGTGAACTTGATAGTATTTAGTCTATTTAAATGAGTTTAGATTGTGGGGTTAAACATTGACATTCGAGTTGCAGACTAATCTGTTTAATTCACATAAATATTTTTGTAATAATTTTAATTTTTTATATTTTAAATCATTTTCATTTTTTATTTTTTTTATTTATGCCCACAAGCTACTATATAATAAATATGAACCAATATTTCTTAAGTTTATTTACATTGTGGGTCAACATATCTATTTATTGATTGTTTTTATATATACCAAATCGACTTGCATACTCTAATCTAGTTACTATCATAACCTTTACCTCACATATATTATCGCATGTTTGTCTCATCTTCCTTTTCCATTATCATGATTATTATTGTGATTATTGTCACGATTGCCACCACCACAAACTATTGTCTTTATTACTATTCATTATTATTATTATACACATTATTATCATCACTACTTTCATTTTGTTAATGTTGATATCACTACAATTATCCTTATGACTATTACTTGAACTACCATTGACATTTTTATCATTGTTACTACTATTGTCTCTATAATTAATTTTACAATCATTCTCATCAATATTGTCTCTACTTCACCACCATTATCATCATCATCATTGTCATTATCAGTGTTATTGATGCCATTTATTATCATTACCACTATCTATATTAATCATTGGGATAAGTAATAATATATTCTTAATCGATTAAAAATTATTCTATATTTGATTTTTACAATAATTCTTATAAAAATTAATTATGGTCACTGGATCTATTAGATAATAGTATTTTTTTTACATTTTCAGTGTATTATAATTAAATTTTAAAATATTTCAATTTCTAAGAAGAAAATAAATAAAAGAATAAAAGAACTAATGCTAAATATTTATTATAAGTACCCTTTCCCTAAACATGAAAACCTTAAACCATGTTAACCTCTGTTTAGATTTAAACATCAAATTTATGGGAATTGTTTCTAAAAGAAAAAAGTTCAATTTTGAAAAGGTTTGGGATTCGGCGAAAGTAGTGGATGGGGAACCTACCTTCATTAAAGTCAAGAGCGAATACAAATGGCAGAACAGAAAAGAAAGCATTTATGGGGTGGGCAAAGCAAAAATTAATATGGACGTGGACGATAAGGTAACAAAGAAAAGACATTTTTTCAAAAAATCGAATATGGTATATTTGTAGATTGTGTGGTACGATTTAAAAATGCGTGCAATAACAATAAATAATAATATATTTATTATTTTCAATTTAAAATTACTAAAATCAAAACTCACACTTTACGGATACATTTATTTAAAATAATACATGTATATAGTTTAAATTAAATAGTAAGATTTGTAATTTTCGTAATAATTACTAAAAAGTGAATAAGATATTTTCTAGCCGAACCACTTATAAAAAGTGAATAAGATAGTTTAATTATATTTTTAGCTTTTGAAATATTACGATTTTTATATTTATATTCTAATTGAGCCAATTATATTCTTAATATTTTCTCTCATTTACAGTTATATTCCCTATTTTAATTTTATCTAATACTTAATTCAATAATTTGCTCCAAACTAAAATACATCTCTTTTATAGTTTATTATTGTTATTAAAACAATAATTCTCACACAATGCAGCAATTAAATTAATATAATTAGAACACATTTTTAGGCCATTATATTTTATATTATTTAACTAGCACATTGTATTTACAATTGTCATGTTATGCCAATTTATCATACTACCAGATTACCAGTTAATGCTATTAAAAATTAAATAGAATAGAAACCGAACAATTTGATGGTAAACAAAAGAAATTTTGAGGAACATAAATGTCACAATTAAAATATAAAAATTAAAATTACACAAATCCAATATTTAAGAAGCTAAAAATATAATTAAACTTGTATATAGAAATTAAAGTCACTATATCTATTCACTAATATCCTGCCCCGAACACGTGGCATTATTTAGTAAATTTTGATTCCCGCCGATCTCTTTCCCCTAAATAACTTCGCTTATTAATTGTATTTTTTTTAATCTTTTTCTATGCAAAGGAGGACAAATACTCAAAATTATAAAATAAAAAATAAAAAATTATAAGGCATCCTCAACCTCATTGCATTTTTAATAAAAAAAAATTATCTACAAGATATGTATTCAAAATATACAATTCAAAGTTTTGGCTATGAATTAAAAAAAATAGATATTTTTAATTTTTAAAATTAAAAATATAATAACAAGAACAAAATTATGAGTATGACATAGTGCAGGTTACTCCAACTCCACCATTATTTTATTTAGATGATAATTGTACGTTTCTCTGTTCTTCTATTCTTATGAAACTATGAATAAAACTGTCGAGAAATATGTACAACGTTGGCTGTTGGTAGATATGTTATTTTCCTCCTTCCTAAAATTTGTATTTATTGTTTGTAGTAGTTTGTTTGTTATTTATATTATTGGGCATTTGACAGGATAAAAAGTGAAGGGTAGAATAGGAGAGTAGAGCGTAGAGTCTTGAAATGAAGAATGAGGCAATAAGTGTGCATACAGCTAATAACTAAGAAAGCATATAATAACTTTATCGTTCACAAAAGTCGCTTATAATAACATCACTTGACCTAATAATAATTAATTAATAGTTAAGATATTAATAAGGATGGCGTGTACAGGATTAGTGGGTTGTAGTTAGATTTAGAAGACACGAAGAAGCATACACGTGGAAGCGTGATTTTGTCACTTTCACCTACTTCTAATAGCAAATCCAGCCAACCTTCATATCTCCTCTTTTTTATTTATTCATCACACGCACACACTTTCTTCTCTCTTCATCTTCCTCCTAACTGTTACACAACATTATCATTTTTGCGTTAGGCCACAGATATTATTCCAAATCATCATATTTTTATTACATATTATTCTTTTTTTATAAATTTTAATTTTAAATAATATTATATATAATATTTTAAAATTACCTAATAATTTATCCTTGTTAAGGGAAGGTTTAAGAGGGAAAGGGTTACAACTTACATTACAGGTCCACCAACTGGTGGTTAGGGTTTGAACACTTCCAAGCAATCAACCAGTCAACCACCCACTCTCCCCTTCTATTCTATACTTCCGTTACCCTATACACCATATTACGCCACAGACATTTCTAGTTCCTATACCTTTATATATTCTACTACAATTTTTATATTATGCCCTTCTCACCCTTGATGATCCCTACTATGTTTGGTACTGAATTTTACTCATTATTTGAAGAAAATAGATTATACATGATCATTGCATAAAATTTTATATAATTATATAATATATTTTACATATAATATATCAAAAATTGATTTGTGATTAGATGATTTTTATATTATCATTAAATTTATTTATTTAATTTTTATTTTTTATATTAATTTTTCCCTTTACTTTATTATTTCTTATGTATAAATAAAGAACAAATCATCTTAAAGAAAAAATCTTATGATTGTGAGCCTTGAAGATTAATTGGTGTGATGTTGTAATTTAACTAATGATTTTTAATTTAAAGGCTAAATATACAATTGTGTTAAATATTTAAAAGAAAAATTTTAGTAATTTTACCTAACTTGAGAGAAGATTCATATAATCACTAAAAAAAAATATAATAAAATGTCATTATTTAAATATTTTTAAAACTTATTCTAAAATTATTTTCTCAAAAACATATAAAAATTGCTATTTCGTATAAAAATAGCAATGGAAATGTAAGAACCACTCAAATAAAAATCTGATCACTATACTTAGGTGAGTAAAAATATATAAAGTAATTGGATAAATATTTAAATCGGTGATTTTGATACCACTTCATGCAATTCTTTTCTTATAAAATAATGCTTAAATTGTTTTTTTATGCTATCGTTTTTAGTCTTTTATAAAGATGACCGTGGACATACTTGTTTGTGGTTTTCAAAGAAAAAGAATTTTTCATTACAAATATATTTAAAAACTTGTAAAAATGAATTGTCGTATAAAAACCATAACAATATTCTTTTATTATTTTAAATAAAATAAAATAGCAATCGAAAAAAAAATGTTGTAACTTTTTTCGAAGTTTAAAGAAACAGGCTTTGCAATAATGTTTAAATTTTAGTGGAATTAATTTGATACCAAATTTTTTTAAAGTAAAAAATAAATTTTTTGAAAGATTAGGTTAACAATAAATATTTAAAGGCTAAAGTTACGATAAAACATTAGTTTTTAGCATTGATAAAACTGAAACACTATTCCTTATATATATATTTTTATTATAATTTAAAATTTCACTTCATTGATTTATATTGACTTTTAATATAAACTTTTATTGCACAAATTAGGTAAAACTCTAACCTTAATTAATTGAAGTACAATATTGAAAGTACCTAAAAATTTTCATCAAAGTTTTGTACATTAATTAAATCTTAATTGAAATACAATATTAAAAATACTTAAAAGCTTTGCATAATTAAATCATCACCTTTACTATGATAAATTAGAAGTGAACTAACAAGTTATTAATTAGCAGGGAACGAATTTTTAAGTAAAGTCTTGAATTAAAAAAAATATTGAGACGAGAGATTTTATTAAAGTGTCCAACAACATATATTTTTATTTTGTTTATAATATTATAAGTATAAAATATGTAATATTTAAAAAAGAAAATCTTAGTTAACCATCTTTATTCGAGTTTTCATTTTTCCATTGTTAAATTTAAATTTTAGTTAAAAGATTTGAATTTAGTTTTATTACTTGTATTAAGGTAGTTGATAAAAAAAATAGTATAAATGTATATATTATTTATTCTTTAATTAATAGAAAATAAATGATAAGTTGACGTGTGGAAGTAAACAATTTGTTTGATTATTTTATTAGTAATCCTTTTTTGTTCATTGGTTGGTGGCGCTGTTTGTTCCAAAGATAATTTGAAATTTATATGTCTTGGGATTGCCACTTGTCTGGGCTTCCCCAAACTGTGGATTCTTGTCTGTAATTTTTGCTCTTAACCTCTTCTCTTACCCTTCTCTTCTTTGCTTCCCTTTCCCTTTCTCTTTCTCTTTCAGGTATTTCTCCTTTCTTTTATCTCTTTTATCTTCTTCTTTCTTTGTTTGGCTTTTCTCAACACCAACAACAACAACAGTTGCAGAATGAGAAAAATAATTAGCATGATGATGGTGTTGTACTGTTTGTTGTTTATGATGGTAGATGGTACTTCTCATGGTCTCAAACTCTGGTTCTAACAGGAAGGGTGGTGGGGTTTTCGTGACTAAAAGCATAAATTAGAATGTAAAAGCTACTGTGAAGTGAAAAAAGTTAAATTTTGTTTCAAAGGGTTCAGATTTTCACTCATGATTGTCTTCTGTTTTTGATTGACCCCTGCACTGCTTCTCTTATTCCAATCTTTTTCACTTTTCTTGTGTGTTCTGGTCCTCACCTGCCTTGTGTGGTTTTCACTTTCAACTATTCCCACCATAGGGTTTCAACTTTCAAGCCAATTATGTTTATGGGGTTTTGTTTTCGTTTTACACCTCTTTAAGATTTTCTTTGGTTTTCAGGTTCGTCTCTTTGCATCGTTTTCTGCTACCTCGTACCTCCGTTTTTGACTTGCAACGCGCAAAAACAAAAAACCAAAGAAGCTTCCTTTGGTCAATTTACTTAACAGGGCAAACAAGGCCTTTCTTTTCTTAATCTATGCTCACCTTAAGGTGATGAAACTAGGCGTTTGGCCAAACCCCTTCAATTCCTCACGTTGTTTAAAGTTTAAGCCAATGTTTTTTGGTTAATGATTGAAGTTGCACTGTTCAGAGTGTAGATAGTGATATAATGTGTCTCTGATTGCTTTTGCTTATGATGTGGTGCTTTTGCTTTATAACAGCGTAATCTTTTCCTTTGATCTTACGTGCCTTCTATTTTATTAATCTTCCTCTTCATTAACCTTTTCCTCCCTTTGGATTATTTTAATTCAGTTTAGGTACTCTATTGTGATGAGCTTTTGTTTGAGCAACATCACCATCCTTTGACTGAATCAGTGAATAAAATCTTGTAGCAGAGGTAAATTATATATTTAGCTCAGCATATTACTGGTTTCTCGTAGTGAAGGAGATGTGTCAGCTGTGAAGGGACCAGAAACAAGCATCTGAATCTGAATTTTGAATTGTCAATTTCGCCATGTATCCTAACCAAGCCTTTTCTTCGGGGTCCTATGCGGAGATGTTGTCTGGGAATCCTCTTTTGCCTCATAACTACAGTGAATCTGTGGGAGGACAGAATGAGTTGAAGTTCATGACATCCATGGGAGACACAGTGACTATGCAGCCTATTGGTGGCCATTCCAATGCTTCTGCCGCTGGTGATTTTGCCAATGCTGGAGATTCCCATGTTATTCCAAGGACAACACAATTAGGACTTGTGGACAGTGAGCAAAATGTTCAGAACCAAGGCTTGTCTCTTAGCCTTGGGACGGTAATGCCTTCTATTGCATCTGTCCCTACCTTTCCATATCAGTATCCCGGCACCGGTTTTGCGTCACTAATGACTGCTTCTGTCCCAAATTTAAAGGGCACTTCGTCTCTTAAAGATGATGAGGCCAGCCTACAAAGGGAATTGAGAAATGCTGAGTGCATGGCATCTTTAGCTTCTGGAGGATTTCACAAAAGGGAGGGTCTGTATAATCAACACCCCTCAATGTGCCTCAGTGAAGGCCAAAGTGATGGATCACATGGTTTTTCCAACGGTGCCTTGAATTCACAATACCTCAAGGCAGCACAGGAGTTGCTTGATGAAATAGTTAATGTCCGAAAGGCATTGAAGCAAACTGGTTTGGAGAAGCAACAGAGTTTCCGTGACATCGGTTTAGATGGCTCCAAAGATTCTGATGGAAAATCTACCAGCCAATCCGTACAAATATCTTCAGGCCCCAATGGCTCTGCAGCAAACTCTTCATGTGAGCTATCACCTGCAGAACGACAGAATTTGTTGGACAAGAAGACAAAACTTTTGTCCATGTTGGATGAGGTAAACCTGTACACTTTTGATCATTGGATTACACGGTTCTTTTCTATTCCGGTGATATAATTGCCATCGTCTGTCCCCAGTTCTTTTGGATGTCATATAGGTGTTTTTCTAGTTTGTGTTTGATATAAAAATATTTAGGGGGATGTTTAGTTTAGTTCATTTTAAAGTAAAAAAAAAACATTTTTCTTTTGTATTTTTTTTTTCTAAGAGAACATTAGGAGAAAAAAATATTGTTTTCCTAGAAATAACCATTTCAAAACATGTTCTAAATAACTAAGCTTTTTACCTAACAGTTTGTGTAAAGTTGTTTATTAACAGGTTGTACAACTTAATCTTGTGTGTATTTCATTTTTTTCGTGGAAAATTCTATGCATTGAAAGTTCTCTATATTATTTGGTGGATGGTGATTTTTCACATCAAAATGAACGCTACTAGTTCTAGCTTTTACTCTGATAAGTAATAACAGGGAATTGGTCACAGAAAGGTTAACATGGGCCAATAGATTGAGAAATTTCACCTGTAAAGCTCCTTTGTGTGTGGTTGATCTTGAGTTATGCAATCTAGTTAGTTTTACGCATGCTGAATTAGTGTTTGATTGAACTGCACACACACTTAAATCTAAAAACACATCTAGTGTTAGTGTGATGACAGTGTTTACTAGTGACTAAATTCTTAATCCTTTATTTGCTCTGGCACAGGTAGATAAAAGATACCGCCAGTACTGCCATCAGATGCAGATTGTGGTGTCATCTTTTGATATGGTTGCTGGGTGTGGAGCAGCTGAACCATACACTGCACTTGCTTTGCGCACAATATCGCGCCACTTCCGGTGTTTGCGCGATGCCATTAGTGGCCAAATTCAAGTGACTCAAAGGAGCCTTGGAGAACAAGAGGGAATACCTCGTCTCCGCAATGTTGATCAGCAGCTTCGACAACAAAAGGCCCTTCAGCAACTTGGTGTTATGCGACAAGCATGGAGGCCTCAGAGAGGACTTCCTGAAACCTCTGTCTCAGTACTCCGTGCATGGCTCTTTGAGCATTTCCTTCATCCGTAGGTCCCCCTCCCCTTTACTTATCTTATTTTTCACTTATGGTATTACATCTAATCTTTGTTTTCCAATTTTCATTTGGTACCAGTTATCCTAAGGATTCAGAGAAAATTATGCTGGCAAGGCAAACTGGCTTAACAAGAAACCAGGTACAATAATTAATGTTTTCTAAATTGCACAACATTGCATGAGTGCATATTTAGGAATGTTTAGTTTGGGGGTGGGGGGAATCACTTTTTCTAAAACTCTGATACACTTAAAATTTATGTATAATTTTATTCTCATCTAATAGTAAATTATCGTAAATAAGTTTTTACTTTTATACCATTTTAAAATTTGATTGATTGATGGTATATATAAGTTAAATTCAAATAATAATAATTTCTTCAAAATAAGCTAAATCAAACACATTAATTAAATGTCTAAATGTATTCCTGAAAATTTGTTTCTGATGGGAATCCAACTGTAGAAACAAGTGGCCATGTTTACTAATCTTTATTTGATTCATGTCAGGTAGCAAATTGGTTCATTAATGCAAGGGTGCGTCTTTGGAAGCCAATGGTTGAAGAAATGTACAAAGAAGAATTTGGTGATTCAGAGATGAGCACCAATCTATTATCATCAGAGAGCACATTGAAAGGTCCAAGAGACGATGTTCAAGTTTCTGACAATAAAAGAGAAGAGTCTCAGGACAACATAGTAACACTTGATAGTGTTCAGCATCATGGGATGAAGTTGGATCATGCCTCAGAGTTGGACAGAGGGATCCAAAGTGGTGATCATGGAGAAAATGTCACGGATCCTAGAATTGGGAAATTGCAAGGTGACCAAAGGTTCAACATGAACAACAACAGTCCTTATTATGGTGATGGGTGCATAATGGCTTCTACTCCTGCCACGTATGATTTGTCAGAGTTGGGTAACATTGGCGTAGGCAGCCACGTGTCACTTGCATTGGAGTTGAGGAACTGCGAAAGCGACGGATTTGGCGCAGCAAATGATGACATGCATAAAAGACGCAAGAAGTCATTGGCTTCTTCCCCGGAAGCTGATTTGCTAGATTACCATTTCACAGACCAAGGAAAGCAACAAAACAAGTTTGGCAATCCTCATCTATTGCACGAGTTTGTTGTCTGAAGAAGCATTGTCGAAAATTCTAACGTTTTCAAAGGGAACTATGAAAATGTGTACCACCAAAGTAGATAGATAGACAAAGCCTGTGTTGTTGTTACTCTCACTTGGTTGCTCATTCTTGTTGTCCACAGTTCATAAAAGCTATGTAAATCACGGACCGTACAAAAATATACACGTAGGTATGTGTAGATATTCTCTTGTAATATCGTGGATGATTGATTGTATCATGTGCAGGCAATTTTGTAAGGACAAGGAACGTAACGTGTGCATCATGGTGAATAAGGAATCTTGTCAAGAACGTAAAAGGAGTACGATCTGAATGCATTGACTCTTGTGCACACATTATTGTAGTTCGTGTCTTTCATGAATCACCTTGCTTCATGAACCATAATTTACATCCTGGACTACTAGTACAAACACATTAATTACTATTGTTAATATTATTTGCCTTTTGGTTCAACTGTTAAGGGTGTGTTTGGAAACCCAATTGATTGGTGTTAGATGAAATTTTACATTTTTTAATACATAAATGCAGAAGCAATGTGAGTTATGAGTAATGTTGAATGTGATTTTTTTTCTTGTAACACATGATTGTAAATGAGTGAAATTTATCATTTTCTTCAAAGAATCTATTAGCACTCATAGATTGGTGGTTCTTTTTTAATAAATTTTCTCCGTACGAATTAGTTAAAATTTGAATTTTTGACTTGTTGGTTATTGAACATAGGTTTACTTTCACATAATTGACATCCAAACACACTGGTGTGTATTTGTTTTAGATTTTGATATAATCAATTTTGAATTATTAAATTTGATATCAACATGTATATAAATTATTTTCAACCACATATTTTACATTAAAATTTCAGCAAGTATTAAGTTGTGTTTGGTTATCAATTGGAAACCGTTGCATGTGATACATGATATAAAACATAAAAGGAATATTTTTTCTGGGGTTGAGCAAAATGTTCATAGACTTACTCCTAATGGAAAATCAAATAAACATTAAATTAGCTAATCTAATATTGAAATTGGATTGAAATGTTGAGCTAATATAATCCTAGGAAAATTGGTAAAAGCAACCCCTGGTTAATGTTTTCATATTTTCAAGTGCTAGAATGATGTGGTGCAATTAGAGTGAGTGTGTAGAAATGAAAGTAAGTGTGATATAAAGTAAAAAAGGGGTGATATATTATATTATTAAATGAAGTAAAAAAAAGCAAATCCTATTGTGTATTTATGAAGGGTCAGAGATTGAGAATCGTAGAAGCGGGGGAGTGTGCAGAACTTTTGCTTTAGCTCTGCTTTTTGCATGGCACAGAGATCAAATGAAGATAGCACTGTTCCGATCTACTTTTCAGTCTAAAAAAGCTGGAAGTTGATGCTTTAGCTTGTTGTATTATGGTCAGGGAAGTTGGGGACCATGTAGTTTTTCTGTCATTTTCTAAGTTGCCTTGGCTTCCAAGATAGGCCAGAACACTGTCTCGTAGCCATAGGTCTGAAAACTGAAATGTAGCTCAGACCCTAACAATTATTTAAGGCATGTCACCATCTTATTCAAGTACCGCCAAAAATACCCATCGCTACTAAACTTCCCTATTAACGCAACTTCTCTATAAAAATAATAAATTAAATAATTCACCACTGAACAAATACAAAGGGTAAGTTTTTTAGTGTATAGAAGAAAGACATCATTTCCCTAATATTGAATTGCCTTAGCTATGTTATGTACATAACTCTTCACTCTTTCAATTATAAAAATCGTGTTACAATTTTATAAAAAATTATTATTCATACTTCAGCTCAGCTTGTCCAAAAGTTTATATAATGCTATTTCTTTTCTTTTCCTTTCTATCTTATATTTACATATTATTTAACAATAAAATATTCACACAGACAATATAAGTTTTATTCTTAACAAGACCAATTTTTGTTAATATTATATATACATATAATATTTGTATATCTGACATATTTACTGGTGTCAGGAGACCTGCACTTTGCAGCTAGCTTGGTATTCATTTGTTTTCTCATTAAAGAAAAATCGGTTTCCCTAAACAGCTATACTGTTTTCAAGTTTTTGCTTGTACTTGAAACTGTCATTCAAAAGAAATTTATATTTCTTCGTTAATTTTGTACAATTTTTTTTTTACAAATAAGAAAAAAATATTGAAATAAAATAATCATATGATAGACAAAAAACATATTGTAAGAATTTGTTGTAAAGATAATATATCTTCATTCAAAAATATTTCATTTATACTTGGAACATATATATAACGTCCTTTTGTTACCCGTTCCTTATCACGGTTATATATATAGTTATTTTTAAAATGAATATATTAATAAATTAATTATAAATACAATTATTTTAAAATACATTGAAAATGTAATAAGCTAATGTACTGTTTCTAAAAAATAAATGAGTGTATGTTAATAAACAAATATTAACGTATACCGACTTGTAAAGAAATACGTTAACAAACTATGTGTATACACACACATTTAAGCATAACATCATGAACCTAATGGAGAGATTTAAGTAATTTATACAAAGTTATATATTTAAAATTTGTTGTCGTTATTACAAAAAAAAAAATTAGATATAAAAGTGAGTCTTGATATTTTTTATTTCTTTTCGTAGGTGAGGCTTGAGAAACAAAAGACATGAGTAGACATGAGTTTTGCTTTTAAAAGTAGTCTTCGTTTGTATTTTTTTCATTTTCTAAAAGATAAAACTTCTAACATTTATTAAAATTAATTAGATTTTTTATCCTTGTCAATAATATGAAAAAAAGTAATTCTTATTTGTATTTTTTTTTATGAGAAATGCTATCAAGTTAACGACGTATATTTTTTATTATTAATTAAAATTTATTAAAAATTACAAAATTTTATAAAATTTATTTTTTATTTAATAAGTTCCGCTTATAATTTTATAGTTTACCATAAATTTTAACTAATAATAAATAATATATTATAAAAAGTAAATTAGAAAATGTGTTGTTAATTATTTATTTATTTGTTACATAAGTGCTATAAAGCTATTTAGTCAACAAAACAAAGGTCCCCTAATTAATCAAATGAAATTGCTTTCTTTCTTTATTACGAAGCAAACTCTCCAGAATGAAGTAGAGGATGTATCATGCATTATGTGTGTTAAAATGGGTCTAATTGTCAAAATATGTGAGCTAGATCAGCAAAATTAAATTAGAAGTTACTTTAGTCTGACTTGGCAGATTAGCACAATTCAATTTGAACCAACTTTACCCAGATCGACTTGCCCAATTTGATTTTATATAACCTAACGTGTGTACCAGATCATTCTACCTGCAAATTTATCAGTTATATTAATATTTATTGAGAATAGTAATTTAAAATTTTAAATAAAATGAAATTAATTAAAAGACAATAAATGATATATTAAGTTGCTAAAAATTGGTGGTTTTAATGTATACGTAGTTATTATACTTTTAGTATTATTATGACTTTGAAAGAATGAGATGATCATTTTCAAAAAATGCTGTTTTACTCTTTAAATAACGCATATCATGTAAGGAGCATTTATAAAAAAGTGTCAAAATGAACACCGAAAAATTTACAAGTAAATAGGTTATTTAAATAGTGAAAAGTATGTTATGAAATACAAATAAATATTTATTTAAATATTGGTGAGATATTTGGATTTGTAAAATGGTACATATTTGGGTAAGTTTTTAAATTTTTCCAAAACTTGTAATCCTAATTTAAAACAATAAATATTTGTTAAAGTATTCTTATAAATATAACAATGTCAAATTATGTAAAATTTTGTGTAAGATATTATTTTATGTGTATTTCACTTATCATTTATATTTATGAGCAAGTTTTTTTTTTAACGATTGATATCGAAATTATTATTTTACGAGGAATATATTTAGGTTTGAAATCTCATTATTTAATGGAGATTTTTACAATTTGACAAATTACTATTCAAAATTTGTTTGGTATAGCAAGGCCTCAATTAATCTTTAAAAGATGAAAAGTTGTTACTATAGGTTTAAGTGAGACTAAACTAAAATCAAAAGGAAGCTTGTAAGAAAATTTTATTTATCTATTACTTCTAAGATAATGTATGTATTGAAGGAGTCAACATCAAAGGCTTTAGCTTAATAATTACCATGCGTCAAAGTTGTTAACTAATCAACTTTGCTTGAAGATGGAGTTGTATCCATTCAAAACATATGGAGATAAAGTCTCCTTTATCACATAAATGCTTTCAATTAGATAATAATATCTTTAAATAGGAGTAAATATTGTTGTTGTCAATCTCACTTCTAAACTTTTTTTCCAAAAAAAAAAAACTTAGGTGAAGATACTACTTGTAGAGAGGATTGTTATATTATTCAATTTAGAGTAAGTGTATTAATCATACAAGTAATAAATTGATAAGTAGAAATATTGTTATAATGTCAAATTATAGCAATCTATTACTATTTGAATGAATAAAGTGATGAGATGAAAAATAATGAAAGACAATAAAATAATAAAAATTTCAATTAATTACTAAATAGTTATTCACTTATAATTGTCAATTTTTAGTATGAAAAGTAGAATGTGAAAGATGTTAGGGTTCGACTCCCTCCCTAGTCATCCTTTTGTAATTTCACTCAATCCATATCAAGTTCATTTACAAGCATTAAATTTTATATTATCTTAAAATAAACTACATTCAATTCTTTGGCATAACTCATTTAAATTAACCCTAATGTCATAATTTTTTAAGCCCATGAGGATTAGTTTAAGCATTGTGTTCAAAATTCCCCCAAAACACATGCATCAAGTAGTTTTATCCTTAAACTCATCCTAATACAAGATAGTCCATCTCAATTATATTTGCATTTGTAAGATTTATCATTATAAACATAACTTAAAATCATCTCACTAATGGCTAATAAAAAAAAAAGATATTAAGAAAATATAAAATCACTCAATCTCATGATAAAACTTGTATTGAATAGAAGAGTCAATCAAAGAGCATTCCCATGGAGTTTATTTACCATTAAACTAAAAGAATCTAGCAAAATCTTGTACCAAAATTGCCACCATTTGACATATTTGAAATAATCAATGTCTTGAGTCTCCCAACCCTTAAGGTAGTTATGAACCAATCTCGTTGAACTAGTCCTCCAATAATAAGAGGCAAAATGGTATGATGATAAAGGGAAAAGGAGATTTGATGAAAGGGATCCATGCAATGATGATAAAAAAATTAATTTATTTGCTATTTTGGTGATGGATAAAAGGGGGTAACAATAAAGAAGAAAGAAGAACGTGGTCCAAGAGAGAGAAAGAGTTTGAGGGGGGGGGAGAGAGAAATTTAGGGTTTAGGGTTTAGAAGATAAAAAAATAATTATAACAAGCATTTTCTATTTGGTGATGGGATAAAAGGGGGTAACAAGAAAGAAGAAAGAAGAAAGAAGAATGTGGTCTAAGAGAGAGAGGGTGTTTGGGGGAGGGGGGAGAAAAAAAAATGGAAGAAAAAGAGAAAAAAAAAGTGATTAGTTTTTAGTTAAAGATAAAAAATAATTATAACAAGCATGACAATAATACACGAGAATGAAAAATAACTCACTAAAATCTTGATAGTAAAGTTGAATATCATTGAGAAAAAAAAAACGATACTACCAATCAAACAATAAAAAAAAGAAAAAATGACAACTATGAAAAAGATACCATAACATATGCATATGAAATTTATGGTTACCAAAAAGACAAACAATTTAAGTTAAATTACGTGCATCAAATGTTGGAAATTTGATCTAAATGGATGGGAAACTTATTTCAATACCTTTTAAAAAATAATTTTTTATAGGATATACAACCAAAACATGATTCACCATCATTTAGGAATTTTTGCAATTAGGTTTATTTTAGTTTTCAAACAAAAATTCATCTAAAGTAAAGATAAAAATAATATGTTGTTCAATTTAGTTGGTTTTAAATGTAATATGTAAAATAAATCAAATTTTTTAAAGTTTGATTTAAATTGATCATTCATTTTTTTTATTTTTTATATAAATTTAAAACTCATTTGTAATTTGACAACTAATAAAATAATTTGGCACAATGTGAAATCTAATAACCATTTAAATTCTAATAAACTATTGAAAATAACATTTACATGATCATAAACCATATATGATAATGGTGATATATATAACCGAAACTGTTCATGATTGAATTCTTGACTCACACATATCCAAAACCATCCAAATCAAATTAGCTTTATTTCCATCATAATTCATACATAATATATTAGTATGTTACTACATATTCGAGTGATATATGTATATAATAAATATTAAATCAACACTTGTGTATTTTATTTATGTCATAATGTATAATTATAATTGGTTACTTGCTAGCAATAACTTCTTTACAAACTTCTTATGAAAAAAAATATATTAGATGATATATTAGAGATCCCACATTAACTACTAATAAAATGATGAACTACTATATATAAGTAGGAAATAATTTTCACCTAACAGTTGATTTTGTATGGTTGAATTAGACTTAAATTTACATTATTAAGATGATCCAGTATTACATACTTCATGCTAAGATGATACAAGATCAACAAGGAAAGAATTGAATTTTATATCAATTAATAATAATATAAGTATATTGAATGTTTGGTTTTAACTATGAGAATAAAAAAATTAATTGAAATAAAAAATGTAATCTTTTTAATTTCATTTTTTTATTATCGATTCCATCCGTTCTTAGTTTTTTATTTATTAGTTTAACAATTTAAAATAATTTGATTGAATTTTCAACATCTCTACTATGATTCACCCAATTGGAAAAAAAAAGTGAAAAGAAGGTCAGTGAAAATATAAATAAAATTTCTTCAACTAATGTCAACTTTAATTTATTTATTGCGAAAAGTAATTTATTCTTATATTATATTTTAAAGTACATAATAGAAAGCGTGTCTTTTATTATCTTTACTCTCTTAATTAAATATTTTTATATTCTTTTTTCTTTTTCTTTTTTAAATGTATTTTACATGCTATTTTTGTCATTAAAAAAATTATCTTTCAATCAACTCAAACTATCAATCTTTTATCTTTACTTGCATATTTGAATTCTTTAATATCTTATTTCTTTCAATTTACGCTATTTTATCTATATTATAAATTAAGTTTTAATAACTTCTTTAAAATAAATTATCAATTATTAAAAATAATCTTATATCATATTTATTATAAATCCAAAAATATTTTATTGAAAATATCTATTATAAATTTTAATTATAATATAATTTATATATAAAAAATATTTATTTATTATAAAATTTAATTATATAAAAATAAATGTGTTCTATAGAATATACGAACTATGACACAATTTTTTCTTATCATGACGAAAAAAATAAGTAAAAGAAAGATTCAATACGTGCTATTCCTCTTCAAGGATATATATTTAATAACATGGAAAGAATGTGGTCATGAAATATTATATAATATAATTACAGAAATGTAAAATAAATTAACTGAATATTATAACTAAAAGTTGTGATGTGTTTTAATCAATGAAAATTTTCTATTATTATATTTATTAGTTTTAAAAAAAATTAAGGAAAATAACGGCATTAATTATATTTTATTTTAGTTTATGTACTAGCTTATGACGTAAAGAAATGGAAAGGAAGGAGGAAAGAAATATGTAGGGGTTTGGGTGTATAAAAATGAGAAGAAACATATATAGTGTAAAATTAATACATTACAGTACCACAATTTTTTCGATTAAACCACATACCTTCTAACTTCTAAATAATTAATTATGTATATTGTTAATCATTTATATATATACACACGTAATATAATCGATTACGATATTATATAATTGATTATATATATTTTAATTATATATTTAACCTATTATTATATATAAATATTAATTATATTTAATATATAAATAATATAATATTTTTTTTTTTTCTTTTTTCATTATTATACAGATTATATATATAAATATATTATATTTTACCCACAATATTAATGAAAGGATAAATAAGTATTTATTTAATATTTTATTTTATTTTTATCTAAATCAAACATATTTACAATATTAATTATATTTGATATATTATTTTAGCTAGTTCTTAATTTTTTTAGTTAAAAAAATTATTTGACTTTATTAATAGTATTTGATAAACAAGTGTGGTTTAGGATATTATTTTTTATACACTACTTTAAATAACATAATTTATTTTATTTTTTTTATTTTTTTATTTCATAATATATTGATAATATAAATAATAAGTTAATTTTATTATTAACTTATCTTTTAACCAACTAATCATCTATCATCTAATACATCCAGTTGTAACTTCATGTCTACACCGAAGATCAAATCTTAGATCTTAATTTAGAAAAATAAATATCCAACCATTTATATTAGTAATATATTTTAAGATATTTGAATCGTTACACTAATTAATATAAAATAAAATATATATATATATATATATATATATATATATATATATATATATATATATTATTTTACGTTTATCATAATTTGATCATATAATTTAATAATATAAATAATTTTTTAATTTTAATTTTTTTTAATTTTTTAATTTCAAATTAACTTTTTAATTTTCAAACACTTTTTTAGTTTGTTTTACTAAAAATATCATTATTTTTTTTTATTTTTTCCTATCAAATAACTTAAATTTTTATTTTTTTTTAAATTATTTCTTTTCATTGCTTTTTATGCTTCGTAATAAAGTCTAAATAAAAAATATAAAAACTAAGATAATATTTTATTTTTCAAATTTACGATAAAGGGAAAATTTAATGTGACATACTCACGTGACAAATATTAAACACAATTGAGGACATTTGGCATTGTCACGTATTGTACAAAAGTTATTTCACATAATAATCATAATCGTATATTTATAAAATATTTTCATATTTTTTAATTTATTTTTGTTTTTATTTTACTCTTTATATCCAATTATATTATTTAATGTTTTTGAATCTTTCAGTTAATACGTGAATAAATAAATATCAATGAATTTTCTTTTTCATAACTTTAGTTGATGAGAAAGTGTAAATTGAAGGCAGATAAGAATATTAAACAAGATTTAGGACATGAGGCATTGCCACATGTCACAACTTAAATGATAGACTATAGTTGGCTCCATAACTCAAAAACGGAACGCAATCCAATCCATTATTGAAAAAGGTAGAAAAAGAGAAGAGAGGTGTTGCAGTAACTAAGCATAGTTGGAGCTTGAAGGAAGAGCAGAGATGAGTGGAGCATTCCTCTACGGTTCGGTCATTCACCCATCATCACCATCACCATCACCATCACCATTGATTCAACAACGCTATCATTATTTATCTCCAATTCCTATTCGTCCCTTATGCCTATCGCTATCCCCTATCACCCTCACCACCTCTGTGCTCCAACGCGATTCTGCAATTGAACTCGCGTCGTCGTCCACGGACACCAACGACGCTGTTTCGTCGCAATACGGAACGGTTCAGTTGGAGACAGAGCGACGCAGCGAGGAAGCGGTTCCGCCACTCCCTGCTGCCGAAGACAAAGGAGCGAGACTTCGAAAGAGGAAAGAAGACGACGTCGTTTCTTCTGATAACCGCTTCAAGCTCCGCAACGGAAAAGAGGTCTCTCCTCTCTCTCCGCCTTTTTGTTTTCGGTTTCGGTTTCTCCGATTCTCTCACTATTTGCCGTTTTCAGGTTTTTGAAGAAAAAGCGTACCTCGTTGGTGTTGAGCGCAAGAACGATGTTCAGGATTTTGGTATCGAAGAATCTCTGAGCGAATTGGCGCAGTTAGCTGACACTGCTGGATTATTGGTTGTTGGCTCTACTTACCAGAAGTAATTTTCTTAAACGTGGTTTTGGAATTACAATATCGCATAGTTTAAAAGGAAAAAAAAAAAGAAAACAGTTACGTTATTGTTGCATCTAATTATTACTATTGATGTGGTGAATTTAAGCATCATATAGATATCTGCAAATGGAATGTCACCTAAGTGATTCTCTTGCTATCTCTTGTTACGCAGTTGAATAGCACTTCTTGTTATGCTATATATTGTTGCTGTATTTCATTGCTTATTTTTTCATTATTCTCGATGTTTTTAGAACAAAGCAAACAATGCTATGTTTACACCTGAACAGTATCTTTTATCTCCTTGTGTCGCATCACATACCTATTGCAGCTTTTACTTTCTATCTCTCTGTTCATTTTACCTCTTACATCCCAAAAAGGGTTTTATAATGATCCTTTTGGTAATAGAACAATGCATATCCAATGTTAGCTTGCTTAAGTTGCTTTATGTGTAAGTGTAATCCCCCTTCATTTCCCTACCTTTTTTTCATTTCAATAATTCTGAGAATCAACCCACTTCTTACCCCATTGATGGGGGGTTAATAGATCAAGGTTGCTACTAATTAATGGACAACATTTTCCTCAGACGTCTCCCTTTCACCATGCTGATGAAAGTTAATTGAGGGCAATATTAGCAATTTTGCTCAGACTTCTCTCTTTCATCGTGCTGACAATAGTCAATTAAGGGCAAAGGGCAACCTGGTGCTATGAAGTTCCTGCCATGGCAGGGGTCCAGGGAAAGGTTGGACCAGTTATGGGTCTATTTGTTAGCCTTACCTTTCATTTGCAAGAGGCTGATTCCACGACTCAAACCTGTGACCTCCATGATGAACAATATTGTTTATGGGCTATAAACCTGCAGTTCTATCCTTCTTCTGTACGAGAAATTTTAATTGCCAAAGTGCATGTAGATTATTCTTTTTCTTCTTTTGAGATAAAATATTGTTAGTTGACTCAAATTCTGAATTACTGTAAATGTTACAGGCTTACTTCTCCAAATCCTAGAACCTACATTGGCTCTGGCAAGGTTTCTGAAATTAAGAGTGCAATTCATGCATTGGGCGTTGAAACTGTTATCTTTGATGATGAGCTGTCAGCTGGGTAAGGATTCTTTTTCCTTTGTTTAACATTTATGCCATCCAAATGTGTGCTTCATGTTAAGACTAATTTTTGCCCATGCCACCATTTAGTTTGTTGACATTTGACTATTTCATTTACTCTGAGGTTGCTTTGTCTTCAGAACTGACCATATAAGGGCAGTAAAAATTAAACTAAATTTGATATTCTTGCTGGCTTTATTTGGAGGTGGTTGGAATTGAAATCATTCTGTCCCTTTAGACCAAGGTTGCTGTTGAGGTTCGGTTTGAAAGCTTGGTTTCTATTTGACGTGACTACGATGATTTGGAATCTTTTGATTTTTAGGAAAATAGTCAGCTAGTTTAAGCTAACCCGTTGATTTCTTGTTAGTGACATTTATTCTTTTATAGATCCAAACTGTTCTGCTCTACATTGCCTTATTATCTTTTGATAAAGGATAGTGGAAGGGCTAAGACTTAATAGGTTAAGATTAGGGTTTTTTATTAGTGAATTAAGGGTTAGAGGATTGGGTATTGAGAGTTTGATGTATTTATGGTGGAGAATATCAATTTTCAGGCTGTTGGAGTGGTATTAAGCAGTCAATTGGTGGCCGTTTGGGGCTGTGAGTTTAACTGCAAATTATGATTTTGGAATTGATGAGTTGTAGGGAAATCCTGATCACGGAATACTAGGTTTTGATGGTGTGAAGTTAATTTGACTTGTCAGGTAGGCATAGAAAATCAAGAAATGGAAAAGTAGTTGAAAAAAAGAAAATAAATGATTCAAGCTAAGCAACCTTAATTGGATTATAGGTTATGGAAGTGGTAATTGAAGATTATATAAAGAGTACAAAACTATGCACACTAGG
Organism: Mucuna pruriens; assembly: GCA_025330945.1. Taxonomy (NCBI): domain Eukaryota; kingdom Viridiplantae; phylum Streptophyta; class Magnoliopsida; order Fabales; family Fabaceae; genus Mucuna; species Mucuna pruriens. The sequence goes on from JAENHJ010000132.1 coordinate 582,146, forward strand.
ATAAAGCAAAACTTGGATAAGCGATTCTGAATGGTTCCAATATCTGGCCTTTAATTGAATGAAATAGGCCCACACTCTGGTGGTAAGAAATTAGAGAAAATAAAGAATAGACCAATTTATAGTCCCTATCAATAAAGAAAAACTCTACACGGAATAACCCTCATTTATAGAATTCCCCTTCTCCCGAATAGACAGGATTCTTTAGAGTATACTGGGATGGAAGTGAATGGCGAAAAAGGGATGGAATGGGAAGGTCTTGTTTGAGAGTTTCCTAAAATGTAATACGTCGAAAGCTTATTCATTTTTTATGAGCATTTTGAAGTTTAATAATTAACCAAGTTTGATGGTGTTGTGTGATCCATGTAGCCGATCTCACCTAGTGGGGTAAGACTTCTGTTGTTTGAAGGTCACCAATTTGGTGGATTTTAAAAATCCAAACAAGGGGAAGGAAACTTATTACTTGACCTCCCAATCTCTTCCTTTCTATTCCTCTCCATTCTCCTTTGATTATTTTCCCTTTGTACTACTCTCACTCCCAAACTTACCCTCAAGTGTTGTTGTCTTGCTAACTGCTAAATGACTTTATACTGATTTTTTGACTATTTTCAACTATTTTGGCCCTTAATTATGAGATTTATTTTTCCTAGACACAAATAAGTCAATTGACTTTGTTAATAGCTAGACTATGATTCTTAATCCACTTAATTAACAAATAATAAATATTATTCTGCATCAGAAACCTGGACAAAACACTTTGTCCCCTAGGCATCAAGGCTTGATTGCATCAGACGATCAAGAAAAGAGCTATTTGCTGCTATTATTCATACAATACCTCCTATTTGTATAAGAAATCATTACAATGGTTTAAGTAGACCTCCTATTTCCTACAAGAATTTGTATTATAAAAATCCTGATATTACAAGGTTTGAGACTTCTACAACTACAACCATGAGGAAAATTTGAACATTAAATAAAAATAAAAAACTCTATCACTTATATAAATCAAGCTCAATCACAACCCATAATTTGAAAATAAATCACTTATAAAATACTGCTACCAGGTCTGGAAATACTGATTTCTGAAAGTAACTACTTAATTCTTTACCCTAATTAATTATGAACTAGTAAGATGTTTGAAATACTAAGAACAACCCCAAAATCAACACTAAGCCCATAAAACTCCGACATTTTGATCTTGAAGCTTGTGATTTCTTGCTACTACTACATCATACATGCTTTTACTAACATAGACAATTGTTATAATTGTACTCTCTCTCATTTGTTTTCCTTGTGTTGATTCTGTCAGACAACTGTATCAACATTCATTAATTTTTTTATTGTCACATTGCTTCATAAGGAATGCCACCTTGGATCTCACATAAAATTACTGGACCCTGCTAATTGTAGGCAATTGCGTAACTTGGAAAAGATTTTTGGTGGAGATGTGAGAGTGTGCGATCGAACTGCTCTCATTCTTGATATATTTAATCAACGAGCAGCAACACATGAAGCGTCTTTACAGGCAATCATAAATTAGAAAGAGGTTTCTCCAGTATCCTTTGTTTTTATAAGGGTATCAGTACCTAATCCACTCAGTTGAAATATAATATGCAACAAGGAATTTTCTGTGGATTTCATGTTTTATTTTATCATTTATCTCAATCTTTAATTTTAACCATCGCAAGATCATAAGATAAAAAAAATATTTATTGATTATTATTGGGAAAAACCCAAGTCTCACATTGGCTAAAGATAGAGCTTGAAAAGAGTTTATAAGTGGGGAGCAATCCTCACCTCTTGAACTAGTTTTTGGGGTTGAGTTAGACTCAAAACCCACTTTCTAAGAGTTCTTTACTCTAATAATTACATGACAAGTGTTTTTTAAAATATCATATATGAAAAATATTTGATATCATTAATTCATTCTTAAGTATGATGATAATCTGTAAGTCTATGGAGAAAAACAATATACTGTATTTATATTTCTATTAAGTGAGACATGTTGCCCGATATTAGCAGCTAATTTTGCTATAGGTACTGATACCCTTAGAAAGCAAAAGAAACAGTTGAAATCTCCAAATTAGAAGTGCTTTTTTTCTATTCATGTTATTACCAGAACCAGCTTTGGCAAGGAGGAGAATTTTAAATCCTTTATCTGACTATCCTAAGGTCTTTTTAATTCTAGGTTTCATTAGCACAAATGGAATACCAACTACCTCGTCTAACAAAAATGTGGACTCATCTTGAGCGTCAAGCAGGAGGAAAGGTGAAGGGAATGGGTGAAAAACAGATAGAAGTGGACAAGCGTATTCTGCGTAACCAAGTAAGCAGACAGTCTTGTATAATTGTCAAATTTATCAGCATTTCTGTGAAAATCTGCTATTTGATTGAATCATGTGCTGTGTACTAGTGTTATACTGGCAAGTAGGCATATTGTATATCTGAGTGGTGACCTACCAGTTACATACACTATGCATTTCTCTGAAAGTTCACCCCCCCCTCCCTTTTTCTTTTTCTGTTTTACCTCTGGAATCTTAGTTTTTCTATGAAATATCTGATGCCTGGGCTTTGGCAGATTGGTATTCTTAAAAAAGAGCTAGAATCTGTTAGGAAACACCGAAAGCAGTATCGTAACAGGCGTTTCTCAGTACCAGTGCCAGTGGTATCCTTGGTTAGTTTTTTACAATTATATTGAGGCCATTTCTTGTTAGGGTGTCCTTTGCAGGTTATACATCATGGTAATGTATGCCATATAAATGATAATGCTTTTGACAACATTGTAGGTCGGTTACACAAATGCTGGTAAGAGTACTCTTTTGAATCAACTAACTGGAGCAGATGTTCTTGCCGAGGATAAATTATTTGCAACTTTAGATCCAACTACGAGGAGGGTACAGGTTAGTGAAAGCATACCTGGAGAATTTCCCATTTTTTATATACAAACTATTCATTGTTTTTAGATTGTTAATTGCTTAAAACTATTGTGCATGCGCTTCTTATTTGTAATGAAATTCAGGTACCATCTTCAACTCTTTTACTAAATAAAGAACTAACCAAGAGCTTTTAATTGTGCTTTACCTTGCAGCATAGCCATTCCCTATGTTTACAGTGTATAATGGCTGTGGGATGGCATGACTAAAATTCATCATTTATGATTTTTTTTTTCTCAAATGTTAATATGAATGAAAGTATTTGTCTCCTCTAAAGTGAGGATACTTGTAAAGTAAGAAAGTGAAGGCTTATTCATCATTGATTTAAATTAAAATATCTTACAAATTTAAATCACTTCAAATTAACAGTTGTTACTTGTTAGACCCACACTTACTCACTTTATAACTCTCCCTACTTTAGAGGAGCATAAAGTAGATCTTTGTGCAGTTTAAGTTATGGTTATTTTAACATGCTGTGCTTTTGTTCATTTGCTTTCAACCAGATGAAGAATGGAAAGGAGTTTCTCCTAACAGACACTGTTGGTTTTATTCAGAAGTTACCTACTACACTTGTAAGAAAGATAGCTGTCCTACAATTAATTTTACTCCTGATGTTTGACAAAAAAATATGCTGTTGATATTTTGTAAATTTTTAAAACATGATTTACTATCAACTTAACATGTTGCTGTAAAAGTTGAGCTCAGATTATGAAGTAATCACGAAGAACTGTCTTTTTCTGCTTTCCGTAGGTTGCTGCCTTCAGAGCTACTCTGGAGGAGATAGCAGAATCATCACTCTTGGTGCATGTGGTTGATATCAGGTTATATATAAGTGAAACTGCTGTGAGGAACTTTATTTTTAGAGAAAAGGAAGTTAGTAAAACTAGTGGTGTTGATCTACACCATATTTTGTTAATTATTGTTCTGAATTGCAGTCACCCCCTGGCGGAGCAACAGATAAATGCTGTGGACAAAGTCATGTCAGAGCTAGATGTATCATCAATTCCAAGATTGATGGTCTGGAACAAGGTATTACTGAACATTTTTGTTGGTTTTCCACTTTTTCTGTTCTGAAGGTAGTGTATTGAGTTAGCCTATTTCCCTTTATCTTTGTTAATTTGTAAAGACATTTAGGTATTACCTTGGACCTCTGCTGTTCTTTCAATTTATTGGTTGCTTAGGAATTTGGCTACATGGTTTTCAGGACCGTAGCCTATTCTAGATTTACTTTATTGGTTACATGTTGCTGATACGTCAGGCACAAGACAGCTTTTAATTATTGTTAACAGTTGGTCAAGGAAGGTAACATGCATATTGAATTTGAGAGGAGTCCTTTTCAAACCTGTTATAAATACAACTTACCATTCTGATCCTACATTGTACACTTGCAAGTTGCAACAACAGTGAATGCAGATATAATGTATTACTTCTGTTTGACTGTTTTCGGGTTCAAGGTCCACGCATTCAACAATAAGTGATCAGACACCCAGCATGTTTACTATGGCTTTTTTAGTTCCCTATAACATAATTCACAGTAAAATAACTAACATTTTATTGAAATTGTTGTAATTATAAAACCATTCATGTGCCTTTACTCAATAGTCTAAGCTTTGGGGATAGTTGATTCATGATATGGTATCAAAGCCTGTATTACCAAGTGGACAAGAGGTTGATAATTTTTAACCCATTTCTAAAAGTAAAAAGAACTTGAATTTGAGCACAAGGTGAGCGGGTCAGTGCAATGTCCATGCTTCATGCCCAAAAGGCTCTTTCATGAGGGCGCAAATCTTAGGATTTTTTTTCTTCTTTTAATTGATTTCCTGTCTCTTTTTATTTATTTATTTATCAGCATCAATATCCTGTAATTTAGATTAGCATCATCAGATACTGGGACGTAAGTCACGTAACCAGAATGCTTTAAATCATTTCCAGGATTTAATGGACTGCTTTTGGTTCAAAATTGGTTGTCTTTCTTTAAAATATGCTTGATTCACAGCAATGGAATTCTTCTCTTAAAATTGGCATAAGTATGCTATTTAATAGGACTGAGGTCAATTTCTCCCCTTCATCAACAAGCTTTATACTGTGCACCCAAAATTGAATTTAGAACAGCATGAAGTCCAGGTTAAACATTCTGGTTTATATGAACTCTTATTGCAGGTGGATAAGGTTAGCGATCCCCAGAAAATCAGGCTAGAGGCTGAAAAAAGAGAAGATGTTGTATGCATATCTGCTTTAAGTGGTGATGGCTTACAAGAATTCTGTAATGCAGTTCAAGACAAGTTAAAGGTAAAAAGTTGAAACCAATCTGAATATAATTTAAAATGTACCTTTTCTCCTTTTGATACCATGTAATCCGTCTGTTTGAACTATTTACATTTGCTAATCAAAATTTTATTATTCATTAATAGGACTCCATGGTTTGGGTGGAAGCTTTGGTCCCATTTGAAAATGGGGACCTTCTGAGCACCATACACCAGGTTGGAATGGTTGAGAAAACTGTAAGTATATACCCTTGGGGCCATTAACCACTTCTAGAGAGCTGGTTTTTCCTTTTCCTTTTCCTTTTAAGCTGACAGATTTTACATTCATAGTTTTCCTGCTTGTTATTGTTGGATTTCCTTATATTTCACTTTTAATTTATATAGGAATATACAGAGCAAGGGACATATATCAAGGCACACGTGCCCCTGCGTTTTGCAAGAATGCTTACACCCATGAGGCAACTGTGTGTATCGCGACCTTAACTTTCTTTGATATATCTAATTTTGCAGCATAACATGTACATATGTATGTAATTATTGAAAACCAAAAAAATGTACGTAAATATTGAAATCATGTTCGCAAGCCCTCGAAAATGGAGACGCGATGGGATGGCAATGCAAAATTTGTTCGCAACTACAGTTAGTAGTCATGCATATTTCTTTAACGTGATCATATTATGTTACCCAACATGAGGGAATTCAAATCCATTTGATTCTGTTTCAACTTTAAATATTATTTAATTATTAAGACAGCATACTCTGTAAAATTCCTAAGATGTTAGCATATTGCATCCAAGCAGAAATTTTAATGCTTATCGGCGATAACATATGAACAACAATCTTATGTGGTCTCTAATTTTCTAGAATACAAACGTACAATGCAGTACTAGTGTGGGACAACTGTTCTTTTGATAAAGGGGGAAAGGATGCATATGAGAGTGGAAGAGGTGAAAAGAGTAAATCATAACTATACTAATGTACAACATTACGAAAGTATACATTTTTTTAATACTGTTATTCAATCATATAGGTTAAAAGTGTAAACTTTTATAATATTATTTTATGGTATATATGGTAAATTTTAATTGGTTAACAATATAATCATCATTATTATTATTTTCCTTATAAGGAAGAAATGAAGAATATAAGATTTTTTTTCACTACATAAAAATAGAGATCGAGAATTTGAAGAGAATCTTTTATAACTAAAATATTTAAAAATAAGTTCATAAAGTGTAATATAATTTTAAATAGATCAATTGAATACCAACATTAGTTATCAATTTTTTTTTAGAAATTAGTTATCAATAAAGTCAAGAAATATTTTGCACTTATGATATGATAACTCTTTCAAGAAAAAAATGATGGGATGAATATTCATCCAAAAAAATTATTGATGGATAAATTGGATGATCTTTATCAATTGAGTCATGGATGAATTTAAAATTTTATATACATTTTCAATAAGTCATAAATGAATTAATGAATTATTTGGTATTCATCCATTATAATCCTATTTAAAATTTATCTAATTTATCTAATTGTCTATTTTATACCCCTAATTTTAAACCAAGTATTCTGTTTATTTCATGGGTTTATAAATGAAGTAGGATATAAAAATACAAATTAAAAAATAATTAAGAGAAAATTGATTTCATTAATAGAATATTATTCTAGTAATAAATTGTAAATATTGTACTATGCGTACTGTAGTTGAAGAAATTTGAGGATTGATAAAAAAATAAAAAAATTAGAATTTTCGCTTATCGAATAACTAAATAAAGAGAGAAGAGTATTAATTTGATTAGAAAAATTATAAAGCGAGTCATAAAATATGAATAGATACATAATTACATGAGAATACAATTATGTATTGTGAGATTAGGTCACTTCCAAAAATATGAAGATTTAATTTTTTTTTTTTAATTTTTGGTCTAAGAATGATACCAGCGATATATGATTTTTCCTCATACCTATTCCCATTGCTTGTCGTGGGATAATTGGTTTTCCTGTCCCAAAATCTTGAAATTTTAAATAATAATAATAAAATTATTATTAGGAAATATCAAGGATTAAAAAAAGTTATATAATAAATTATGGTTTTTTAATAAATTTTGATTATAAAATATATTAAAGGAATCAATTAAAAAATATTTATGTATTACTTATTAAGAAAGAAACTTAAAAAACCAGTTATAAGGTACGTGTGTAATTAAGAATAATTTAATCATTTTTAGTATATGGAAATTTCATACCCCTGGTCCTGGTCCCTGAATTTACCTGGGAGGATGGGGAGAGGGGTATTTCCATCCTTGTTCTTGTAGGGAAAGAAAAAATTCAAATTTAGAGGATTTAAATGGGATAATCATAATCTACAGAAATATCTATGGAGAATTTGTCATCCCTAGTATAGTCATGTTCAATCTTTTAAGATGAAACGATGAAACTAGAATTTAGGGAGATGGAACATTCATAGACGTTCTTAGAAAAAAAATATTAATAGTTGGAATTTGGTTTAATTTTTTTTTATAGAAACCGAAAAGGTTCCTCACAAGAGACAATCTGTTTGAATTGAATAAGAATATTACAGATAAAAAAAAGTAGTTTAAAGTTTATTATAGAATAACTTCAATCCCATCTACAAGTAAATTATGATATTAACGTCTGTTGTGTATTAAGTATAATATTTTTTAAATATAGACGAATTTCTATCTAGAACCGCATGATTAAACAAGCTCCCACAAGTACATGCAATAAAAATAGCTGACTGTAAAGTGAGAACATCACAGGTCAACTTTTTCCGGTTTGAAACAAGCATTCTCCTTCCAAAATGAAACTCTATTTAAAATATAGTCAGATATTAAATATTAAATATAAATACTTTTTTAATAGAAATTTAAACCTTAATTTATTACTTTGTAATATACTAATTTATTTCATAAATCATTTTTTTAGGCAGTGACCACGTATATATTCTTTGAAACTTGCAAAAAGATGGCCATGAGTTAGGCTTTTCCTGATATAAATATAATTATAATTGGCAGTGATGTAATTATGAGGCCTTATTTACCCACTAACCAATTCTGTGAAAGTCAGCAATGCGCGTAAGAAATCATAACCCAGAGTGGTAAAGAATCTGTCACCCATCATGATACCTGTTTGTTATGAAGATCTTCTACCATTCAAAATAAACTCTACAGGATGTTAGCCTTTGGAATTTTATGTATATTAACAAAATATTAAATATAAATGTGTCATAGAACTTTGTAACCAATGGATGAACAACTGCATCGGATCCATATCCATTTCTTCTATGCTTGGAATCATATTCATCTATCTTTCTTGTATCCCAAAGGAGAAACCACAAAAGAAGAAAATGAGAGAAAACCGAAACAAAACTATCTGACCGTAACACGGTGTCTCGATCTTTTCAATAATGACATTGTCATGTTTCAGTTTTTCAACATGTAAAATGACTTTATAATTTCCATGTAAATTCGTTTTGTTGTATTATTTAATTACAAATAATTATATAAGATAAAATTTGTTTATTTTATAATAATTATTTTAAAATTTATACTAATATTAATTTTTTATTATTTAATAATGTAATTTTTTAACGCTAATTATGCATGTCTATTTCATTCTATTTCTTAATTCTTATTTCTCGGCTGAAAGTATTAACTTTATGAGATACTTTTAAGCTCTATGATTCTTGGTAAGTTATAATGAAACTTTTGGGACTTGAATAAAGTCTTGGTCGATCGTGATAATATAATTAATTTATCCTGAACATATAGAACGATAAGGTGGTTCAGATGTAGCTTATTTACGTCATAAAGTAAAAAGAATTGTGCAGTGTTTTGATCTGGTCTAGGAGCAGGTAGTGAGAAGTAAAGAATGCATCATGAGAAGAGTGCATGCAAGTACACAGCATGTTGGTTGTTGAAATAGTCAAAGGCCTAGGTGATTTGGTAAAGAGAGTGGATGATTATTTGATATATATATATATATCTCTTGAGCAGTGTATATGTATACATATCAAACAAGCCTATCAAATATAAATCATAAATATTAACAAGGTCCCCAACTCAGTCACCACCATGCCTTTAATCAAAGTCACTGTTCTTGCAATAATAGGTTTCCTCACAGTTAAACTCTCCCAGGCTCACCCTGGCTTCAATTTTGGGTGGGGTCTCTCACCTCAATACTATCACTTTTCATGCCCTCAGGCTAATGACATTATCATGTCAGTGTTGGAGAAGGCCATTGCAAAGGACACCAGAATGCCTGCTTCTCTACTTAGACTTCACTTTCACGATTGCTTCGTGCAGGTTAATTAATTACACTTGTCATAACATGAACAAATTATTACATGCTAATGTAACACCCCTGTTAATATTCAAGTCACAGGTAACTCTTTTTTTTTTTTTTAACTGAAAAACTCGACTATATAATCATTTCTTCGTAAGAAGGCCTATAAAAAAACAATAACCATAATAATAAATTAAATCAAACCAATTTTTTTTTACCAAAAACTCTTATTTGGAAAACTCAGTACAACAAATTGCCTTTGTTCACTTGAGTTGTTTTCTTAGTTTAGATTATTTGTAAAATAATTTTTACACGTACTTTTACTCCATCTCTGTTCATCATCCATTTTTCTTTTTTTTTTTCTTCTTATATTTTGTGTGTGTAGAAAATGTAATAAAATTTTATTATATAAATAACATTTATCATTTCTCATTATTAAACAGTCGTCTGTGGTCTAAATTTTCTTGTTCTTTTGTTTTGAATGGCAGGGCTGCGATGCATCAATTTTGTTGGATGATAGCGCAACAATAGTCAGTGAAAAAAATTCTGGACCTAACAAAAATTCCGTCCGAGGTTTCGAAGTGATTGATGAGATAAAGTCTAAGTTAGAAGAGGCATGTCCGCAGACTGTTTCCTGTGCAGACATTCTTGCCCTTGCTGCCAGGGGTTCCACTGTTCTTGTAAGTGAACACATTTCCCTAAACCCACTATTCACTTTGCATGTTATAACTTACAATACACTCTTTCATAAATTTTTAAAAAAAATCTGCAACTTCAGTTTTGACCTCAATGTCAAGTTTTTTAGTAATTGTAACCGCAGTTGTCGATCCATAACTTTTTATAATATCAAAAAATACAACGAAATCGCAATGCAATTTAAAATCTCACTCTTTAATTTAATCCACTTTGTTTAACGTGTTATTTATTAGAATAACAAATTATACAAGAGACTATTTAAGAAATTAGACATATGTTAATTTGTAAATTTGAATAAGTTATAACGAATAAGGGTGTTGGAATTATTAATTAGCATTCTTGGTATGGGAAATATGTGAGATTTTGAAAGTTATTTGATTATTTAAAAACAGAGTGGAGGACCGAACTGGGAGGTCCCGTTAGGAAGAAGAGACTCAAAAACAGCAAGCCTAAGGGGATCAAACAAAAACATTCCTCCACCAAATGCCACCATCGAAAATCTAATGACATTTTTCAAGAGACAAGGCCTTGATGAAGTGGACCTTGTTGCCCTCTCAGGTGGAACTTCAATTTCTCATACCATGCTATGCTTAATGCTTTTTTATTTCCTAGTAATGAATGGGTCACATCTTTTAACATTTTTATTACAATGTAGGTGCCCATACCATTGGGGTGGCAAGATGTGCCACATTCAAGCAGAGACTATACAACCAACCCGATCAGAATCTAGAAAAATCCTTTTACTTTGGTTTGAAGACAATGTGCCCAAAATCAGGTGGTGACAACTTGATTTCTCCCTTGGACTTTGGCTCCCCAAGAATGTTTGATAACACCTATTTCAAGCTCATACTTTGGGGAAAAGGGCTTCTTAATTCTGATGAAGTGCTTTTTATGGGAAATGTTAAGGAAACTCGTAAATTGGTCAAAAAATATGCACATGATGAGAGCCTCTTCTTTGAGCAATTTGCCATGTCCATGATCAAGATGGGGAACCTCCGTCCTCTCACTGGATTTAATGGTCAAGTTAGGAACAATTGTCGCCGAGTTAATTAATTAATTAAGCAGCATAGCTATATATATTTATTTATATGACTCATTCAGTGTGAATTTCAAAGTGTTTTAAACTTTTGCTAGTTATTAGTTAAGAGGGTTTGAATTGTGTTGCTTCTATGTTAATTTTATAAGCTTAGTATTTACCTAATTCACACAATTATGTACTCTTGGGTTAGAATGATGCAAAATTTTTAAATCTTAAATATGTATAATGGAAAAGGATATTAAATTTTCGCTAAAAATAGTGTGTTGAAATAAAATGGTTATAATTTAACCAAATTAAATACTATAAGCATATGCCGGAGCAATTGAATGGTAGTATCAACCATAAATAAAGAATAAGAATGATAGACTAATGCATATGAAAGCAAAAAGAACTATATACACATGAATTATGACATTAATCATTGAAGAAGATTGATGCCAGATGTTTGATATTTCACCACGTCATATTTTCTCTTTTCTTACTTACTACCTTCTATTTCTCATGTAATAAAAAGAAAACATTTACTAACAAGCGCCTTAAGAATTTTGTTAATAATCAAAGTACTTTTGTTAATGAAAGATAATAAAAACATCGTAAAATTTATCAAAATGAAATTGTAAAAGTGTTGTACAAGAGCACTCTTTTAAGAATATTTGAAAATTTTTAAAATATGTTTACCCACTAACATGATTATCAAATGCTAACTAATAAAACAATTTATTAATAAAGAACTACAGACAATGCGAAAGAAATAAACAGTGAAGCCTCAAGCCACCTTACTCCCCTCCCTTCAATTTACTTAAATAAGTAATATTAAGACAATACATTCTATCATATACTTTATATCATTAGTTTACTTTAAAAAATCAGTTTAATCATTTCAAACTATTTTTAAAACAAACAGCAACTTTTAAATATATTAATAATAAAATTTTTAAACAAAACATATTGTTAACGTTCTACTTGTATAGTGTTTAGACAAAATATAAACGTAGTTTTCTTTTTGCATTGTTTTAAAAATTGGAATTTTATTATAATAACTATACTAATTTTTAATGTAAATATTTATTATCACCGAGAATTGTTCTTAGGTGCACTTACTTAAATGTTTATTTTAATTTCGGAGAACAATACTAAAAATAAGTTATTTTCCTTGCTGGACGATGAGATTTAAAAATTAAGTTTAATAATTATGTACTAATTATATAATATTATTTAATCATAAACAATTATTAATATAATTTTTAAAATATTTACTTTGATCAAAATATTCAACTAATTTAACTCTTTATTACAAATTAAAACTCTAATTCTAATAAGAAAACGTTAAAACCACGTACGCGATCAGTTTCTTTGTTTTCAAATGTTATTAATTTTTCTTGTAGATTGAAAATTTTGATTAGAATAACATGATCCGATACTATCTAATAATTTTTCAAGGGGAGTATGAGAGATAATAAATGATGTAATAGAGTAAGACAGAGATAAAAATATTGTATAAATTATTGAACAAGTAACATATGAAAAATATATATCTAAGTTTAGTTTGTTGTTAGAGGTGTCAGATTGGTTATTTGTATGTGTTACGGTCGGCCTTATGGCGGTCGGCCATACCGCAGCCAGAGACGAAGGACAAGCGAATGCGTCCTTCTACAGGCTACCTCGAAAGTCAAGTAGAGAGGTCACTCAGCTAGGTGATTTGACTACCCGGATCAATCAGCATTAATTATGTCTTGTGTAAGTGGCTCTAATGATGATCTATGACGTCACCTGTGGGATGAGACAAGAGTGGTTGAGCTTAATGTATAAAAGGCTGAGAGAGAGTTGTAAGGGGAATTCAAAACAGAACAGTATGTGAATTGGCTGATTGATTGGGTGGTGGATGCCAGAGGTGAAAAGGCTGTGTATACGGCTTGTAAAGCTGACTTGGTGATTTTGAATACTGCATTGGCTTGATGCTGTTCTCAAATAATAAGTTTCAGAGGTTCTTCCAAAGGTTTTGTGGTGGATTCATCAAATGCGATGGCATTATTTCAAAGTGGAGTATGTTAATCACCTCCCTTTTGTTGCAGGTGCCATGATCGATTCACATACCACTGCTGAATACTGGAAGAATAGGACTAAGGAGCGTTTAGGGTATGCTTTTGTTTGTTCTAGGTTAATGTATGTTACTAAGTGTATGTGTGTTTGTTTGGTCCAATTTTGTAGGATTTCTTCGAGAGCATGTTCGGCAATCTCTTGGAGTGAGGAATGATGATCTACTTTTTGCCATCATTTAATATGTCAATTTAGTTCATTGGATTTGTTTTTGTTAGATTTTGTCCCATTCTTGCTCTGCTATAGCAATTAGCAAGTGCATTACTTTTAGAAGATAGTATTTTCTTTTTATTGGGAAGGGAACGGGGAGGTACTGATTGACGCATAAGGAAGATCTCTAAAATTAGTAATTTGCTTCATCTCAAGAATTGTGTTTCTAACATTTTTTATTATTATTTTCCTTTAACTTGATCCGTTATATTTGTATGTCGAATTTAGTTTTGCTCATTGCAATATGGATTAAGATAGGTAACCACGGTCACAAGTATTTCCTGTGTGTACATGTATGTGAAGATAGAGAGCATGGGATTAGTGATAGAAGGTAGGGGTAAGAAAGGAGATTGAGGTGATTCCACTAGTTATCTTTTTGTTTTCTTTATTTAATACTTTGCAAAATAAACATAAATGGTTGTAGGGTTCTTCGAGAGCATTTTTGGCGATCTATTGGAGTGAAAAATGATTATCTACTTTTTGCCATCATAAAGAGTACCATCTCCTCCCTCCTTCATGTTTAGTTACTAGCCATATGTATTTAAAATGCCAATTTAGTTCATTACCATGTGCATGACTTTCAGTAGCTATTTTCTTTTGTTGGGGAGGGAACAGGGAGGAACAGATTGACACAAATGGACGAGTAAAATTAGTTATTTGCTTCATCTCCAAAATTACGTCTCACATATTTAATTGTTTGCCTTTAGCAGCATTTATTCTGGAATAACTTGATCCATAATGTTTTTATGTCAAATTTAGTTTTGTTCATTGCATATAGCTTAAGATAGCTAACCACTGTCATAATTATTTCCAATGAGCACATGTATCTGGAGTCAGAGCATGGGATTAGCGGTAGAAGAGGGTTAAGGGTAGGGGTAAGAAAGGAGATTGTGGTGATTCCACTGGTTATCTTTTATTTATATATTACATTACAAAATAAACATAAATGGTTATATAGTGCATGCTAAATTAATCCTCCCCTCTGTATATATCCCTTCCATTCATTTTGACATTATTTTACCATTCTATAATTTGAGCACCAGGGATTATATAATTGCAGGTGTTTCACGTGGTAAAGGTCAGGATCCATTTCTTCGGTCCTTTTATGCAAGTTTGGTGCTCATCCAGGAGAAGAAACTGCAAGTACCATCTTTGCATGCTGTAGTTGTAGGGAGTGATATGAATGCTCAGACAAAGTTTGAAATAGAATTGCGTAAATTTGTCATGGAGAAAAAAATCCAGGACCGTGTTCATTTTGTTAACAAAACCCTGGCAGTGGCTCCTTATCTGCTTCTATTGATGTTCTTGTTTAGAATTCTCAGGTATCTTCTGATCATATACCCTGCTAAGTTGAGCATGAAACAGAATATGCTTTTCATTCTATTGTTTTGCAAAATGGAGGGTGCTGCCTGAATTGTTAACCCTTCTGCTCTTAGCAATACTCTTTTTTGTAAATGGATTTGTTTCTAGCTTCCATAAGTATTAATGCAAAGTTCATTGAGGGACTTGAAGAGAGATTACATAAGCTCACGAACGTCTTGAAATATCATGTTATTACTAAATCAGCTTCTCTTCATATTAGGCACGGGGAGAATGTTTTGGGAGGATAACCATTGAAGCAATGGCATTTCGCTTGCCTCTACTTGTAAGTATAAGTTGCCTTGTCAATACGTCTTTCCTTTTTTATATTTTTTGGGTTTTAATTTCCTGTAGCTGTGTTCAATTTTGCTATTTGCTATATATGCATGCTACTGTCCCTCTTTTTCCAATTTTCTCCCACGATTTTTTCCCCATGGATATATGTTTATGTTTCCAAAATTATTGAAATCAGAGCTGAGAAGAATTTAGTGGCTTTTGCAAATTTGTTCAAGACAAAATTATCTTGTCACGGGGATCTGAAATACACAGCTAATGCATACTTCTATAGTTTTGGTTTCAAATGATGCATCGCATGTTACATATGTTTGAGAATATAATTTAGTATTTTCTGTCTATTTAATCAGGGCCTGGTAAATGCAATGATGAGAGTACAAGACTGAATTATTTATGCATGTAGATTATGTCATATATTTTAGTTCGACATTTTTTATGATTAAGAATAATCCCAGGGAACTGCAGCTGGGAGCACCGTGGAGGTTGTGGTGAATAGGACAACTGGTTGGAAAAGAAGGTGTGACACCTCTTGCAAATAACATTGTCAATTTGGCAACTCATGTTCAGAGGAGCCTAACTATCACAAAGAAAAGGTTTCTCGAGCCCCATTGGTTCTGAAGGATTTGTTTAGGCATTTCCCTGTTTTCAAATTGTATATTCTACAGAGAAAGTGACTGAATTGTATAGGGTTGTAATATGATTATGTTTTGAATTTGAGTAACGGTCAAATAAATAATCTTAGTTTTAGTCATAAAATCAATAGTTGACATTTAAACACATTCATGAATACACGTGTACTTAATATTAATTATTAATTTTATTATCAACAATTATTCTTGAATATTCTTTTACTTTTTTTTAAATATTCTTTTAACTTTATAAATATTTTCCAAAATTGATAATCTAAACAACATAATTTTTTTTTTTAGAAAACTGATATACTACTCTCTAGTATATACGTGGGTCCATTACTATTATGATATTGTACACTTTCCTTCAAACGTGTATCAAATCACATCATAACTTAAAAAAAAAAAAGAAACATAATAAATTAGTACATATATTGAAATCAATATGCATACGAAAATAATAGTGAAATTTTAGCAGCAGATGCTCCACCGTCTACCAGCAGGGTGACATTAAGAATATAAATTTGATAATTAAGCTATTTCACATCAAATAAAATTGTAAGCAATTTCAAAACAGTTTAATAATAATAAAAAAACTCAAGCCCTTCTAGTGCACAGCCAAATCACAGCTGTTAAATATCAGTACAATATACGGTCCAGTTTTCGTTCTACTCGTGGTCAAAATTTGCTTTGAATAAGTATAATATCAAGTACGAGTATTTGGATATAATCATATTAAAAGAAATTGAATTTTAAATATTTTAGAAAAAAAATCAAACAGATTGAGTTATAATTTGAGATGAGAGTAAGAGGTTTACCATCAAGATAAGAGAGTTTTAATTAAGATGAAATTATTCAAAATAAGAGAAGTTAAGATGGAAATTGTTAAAGATAAGAAAAGATGAAAATTGATGGAAATTCTAATTTACCGTTGTTGGTAGGAGATTCAGTTGCCATTAGTGAGGGTGTTTGGGTTAATGAGAATTGGGTAGGCCATTATTTTAGAAGAGATATTTTTGGTGAATGATAAAATTGTGATGCATTTTCAAGATAAGAAAGATTTTGTTTGATAAGAAAAGGTGAGATGCATTGCCAGGGCGTAAATCTCACTGTGAGCTGAGGGGAGATAATTTAAATAAACACTAAATTTGAACAGTTAAAACAAATTAATGTTACTGTTTTTATTATGTTTATAATATCTTTTTATATTATAATATTTTATTAGTTCAGTTAACTAATTTATCCATATATATATTATATATATATATAAAAGATACGATAGGTTGACACTACATTAAATCTAAATATATATTAATTTTACTATTTATAATATCTTAATATATATTAAATTATTGAAATATTATATAATTTATAATTATATATACAAAGGATAAAGAAGATCAATTTTAGGTATATCTTTTAAGGGAAAATATGATTATCTCAAATTCCATTATTTTATCCCACTAAACAAGAAAAAAAACTCAATATTTTTTCTATTTACTTTTTCCTTTTTTTTCTCATTAAATAATAAAAAAATGGTACAAATTTATGGTGTTATTTTATTCTCTGACTCAAAGCAAGTATTTAAAGAGGGCAATAGGGTAAGAGAAGAGGTTTCGCAGTGAAGGTGTTCCACCGTGTTGATACATACCAATTCAAGACTATCGATATTGTTTCTACGGTACAGTCTGCAGATACGAATTGGAACCTTAGATTGAGTTAATAGCTATAAAAAAAAATGACGGATGCTGAAGACGCTATACGACGCCGTAATGCGGTGGCGGAGTACCGTAAGAAACTTCTTCAACACAAGGAACTGGAATCCAGAGTTCGATCGGGTTTGTTCATTTCTCAATCTCACTTTTTGTTAAACGCACGCGTGTCTTTTCATTCCCTTCTGGTACTACTCGTGGCGTTTACAATTCGCTCTTGTTTTTATTTCGCTCCTTTTTTATTTTATTATTATTCCGATTGATTAGGGTTTTGTTATGAATTTTGACTTTGAAACGCGAATTGCAGTGAG